>JAPXFY010000016.1:42279965-42304965 GCA_030674185.1 Monoplex corrugatus
GCTTATAAATCGCAGAGGTGTAAGCACTGAAATGTGGTTTCTAAGAAGAATGTTAAGAGTTCCATGGACAGTAAAGAAAACAAACGAGACAGTGTTGAAGGAGGCAGACACAACTAGAACATTAATGAAGAAGATTAGGAAAAGGCAAGCAACATTTACAGGACATTTCATGAGGAAAGAGAAATTAGAGCACCTAGTCACAATAGGAAAGCTGGAGGGAAAAAGAGTACCCAGTAGACCCAGGGAGAAAATATTGGACGGACTTGTGCAGAGGATGAAGACAGAGAGGGTGGGAGAAGTACTTGCAGTCACAAAGGACAGATTCGCATGGAGGGCCATGATCGCCAACACTATGCGGCAGAACACATGATGATGATGTATGTATTTTACACATGTTAAATGGAACAATCTGAATATCGAAAAGATGTTTACGTCAGTCTCATTAGTACCTCGCACTTCATTTGATGTGTTTTTTAAGCGTTCTGAGTTTTTCATGGATTATGTATGTATTTTGTTCTGTCTGCACTCTGCAGACAGTATGTTACTGCAAAGATTACACACTCTTTCTTTGGTGGGCGTACACGCTGAGAGACGCTTGCACTAGATCGACCGAACTGGCGAGGCGAGCAAGAGCAGCAGAAAGAAGACGTACAGCAGAGGCTCGAAGGCGCGGGCGACCTCCAATTCTACAGTTGCACCAACCCACGTTTGCTCTACGTTAGGGCGAGCCTTCCTGGTCAAGATTGGCCTCACCGGCCACCTCAGGACCCACAATCGACAAATTGAAGTCGTGGTCTTCTTCGACAACGAAGGACGTACAACAACAAAAACGCACTGGGCATTTTCATGTTTCCAGGGCGGTCCTTAGTAGCTCAGTTGGTTTGAGCGTCGGATTCACATGCTAATGGTTGTGGGTTCGAATCCCGGGATGCGCTACATTAAAACTGGCCTTCTCACTGTCCCATCTTAACGTTATTGTTGTTCTGGTGGTGTCAGTATAGGATCAGATAAGTCCCCCTTCCCCCACTTCCCTGGGATGGTTATCCCCGTCGGCCATGTCACCTGAGGTGGGCGTCGACGTAAAACAACCAAATCAATCAATCAAAAATCATGTTTCCATAACCCAGCATCTGACATGATTTACGGGATACTTGACGTGCATATTCGATATTTTTGCATATGTATATACACACACAAAGGGGGTTTAGACACTGGTAGGTCTGCACACATCTTAACCTGAGAGATCCGAAATATATCTCCACCCTTTACCCACCATGATTGGAGACGTCTGTGCGGATTAAATCCACGACCTTCCGAATGGAAGTTCAACGCTTATCCACTTGACTACTGCTCCCGTCATACGTCGCTATATGGTATGAATTTGGTAAAAACCCACTGATTAAAAACCGAGAACTTATGCTGATACTTGTGGATATGTTCTGCGTGACGGTGACCTAGATATTCGACCTATACTGATGAAACTATCAGGAACCAAACTTTCCTACCACATCACACATATGTCCCAAAGCAGACTGCGATTCCTCATTCAACAGGGTCAAATATTTGGAATGACATATGTTCACAGTTTGTCCCCAGCGACCGTTTTCTGACAAGGCCCTATAACTCAATTTGGGCAAAAACACATCCACAAATAATTGATAAATCCCTACCGACACATTATTCACCGATATACACACAGACAAACACACAGAGATGGATATCCACTATTCCACTATGTCATTATTCATTGTTAAATGGTCTCATTTATATTAAAGGGGGCAGTATATAATATATATAATATAATATAATATAATATAATATAATATAATATAATATAATATAATATAATATAATATATATAATATAATATAATATAATATAATATAATATAATATATATGATATAATACTCGTACAATACAATATGATAGAATATGATAGAATAGAATAGAATAGAACAGACACACAAAACGCGGGAGACCTAAATGTTTTTATTAAAATAATTAGCAGGGGTGACTATTTTTCTCCATACATGATAAAAACGAAGTGTGGTAAAATAGGGAAAAGGATAAGGTCAGGGTTAAAAATTAGATTAAGCTGCTAATTGTAACTGTCTCGGATCCTAAATCTCTAGCGGAAATATCGCACAAACTGTGTGAACATAGTGTATAGAGGGGAGATAATTGTAGGTCTTGCTCTGTGTTTCCATGACGTCCAGTTTCATCACTCTGCATCACCTTTAGACTGCAAGTGGACGGAAAAAGTACAGCGTGACATATTAGATCATATGCATCATTTCATCAAATGCAGAACAATAGCCAATCTTCTGTGAAACAGATGAAGACTGACTCGAATCGATCACCTGTACATATAAAATGGTCCAAATGAAATGAAAGTCCCAGCCACCATGTGTGGGAACATAATCATGCACACAGAATAGCTGTTTGTATTTATATCAAACAATGTTGAACATGTACACCAAGCTTCATTTTCGTTCGGAATGATTAAAAAAAAACCCTTTTCTTTTGTAACAGTATAACTTCGGTCTTCTGGAAATTATTTTCTTTGACAGTTCAAAACCCCTTTCTTCATTAAAAAGATAAGGTCTGCCTTCTGATGTTAATTAAGCCTACAATGTCTCACAATCGGCTGGTGTCCCAGAATATGAGTGACGTGCAGTCGTTCACTCATTAACCTGACTGAAGGAGATTTGTGCACAGGAATATAAAATCGCCCAGGGCAGGTTTGCTGTCTTCACACTGATTTTGGAACCTTTCATGTTATCACCAGCAACAGCAACGAGACAGTAGATAAGATAGCAAAAACGAGGATCCCAGAAAGACCAACCAGACAACAGTGTAAGCCACAGCTAAATGAGCACCCTCCCGCCCCCCCCCCTCCCGTAGGGATGCCGGGGAATCTTTCAGTATAAATAGTATCCACACCTTCTGAAAATTCTGTGCTTGAAATTTCCTTTTTCTGTCATTCTCTTTGTTTCTGCCTTGCTCCTTTGCTTTTTGTCATTTCTTCCTATCATTTTCTGCCTTGCTGGTCCATTCACCTGTATGTGTTCGATAAAATCGTACGTACTTTCTCTTAGGAGTGATAATTGGGTACGTGTATTAAGCGCATTTTTGGCTCTAGGGAGGTGAGATATGCGGAAGCAATTTTAGGTAATTTAGACCCGTATTTATGCATGTTTTAGTGTCCTTACTTATTTCTTTTAGATTTGTTTTCAGGGTTTCTTTAAAATCCATTGTGTGATAAATTAGACGGAGTGGTCAACGCCAGGGGCATCTCCTTAGATTATGTGCGCGAATGCATTGATATGTGTGCTTAATTTTCTTTTCCTTTTGTATCCTGTTGAAGCATGGTGTATATATTGAAACGGTTATAGCCCTGATATGGCTCTACACAGTAGGCCGGGCTTAAAACAAACATGATAATAACAATAAGATTAAAGAGCACCATCATCAGATCACTCCTTGAGCCACAAACAGAAAGGAACGACTATCACCTTCTGTCCAGAGAGCAGCAAGTGGTCCTGATAAGGCTCCGCATTGACCATAACCAGTTCAACGTGTACAGAAACCACAACTTCAAATTGACGCTTTCACTTACCTGCCCCTTCGATCATATTCGAAATGACTCGAGGAGAAAAGAAACTATATATACATAGAACGGTAAAAACAAATCGAAGACCCCCCCCCCCCCCACTTCCTACCTACACACATATCATGTACATCCTCTGTGTATGACAGGAGTATGTGTAGATATGAATGGATATTCACATAGTTACGCCAGCCATTCCTCCAGCATTTTAGATATTCCATCAAATCCAAGACAGAAGATTGGTTCACAGAAAAAAAACAACAGTATAGGTGTTTATCTTTCCCTTTCTTTTTCTTTTTTTTTTATCCCATTATTGATCTGTAGGAGACCTAAAGGTCGAAACCGATAGCAATTTTGTTCGTTTTTGTGTTTCTGTGATTTATCTTCAAGTTCTATGCTGAGTACAGTACGATTCCTTTTCACAACACACACACACACACACACACACACACACACACACACACACACACACACACACACACACACACACACACACACGCACGCACGCACGCACACACACACACACACCACACACACACACACACAAAGAAGAAATATCAGCAATCATTTGAGAACTATAAACATCAAATTAAAGGGGAAAATCGCCTCTGTTTCCATAACACATAGATTCAAAACCAACAAAATGTACGAGCAAGAAGTACAAACAATCTCACTCAGTACAAAAGACATTCATTTACAGATATATGTACAAAACAACAACAACAGTAGCAGTCGGAGCAGCAAGACAAGCAGAAACAACCAGAGTCTTGTTTAAAATGACTGCCAGCGTTCAAGAAAAATGGAACCGTCAAGACAAACACAAAATTTAAATCAGATCACATGTTTAGTAAATAAAATGAAACAGGAGCAATTTTTCGGCCATTTTCTGCCCTGCTCAACTCCACGCTGGGGAAGTCATCTTCTGCTTTTTTTCTAAGTGAAGCTATCTACTACTTTTTTCTATCTAAGTGAAGTCATCTGTTTTTTTTTTCCCTCTAAGTGAAGTTATTTACTGCTTGTGATTTTATTCTCTCTAAGTGAAGTTATCTACTGTTTGTGTGATTTTATTCTCTCTAAGTGAAGTTATCTACTGCTTGTGATTTTATTCTCTCTAAGTGAAGTTATCTACTGCTTGTGTTTTTTCCCCTCTAAGTGAAGTTATCTACTGCTTGTGATTTTATTCTCTCTAAGTGAAGTTATCTACTGTTTGTGTTTTTTTCCCTCTAAGTGAAGTTATCTACTGTTTGTGTTTTTTTCCCTCTAAGTGAAGTTATCTACTGCTTTTTTTCCCTTTAAGTGAAGTTATCTAACGCTTTTTTCCCTTAAGTGAAGTTATCTACTGCTTTTTTTTCCCTTTAAGTGAAGTTATCTACTGCTTTTTTCCCTTAAGTGAAGTTATCTACTGCTTTTTTTTCCCTTAAGTGAAGTTATCTACTGCTTTTTTCCCTTTAAGTGAAGTTATCTACTACTTTTTCTATCTCTAAGTGAAGTTATCTATTGTTTGTGCTTTTTTCTCTCTAAGTGAAATTATCTACTGCTTTTTGCTCTCTGTGAGTAAAGTTATCTATTGCTTATGCTTCTTTTTTCCCTCTAAGTGAAGTCATCTACTGCTTTTTCTATCTGTAAGTGAAGTTATCTATTGTTTGTGCTTTTTTCTCTCTAAGTGAAATTATCTACTGCTTTTTGCTCTCTGTGAGTAAAGTTATCCATTGCTTATGCTTCTTTTTTCCCTCTAAGTGAAGTTATCTACTGCTTTTTTCCCTTTAAGTGAAGTTATCTACTGCTTTTTTCCCTTTAATGTGAAGTTATCTACTGCTTTTTTCCCTCTAAGTGAAGTTATCTACTGCTTTTTTCCCTTATGTGAAGTTATCTACTGCTTTTTTTTTCCCTCTAAGTGAAGTTATCTACTGCTTTTTTCCCTCTAAGTGAAATTATCTACCGCTTTTTTTTTCCCTCTAAGTGAAGTTATCTAACGCTTTTTTTTCCCTCTAAGTGAAGTTATCTACTACTTTTTTCTATCTAAGTGAAGTTATCTACTGCTTTTTTTTTCCCTCTAAGTGAAGTTATCTACTGCTTTTTTCCCTCTAAGTGAAGTTATCTACTGCTTTTTTTTCCCTCTAAGTGAAGTTATCTACTGCTTTTTTCCTCTAAGTGAAGTTATCTGTTGTTTTTTCCCTGTAAGTGAAGTTATCTACTGCTTTTTTTCCTTCTTAGTAAAGTTATTTACTGCTTTTTTCCCTCTTAGTGAAGTTATCTACTCTTTGTGTGATTTTATTCTCTCTAAGTGAAGTTATCTACTGCTTGTGATTTTATTCTCTCTAAGTGAAGTTATCTACTGTTTGTGTTTTTTTCCCTCTAAGTGAAGTTATCTACTGCTTGTGATTTTATCCTCTCTAAGTGAAGTTATCTACTGTTTGTGTGATTTTATTCTCTCTAAGTGAAGTTATCTACTGCTTGTGATTTTATTCTCTCTAAGTGAAGTTATCTACTGCTTGTGATTTTATTCTCTCTAAGTGAAGTTATCTACTGCTTTTTCTATCTCTAAGTGAAGTTATCTATTGTTTGTGCTTTTTTCCCTCTGAGTGAAATTATCTACTGCTTTTTGCTCTCTGTGAGTAAAGTTTATCTATTGCTTATGCTTCTTTTTCCCCTCTAAGTGAAGTTATCTACTGCTTTTTTTTCCCTTTAAGTGAAGTTATCTACTGCTTTTTTTCCCTTTAATAAAGTCATCTACTGCTTTTTCTATCTCTAAGTGAAGTTATCTATTGTTTGTGCTTTTTTCCCTCTGAGTGAAATTATCTACTGCTTTTTGCTCTCTGTGAGTAAAGTTATTTATTGCTTATGCTTCTTTTTACCCTCTGAGTGAAGTTATCTGCTGCTTTTTTCCTATAAGTGTTGTTCATTTATTCCTCGTTCTCTTGTACTCGCTTGACAAAGGTCAGTTGGCCGAAAATTTGCGTATGTCTTGTTTTGCTATATCAAATACGCTTTCTGATTCTGTGGGGTTTTGTGTGTGTATGTGTGTGTGTGTGTGTGTGTGTGCGTGTGTGTGTATTTTTGGTTCCTAGAAATAGCAATATCAATAGAAACATCACCTACAAAAAAAAAAAAAGAAAAAAAAAGAAACAACAACAATAACAGAATTTAACCAAAAAAAAAAAAAACCCACCAAAAAACCCCACCAGAATCATCATTCAACTCACTGAAAATAAAAGTGAAAGAGTCCCGCATGTCTAACACACAAAGCGGGCAGACATTACTCATTAGATACAAATCAACACAGGGTTACACTTGAGCGCTGCAACGTACGCAGGACAATGTTAATCGTCAATCAGTGAATTGAACACCGAGCTTTGAGCAAAAAACATAGTATACCTTCATCCTAGGAACACATTTACAATACATCAATCAAGAATTCAATATTTTTGTCTTTTCACTGGCAAAAACAGCATATTTATACATCACCAACAAAGAATGCTGTAGTTTTGATGTCACTTGCAACAATGTATCAGTTTAAAATCTGGCTGAAAAATAATGAATATGAAAATTAGAATGAAATGAAATACCACAATAGAAAGTGCGAAAGAGAAAAGGACAATGAGAAAGAGAAGAGAGAGAGAGAGAGAGAGAGAGAGAGAGAGACAGACAACAGACAGACAGACAGACAGAGACAGACAGACACAGAGACAGACAGACAGACAGAGAAACATGGAATTCTTGCAAGGTCTCTGTACATGAATAGACAAAGAAGGTAAGAGTGAAAATCTGGTGACGTCAAGGTCAAAGCATAGAAGTTAATGTTGAATTAGTTTCAAAATAATACAATTATATCATTTCATTCTGACGGATAAAATGCGACACACGCAAAGGCGAATGGACAAAAACCAAACAATACCAGTACAAAATGACCAAAGTTTGTCAGCCACCTTCAATGGACGGAATTTCATGATAAAATCGCATGCATTCTGATGACATAAAAAAACAACGTTATCACTCCAGTCTCGCATTAAACGAGATGACAACACTCAGTTTGACAGTCTTCAACAACGAAGCTGTACTTTTTGTTTGAAGCCATCCAACAAGCTCAGATATAGCAATCATATGATGTTATAATTATACGTTTTGTTGAAATTCGTCCACAAACAACAGTAACATTACAATGCGCTCTCTGAAATTCGCGTACACAGCCCTCAATGGCGTATTATGTGGTATATTGATTTCAGTGTCGTGTCGTTCGTGCATAAACAAAATGAACAACTTTCACCAGTCGTGGTGCAGTGGATTCAGAAACGAACTACCAACTGGAAGGTTGTCTGTTCAGGTCCCATAAGTCCTATCTAAATCATTGTGGGATTTTTCGGCCTATGTCTGCTCTTACCAAGAGTTGAGTCTGATATGGGTTCAATGGGGAGACTTGGAACCACACGGTAAAGCCTTATCTACTTATTTCATTGAGGGTGTGTTCAAATCTCCTAGCCATCACCGTAGGCATCTGTATCTCTCGGGCCTGGTTGACGCCAGGATATGTTATGATAGTAAACGTAGAACATACCTCATCACGCAGTCTCAATCTAAGATAGAAGTCCACAGCATCATGATTATCATCCTCATCGTCATCATTATCACAACGATGTGAAAAATGGTCTCAGATTCCTTGGCCGTTAAGGTGGTGTAAACATTGGGACAGACAAAAGGAATATTAAATCCTATAGTTCTGTGTTCGTTGACAAAAGATACCATCAACTTTTTTATGGGTGCAGTAATCCTTGAAAGTTATGCACAAAATATGTCATGCTCTGGAGGGAGGGGCAAAATGGGGGGGGGGGGGTGGGGTGGGGGTGGGGGTAGGGGCAATCACGATCAGTTTTCATCGACAGAATTTGCAGAAAATTGGGCAAGTCTCCACGAACAAACTTATATCTTTCACTTCAGTATGATCATTGTTTGTTAGTAACGATTTGTGTGTGTGTGTGTGTGTGTGTGTGTGTGTGTGTGTGTGTGTGTGTGTGTGTGTGTGTGTGTGTGTTGTTTTTGTGTGTGTGTGTTTGTGTGTGTGTGTGTGTCTGTGAGTGTGTGTGTGTGTGTGTGTGTGTGTGTGTGTGTGTGTGTGTGTGTGTGTGTGTGTGTGTGTGTGTGTGTGTGTTTATCATTCCAATTTCTACACCATCTTAATGGCCACAGAAGCTGGAACAGTTTTCATAAGGATGTGATGATGACGAGGATGGAGATAATGACCACGACGCTATGCAGCTTCGTTCTGTATGGACACGACGTAACCGGGCTGTACTCTACGCTTACTATCACACTATATTCAGGCGTCAACCAGGCCTGAGAGATACACGAACTAACTTATATCTTTTACTTCAATATGATCACTGTTTGTTAGTAACGATTTGTGTGCGTGTGTGTGTGTGTGGTGTGTGTGTGTGTGTGTGTGTGTGTGTGTGTGTGTGTGTGTGTGTGTGTGTGTGTGTGTGTGTGTAGTGTGTGTGTGTGTGAGTGTGTGTGTGTGTGTGGTCGATGTGTGTGTGTGTGTGGGTGTTGTGTCGCGCGTGTATGTGTGCGTGTGTTGTCTTTTTGTTTGTTTTGTCATGACCAGTTCGGGCTGCTCTACACAAGAAGGTTTCGATCCTATGGCGCAAGTTTACCCCCCCCCCCTCCCCCCGTACGCTTTTTTCTGTGTGATAATTCATTTCTTGACCTCTGTGAGCTAAATTTGCCCCTGAAGTTTGCCAGGGACAACTTCTTCGTTGCCTTATGCACTCTAACATGTATGAAGAGCATGCTGCATATGGAAATTCGGTTCATAGCGCGCTCGAAAGACTAGCACCCAGACCACTTCTTGAAGGTTTAGTGGAAGTTGGAAGAGAGGGGAGGTGGAGATAAATCCCTTGTCTGACCAAGAATTGAACCCTTGTCTTGTGGCATTCTATATATATAGTGCTTAGGTCTTTCGGACATTGGCTTCAAGTCGGGTCTTGTTATCCTGTGTGGGTGTTTATCCTTCAGGTCAATGGATGGAACCCAAGTCTTGTGACATCCTGTGTGGTGTTTATCCATCAGTCCAATGGATTGAATTCAGGTTTTGTGACATTCTTTGTAGGTGTTTATCCATAAGGATAACGGATCAAACCCAAGTCTTGTGACATCCCGTGTAGGTGTATATCCACCAGGCCAAGGGATTGAACTCAGGTCTTGTGACAAACTGTACAGATAGTGCTTTGTCCTTTGGGAAATTGGCTCCGAATCGGGTTTTGTGACATCCTGTGTGCCTGTTTATCTACCTGGCCAATGGATTGAACCCAGGCCTTGTGACATCCTGTGCGTGAGTTTACCTACCAGGCCAATGGATGGAACGCAGGTCTTATGACATCTTGTGTGGATGTTTATCTACCAGGCCAATGGATGGAACGCAGGTCTTGTGACATCTTGTGTGGATGTTTATCTACCTGGCCAATGGATTGAACGCAGGTCTTGTGACATCCTGTGTGCCTGTTTATCTACCTGGCCAATGGATGGAACGCAGGTCTTGTGACATCCTGTGCGTGAGTTTACCTACCAGGCCAATGGATTGAATCCAGGTCTTGTGACATCCTGGGTGGGTGTTTATCTACCAAGCCAGTGGATTGAACCTAAGTCTTGTGACAACCTGTGCGTGTGTTTATCTACCTGGCCAATGGATTGAACCCAGGCCTTGTGACATCTTGTGTGGATGTTTATCTACCAGGCCAATGGATTGAACCCAGGCCTTGTGACATCTTGTGTGGGTGTTTATCTACCAAGCCAGTGGATTGAACCTAAGTCTTGTGACAACCTGTGCGTGTGTTATTACGGCATGGATGACTTTACATTTTGTGGTGTTTATTACCAGCATGGATTGAACCAAGTCTTGTGACAACGTGTGGTGTATCTACCAACCAATGTGACCCAGCCTTGTGATGTCTTGTGTTGATGTTTATCTACAAGGCCACTGGATTGAACACAGTTTTGTGACATCCGGGTTGGGTGTTTATCTAACCAAGCCAGTGGATTGAACCTAAGTCTTGTGACAACCTGTGTGGGTGTTTATCTACCAGGCCACTGGATTGAACACAGGTTTTGTGACATCCTGGGTGGGTGTTTATCTACCAGGCCAATGGATTGAACGCTACATCTTGTGTGTGGTTTCATCCATCAGGCCACTGAACCCAGCGTAGGTCTTGTGACATCATGTGTGGGTGTTTATCCACCAGGCGAAGAGATTGAACGCAGGTCTTTTGACATCCCGTGTAGGTGTTTACCTACCAAGCCAATGGACTGAGCCAAGGTCTTGTGACATCCTGTGTGGGTGTTTATCCACCAAGGCAATGAATTCAACCCAAGTCTTGTGACATCCTGTGTGGGTGTATATCTACCAGGCCACTGGATTGAACCCAAGTCTTGTGACATCCTGTATGGGTGTTTATCCAGTATGCCAATGGACCGAACTAAAATCTTGTGACATCCTGTGTGGGCGTTTATCCACTATGCCAATGGACTGAACCCAAAATCTTGTGACAACCTGTGTGGGTGTTTATCCACAAAGGCCAAGGGATTGAACCCAGGTCTTGTAACATCCTGTGTGGGTAACTTATCCCACGAGGCAAATTGCTCCGCCTTCATATTAGCTCAGTTGTTAGAGCATCACACTCGTAACTCAGGGGTTGTAGGTTCAACCCTTGGGTGGACCACTTTCTTTTTTTTAATATTTCAAGACCTTCCCAGCGCGTATGTTTTCACGCAGGCTCAGTGAGTCTGCTGGGTACTTGTTGACAGTTTTAGGTGGAGCGCATATGGAATTGTCAAAGCGCGATGAATCCCTCTTGACCAAATTGCAGCAGACTCCAAAGTCATCAACACAATAACTTCACTTCCACTCTATAAACAATCTGACAAAAGAGCTGCTGCGCAGACTCATATTCTGATGGGCTCTGGCGGAAGGAGGGGAAAGGGAAGTTGGGGGTGATGGTGGTGGTGAGCTGAGGAGAGGTGGTGGAAGTGGTTTGGAATCAAGAAATAAATCAGTCATTCAGCCAGCTTGAAAAATCCGGGTCTCTGAATTCGCTTGGGGAACAAATCTACCGGAAGTTTTCTATCAACCTGTTCAATGTTCGATTATCACTCAGGCGGTGTAGCACGTAACAACAGCTCCCCAGTCACAAGGCATTCAAACATTATTCAAAAGGGCTTCATCAAATCTGCGTCCTTTTCATTCCCCAGTGGGAGACGGACCTCACTTTTCTTTCAGCTAAGTGTGTCAGCGAATTATATCTATGTATTCAGCTAGCGTAAGAATGAATAATGTTACTCTTTTTCCACAAAAAAAAAAAAAAAAAAAAAAATCAATAACATAATAACAAGAAGCCGTTTTTCTGTAGAAGCGGATTAACTCCTGCTAAATGTTGCATTTCAGATCACGTCATTTATATTTCGTTTATACAGTCGAAATGAATATACGTTGATATGGTTTACTTGTCCGCGTTCTGTTCCGTTTTGTTGAGCTTAAAGTCCTACCACTCTCAGAGTATACGAGGACTAGCTATAAGAATGTTGCTCAAAGAAGCCTTAAAAAGTTTTTAGCTGCATTGTGAGATACCGATGCTTTTGTCGGATTCTCTGGATAAGATGATAAAATGATTACCTGTCCCCCTTCCCCGCCACATATATACAGGTACTGGTAGGTATGGCATACTGTGCCTCCCAACGCATACACATGAAGTTTTAAATTAAATTTTGGTATTGATCTTAGGAATCGTCGATAGCAACATAACCATTATTGTTATTGTTGTTGTTGTTCTTGTTGTTGTTGTTATATGTTGCTGCTTATTCAGATATTGTTAAGAGTCTGTATTTCACATATGCTCTCTCTCTCTTCTCTCTCTCTCTCTCTCTCTTCTCCTCTCTCTCTCTCTTTCTCTCTCTCTCTCTTTCTCTCCCCCTCTTTCTCTCTCTCTCCTTCTTCCCCCCTCTCTCTCTCCCGCTCTCTCCCCCTTTCTCTTTTGACGCAGAACAATTCTATTACTATGGAGAAAGGGAAGGATTCATTATGACTTGCGTAATAAATATAATGAATCGGCGTGCTTCCATCACGATTTGTCACCACCAGCGTCTCTCTTTACACCGGACCTCTCCATCAATCGGCACACTCTTCCCCCCTCCTCCTCCCCTGACCCCCACCACTATTTCCTCTCCCCCTACCCCCACCCATCCCTCCCCCTCTACCCGTTCCCCAACCCCTACCCCCCCCCCCACCTCCACAGCCCATGTCTACCTAGCCGGAAAAGGATCAGATCAAGAAAACGATTCTGGCATGATTTATTCATCGGCATTCATTTGGCGCGAAAGGCGGCGTATCTGTGCACTGCGCTTGGTCGCTTGGGGGGTGGGGGGTCTACTGCAGTCTACTGGAGCATTGTTTGTTGGTGAACGTTCAGAAAATCGTTTCTGGCTTTGTGTTTCGGTACTGTCTCAGTATGTCTCTTGTTCTATAAAAGTGGAAACTACTGAGGTACTATCGCTGTGTGGGTACAAATTACAGCGTGCTGTGTTTCAATGTAAAAAAAAAAAGGAAAACAAACACAATCCCCCTAACCCCCCCCCCCCAAAAAAAAAACAACAACAACCAACCAACCAACCAACCAATCAACCAGCCAACCCATCAACCCACCAACTAACCAACCAATCAACCAACCATCCAACAACCAACCAACCAACCAACCAACCAACCAACCAACCAGCCAACCAACCAACAACCAACCAACCAAAAAAAAAGTCTATTATCCAGGGAAAGGTTGCCTCAAACATGATAGTATGGCGACCATCCCACAAGCAAGTAAGCAAGCAAGCAAGCAAGCAAGCAAGCAAACAAACAAAACAAAAACAAACAAACAAACACACAAACAAACAAACAAAAACCCAGTCTATCGGTTTCTGTGGGATCATTTTCAATGGAAGAAACAGTGGTTACCTCGGAGAACAGACGTGCAATTTCTGTGTTGTAAAATCAATACATCGCCTCCCCACCACCACCCCCACAGTATCAACGCCCATATCGTACAGTTTGTGGTCTAGTGCTTATAACACTTGTCTAGAACGTGAGAAACACGAATTCGAATCATGAATTTAGCATGAGACTATAAATGAAGGCACGTGTGTAGCACGTACTCAGCGCCAACAAAGAATCCACGACCACAAAACAGATGTCAATGGCAAAATTTTGTGGAAAGAAAATGTCCAGTTCCGTAAGATACACACAGATCTACACGCATAAAAACGGCGGAGCTGCAATGCTGCGACGCGATCTCTCCTGCAGGAGCAGCCCGAATTTTTACACAATATAAATCCATTGTGAGAAAACAGAAATGTATTTAGATGTTGATTATGAAGAACATAATGAGGAACCAATTTCTACAGAAATTACATCTTCAGTGATTTCAGTGGACGGAAGAAACACAGCTGGGCTTGAAAGAAAATGGCACCTTAGTCATGGCCACTCCAAGGACACGTTCATGCCTAAACTACTTCTTCTCCTTCTTTGTGGTAAAATCGATACATAACCTCATCAATACGTCATCTTGAGAAACTGAAACTGAAACTGAAATTTTTTCTTCTTTCGTCTGCCGTCTACATGGTCTGGTCACATTTGGCGATGAGTTTCAGTTTCAGTTTCAGTTTCTCAAGACGACGTCTCCGCGCTCGGAACGAATTCCAAATGCACTAACGTCACAGGTGCCATGTGTACGGTGTTCATGGCACAAGCCTTACGCCTGCACATAATCCCATGAGCCGGTCAGGTCCTGAGGAGCTCTACCTAGCCTATGTTTTACCTAGTCTATATTTTATACTGGTAATATATCAGCCAGTTACATGTAAATGACATGTATATCTGTGTATCTTATCTTCAAAAATAGGAACATATGTATAAAGTAAATAAATAAATAATTAAAGATCTAAATCACAGCACAATTAACTACTCTGTATAAACTTCTCTCACATGACAGAAAGCTCCCCCCCCCCCTCTCCTCTCAATCAATGCACAAAGCCTCAGCTGTCTGTCAATGTTCTACAGAATTATATCTTCAGCGATTTCAGTGGACGGAGGTAACATAGCTGGGCTTGAAAGTGAATGTCACTTTAAGTCACTGCCATTGTGGCGATGAGCGTGGTCGAACTTAGGTGGCTGTTTGTGTCTTGATGTCCAGTTGCTGGTCAATTCTGTGGTGTGATTATATCATGACAGGGGGTGAAGGAGACACCCCTTATTTACATCACATGACAATACTTTACTCTGGCAAAGACCACTTCAAACTGATTAGGGAGAGAGTGGCAGAATGGTTCAGACGTTCGCCTGCCAATAACTAAACTCGAGGTTCCAGGGTTCGCTCCCCGTAGAGGCTTCGACTTTGTCTCCTCAGTTTGACCGGGAAATCGAACTGAACGTCTAATCCTTTGGAAGGGGACGAAAAACGAGTCGGACCCGTGTGCTCTCTGGCTGTGCAAGCTAAAGATCCCACGGCAACTGAAAATCGTGAAGAGCAAAGCATTGCCCGGCTGCCTTGGTATAAAACATTGGAGAGATAGGTTGATTTCCTAGGTCCCACCTCTTGAAGACCAACTTTGGAAAAAATGTAAATATGAATATGAATTTGAAGAGAGGGAGAAGGGACGGGCTCCGGGAAAATTTGAGGTCTCTGTCACCTCACTCCCTTAGGACCCAAGAGTTATGGAACTATGTAGGTAGGACCTCAGGACCCGGTCAGCTTGTGGGTTTATGTGCTGGCTAAAGGCTTGTGCCGTGATCATTCTGGATCTTCTCCGTCACATGGCACCTGTGACCTTAGTGCATTTGAAATTCATTCCGAGCGCGAAGATGTCATCTTGAGAAATTAAAACTGAAACTGAAACCCACTTCCAATTTGGTGATGGGCTGATCAACCCCAAGGCAACAGATCGCAGGTGGCGGACAGCTGATGGCTTTCAGAAATGAGCGTTAGTTACTGAAATGAGCCTGGTTTGCTTGGACGATTAAGCAATCCTTGACGAACTGGTGATGGTTACTATTACGACTGAACAAAGTGGTACTTGACGATGTTACACTTAAAACGTACCCCATATATTCTGAAATGAAGCCACTGGTCAGATAAGGGTCATCTAAAAAGCCCTAGCCCCCTGCTCTCACAGATAGGTCTCTTGCCATGAGCTAAAGGTGGGGTAACCCTATAGAAAAGCTAGACGGCAGAAGTCAGAGGTACCAATTCTCAGGGCGCCTTCTAACAAACCATACCCTACAGATAACATGGAGGGCTGAAGTCAGGGTACCAGTTCTACAGACGCCTTCTAACAAACCATATCCCTATAGATAACATGGAGGGCTGAAGTCAGGGGTACCAGTTCTACAGGTGCCTTCTAACAAACCATATCCCTATAGATAACATGGAGGGCTGAAGTTAGAGGTACCAGTTCTACAGACGCCTTCTAACAAACCATACCCTACAGATAACATGGAGGGCTGAAGTCAGGGGTACCAGTTCTACAGGTGCCTTCTAACAAACCATACCCCTTTAGATAACCCGAAGGGCTGAAGTCAGAAGTACCAGGCATACGCTCAACTTTCTAAGAACAGCTGCAAGAGAAACAGCCAGTATGGCACCTGGAAATAGAATCAACAGAAATTGTGCTCGCTTCGTGAAGATCCACCCGGTAAGTACAGCACCAGGCTTCAATGGAGTCCATTCCAACGACTGGAGGTCTTTCAATCTCTCTGTGGAACTAGGGGACAACATCTTCCAGAACTGTAAGAGCTACTGGTTGTTGAAAAAAGAGATCTGGCCGACATCGTTGAACCTGCGGGGGAAGTTGTACAGGCCTATGGACGACTGCAGGTCTTGCCATAGTCCTGTGGAGTGAGGGACAACATCCTCCAGGACTGCAAGAACTACTGGTCTCTGAAGGAGAAGATCTAGCCGACACCCTTAAACCTGCGGGAGAAGCTGTACAGGCCTGTGGACATGTTACAGAAGACGATACATTTCATCTCCGAGATTAAATTCCAAATGTGACACGAACGAGAAGTAGAAGAAGAATCTTTTACCAGTTTAGCGATCATCAAAGCTTTGCCCATCACAAATAAAATCAGGGTTTGCCTTCACGTTATCTACAACGCTGACGTATTTAGTGCATATCTTCCTGCCGTGAACGTTACCACTTGCAAATAAAACATTCTTCATTTGCCCAACAAAACTGAGCATAAACAATCAGTCTATAAAAATCACAAAAATATGTAACACGTTAAAACAAAGACTATTGTATAATAATAAGAGACACAAAAAACTAAACCGTCAACAGACGTTTTGAAAAGGGTCAAATCACAAAGTTCGCATATCACATTAAACATGAAATTCCACTGAAAATATCGTGGGGACAAAATGATTCATTTTAACCCTTTGACTCCCGCACCATGTCCATCAGCATCCTCCATTATCAACCATGTTAGCAAAGCAATACCTTAACCTTTTGACCCCTTCACCCTATCTGTTACAGGAAAGTGGTGGATGGGGTGAGGGTGTCAAAGAATTAATTAAGCTAGTGGAAAGGATGACGGAGCCAAAGGGTAAAGTTTTTGCAGTTGGTGGATACGGTGCGGAAGTCAAAGGGTTAAAGCAGAAACAGACTGATGTGTAGGCAGAAAATGTTTAAACATCACAGAGGTTGTGGATCAAATTTACACACACAAAAAGAGGCCATTGCGTACAGACAAAATGCCAAATACAACAGATCACATCTTCTGAAAGAAACAGATTTACAAAACGTGGCAGATTCTCTGAACCTAAGCATACACTTCATGTACTGTAGGTAAACACAATCGTATGTCGTCCTTGTCTATGCACGCTCTACAACAGGGTGCCATAGGATAGCCAAATGCATGTTTTCATCTTACACAGATGCCATAGGAATGGTGAAATGCATTTTTAAGTCAACTTGCAGAGAAGGAATGAGTAGACAGAGCAGAGCGGAAGAGACAGAGAGAAGAGGAGAGCAGAGACAGAAGAGACAAAGACAGAGACAGAGAGAGAGAGACAGGAGACAAAGACAGAGAGACAGAGAGAGAGAGAGAGAGAGAGAGAAGAAGAAGAGAGAGAGAGAGACGAGAGAGAAAGAGAGAGAGAAGAAAGAGAGAGAAGAGAGAGAGAGAGAGATACAGAGAGAGAGAGAGAGAGAGAGAGAGAGAGAGAGGAGAGAGAGAGAGAGAGATGCCATGATGAAACGTAGTGAAATGCATTGTCACCTTGCAGACAAAGCGTGATAATATGTGAATATGAATTGCATTCTTATCTGACCTCTCACCTTATACAGAAATTGATATTACGGGATTGGAGAAATCCATTGTTACGTAATCTTGTACAGTGAGGAATACTATGGGATTGGTGAAATGCATTGTTACGTCACCTTGCACAGAAAGAGATACTATGTGAATGGTGAAATGCATTGTTATGTCACCTTGCAAGAAAGATGCCATTGTAACGCATGGAGAAATGCATTGTTATGTCACCTTACACAGAAAAGGATGTTATAGGAATGGTGAAATGCATTCGTTACGTCACTTTGTACAGAGACGCCATGTTAACACATGGTGAAATGCAATGTTACGTCACATTTCACAGTGATGGATACCACGGAATTTTATGGGTTAAATGCTTAGTTATTTCACCTTGTGGGAGGGGGGGGGGGGGGGAGGAGGGAGAAGAACGTCACGGGACATACCATGAAATGCATTGTCACATAACCTCACACAGAGAAGGGTGACATGAAATATTTGATAGAATTGCATTGCCACGTCACCTCGCCAGCGAGGCAGCTTTCATTTGTGGCCAAACAATTAGAATTCAATTTAACACAAAAGGATTTAGAATAATTAGCCAGTGGGTGGGATGTATGTTAATGTTAAATTATCCCATGACAGGCACAAGCATTTCTGTTGGGCAGACAAAACGAACAAGCAATCTCCTACATGAAGAACACACAACCCCCAGTGAGCATACGTATCGTTTGGCTATCATTGTCCCTCCCTCTTCAAAAACAAACAAACGAACAAACAAACAAACACAACAACAACATATCATCATCATCATCATCATCATCATCATCATCATCATCAAGAAGAAGAAGAAGAAGAAGAAGAAGAAGAAGAAGAAAATAACAACGACAATAACAACTGACGCAGCTGACGATCTTTGACACATAACATTTCCATAACACCTGTTTTTAAATCAGACAAAGCATACACCTTTTTGTGGAAAGATAACTTACGACATAAACTTTTTAAATGGATGTCAGTGGTATACAGGCACATAAAGCAGCTTTCCTTTTCAAAAATATTTGTGAAAGATGCTGCAGGTGTCCTTTTTCATACTAGTTTTGCTAAGCCTCCGTACACATCCAACACTTTAAAAACAACATAATGCTCGTACAGTCTGCATTGTTATGTATCAATTATGTCATACGCTTTTTATAAAAAGAAAAATAGGTTTTGTCTGGAAATTTCTCTAGCAAAATCTTTATCATTTCGAAACATTTATAAATCGGATTTATAGCACATGATAATGTTTTACAGCTGTGATTTTTTTTTTCGCGTAGAGTGGCTGTCTTTAATATTCTAACTTACTGCAAAGATAAAAGCATAATCATTGAGACGTTTGTTTTTATCATTATAAATATCGGACTTTTTGATTTTTGTTTGTTTCGGTTTTGTATACTCACCAGTATACATACATTAGGAAAAAAAATGTTTTCAGATTAAATTTACTACAATTTCACTAAAAACACACCGGGCCTGTCAGAAAATATCACTGTGTCGGTTTGTGGGCTCATCTTCTACAGTGCAGTAAATATTTTCACAATGATGCACTGTTGATTCTAGGATTTTCAAAAAGGCGGGGGGGGGGGGGGGGCGGCCCCTTCCAGTCAAAAAAAGGGGGGCCTGACAAAACCAGTGGGGGTGCACAAAAACAGTATTCACTTCATTTTCGCGTTCGGCGCTCAAATTCTGACAATGGCGGCTGTGACATTTCCGTTTGATAGGTCTGTGTAATAAATGCTGATTGGTTTACAGCGACCAATCGTAAAGCTTCGCACTCAGTCGCCCCCTACCACTTGCTAAAAATAACCAGTGTGCTTGGAGTGGAGTGGGACCTATGAATCAGCTAGGCCTAGCCTGCGTGTGTTGCCTGCGGGGTTGATTCGGCCAAAAGCTAGATGTGTAGGCCTTACGGTACGCGTTGGCGAGCAAAACATGCAGGCTTTCTTGATAAATGCGGGATGCTGCCCGCACGAGGCTTGATTTTTTGCGGGCAAAAGAAAAAAATCGCGTGAATCCCACGATCCCGCAGCCTAGAATTAACACTGATGATGTATACAACTCTTGCCACCCAAATGTGAGTTATATTAGCCATCTCCGTCCTATTGCAGGACAACCCTCCTGTTGTTTCCAGAGCTAGCCTAGATCCTTGGTTGTGGCAACTATTTTTGTGATCATTCGTTTAAACTGCTCAGAAACGTAATGCACTCGTTTTCGTAAGTAATACAAGAACATGTACATAAATTTATAATGACACATACAGACTTTTAAAAAAATGACGTCTTTTCCTACAAACAGGACTTTTTTCGTCAATTTGTTTTACAATGACGTTTTAAACCCACGTGGATGACATCATTGAAATTTTTTTTCAGGCCTTCTTATGTAATGTTCTCGTTGTTCATTATGACGCGTGAAATCGTTCTGGATTACGTTATTCCATTGTTTTCAGGCCAAGTCTATGCCATACTGCATTCGAATCCACCTTGACGCGTGAAACCGTTCTAAATGAAGTCTTTCAACTATTTTCAGCATGAGTCGTGTAATATTCATATTCTATTCATATTCATGTCACATTCATAGTCATTTCTTTCGTCACACTTGATTGACCACGTGAAACTCGGGATGCTCTCGCCTTTGAGAGCCGTCGCCGCAGAGCAGCGCCACTAGGTTTTCTTTTACCAGGACTTCAGAAAGGCAAAAAGGTTAATCGGTCTTTGACGGGAGGGACCTGGGAAATCAACCTATCTCTCCAATGTTTTGTACCAAGGCAGCCAGGCGAACGCCCTGCTCTTCACAATTTTCAACTGCCATGGGATCTTAAGCGTGCGCAGGCCAGACGGCACTCGAGTCCGACTCGTTTTCATCCCCTTCTCAAGGGCTAGACGTTCTGTATGATTTTCCCGTCAAACCGAGGAGAAAAGTCAAGACCCAAACAGGAAACGAACCCTGGAACCTCGGGATTAGTTATTGGCATGCGAACGTCTGAACCATTCTATCACGCTTGTCCTTGTCTTCTGTGTTTACTTTGACGTACTCAAATTGTCATAGTGTTATTTTCATGATTTGACGCTCGTGACACTGTACACACCTTGGCAATGACGCTTCTCTGTCTCTCCAGTGAAAGTCTTTTTACTGTTTCTTAAAAACCCAGAATCTTTTATAACGCTGTTATCACATTCGCCATGAAGTATCACGTCTTGAATAACGATTCTTTTTAATCGTTTCCAGGCCTTGGTGCTTCACACGAAAGTTTTATCATGATAGCTGAATTAATGCTTCCAAGATTAGGCATTTTAAAATATTTTTTTCCTTGCCGATGACGTATAGGTCTTCCGAGAATGACGTCATATCATTGATTTCTTGGCGTCACCTGTGTTTTGAAGATGTGCGGGGGTCTAGGGGTGGCCTTGGCTCTGACCTCGTCCCTCCGTTGGTTCATTCTGTCTAGTTGTCGTCTGCGCTCTTCTCGCTTTTTCTCGTCGAAGTCTTGAAGATCGTGCAGCAGTTGCTCTGTCTCCAGCATCTGCGGCTGTCAGCGTGTGAAAGTGAATAGGGAATATCAGTATTGAGAAGCTTGTGCGCACACGCACACACACACCACACACACACACACACACACACACACACACACACACACACACACACTACACACACACACACACACACACACACACACACACAGTGTGTGTACACACACGCACACCCCCTCTCTCCGCGCGCGCGCACACACACAGACACAGTGGTGTGTGTGTGTGTGTGTGTGTGTTGGGTGTGTGTGTGTGTGTGTGTGTGTGTGTGTGTGTGTGTGTGTGTGTGTGTGTGTTGTGTGTGAATTGTAACGTTGTATAAAGACAGATGGTCACTGGTGACGTAAGTCCACAGATATGTCACAGTGTGGTAGAATAAAGCACAAAATAAATAATAAATCTATCGATCGATCAAACAGGCAGTCAGTCAGTCAATCAATCAATCAGTTAATCAATCAATCAATCAATCAATCAACCAACCAACCAACCAACCAACTAACCAACCAATCAATAACTCAACTAACCAACCAACCAACCAACAGCCAACCAACCAACCAACCAACCAACCAATCAATCAATAACTCAACCAGTCAACCAACCAACCAACCAACCAATCAACCAACCAACCAACCAACCAATCAATCAACCAACCAACCAACCAACTAACCAACCAATCAATAATTCAATCAACCAACCAACCAACAAACTAATCAAAAACCAACTAACCAATCAACCAACTAACCAACCAATCAGTAACTTAACCAACCAACCAACCAACCAACCAACCAACCAACCAACACCAACCAACAACATCAATAACTCAACCATCCAACCAACCAACCAACCAACCAACCAACCAACCAACCAACCAACCAACCAATCAATCAACACAACCAACCAACCAACTAACCAACCAATCCAATAATCAATCAACCAACCAACCAACAACTAATCAACCAACTAACCAATCAACCAATCAACCAACTAACCAACCAATCAGTACTTAACCAACCAACCAACCAACCAACCAACCAACCAACCAACCAACCATCAATAACTCAACCATCCAACCAACCAACCAACCAACCAACCAACCAACCAACCAATCAATAACTCAACCAACCAACCAACCAACCAACCAACCAACCAACCAACCAATCAACCAACCAACCAACCAACCAACCAATTAATAACTCAATCAACCAACCAACCAACACAACCAACCAACCAACCACTCACTCACTGACTCAATCAATCAGAAATCCCCACAAAGACGCACCGTCCTTCATTTTGTCCCTCTTTCAATCGTTGTATGGATTCATGCACTCACACGCACACCCACATCACCACCACCACCCTTATCATCACCGCCATCACCACTGACATCGATGCCAGCAACATCACCACTGCATCATCATCATATCACCGCTATCACACCACTACCAACATCACCTCATCCTCATCCTCATCACTGATACCACGGTCACTACTATCATCACCACACCACCACCACCACCACCACCACCACCACCACCACCACTGCCATCATTATCAACGTCATCATCGTCGTCGTCGTCACAATCATCATCATCACCATTACCATCACCACCATCACCATCACATCATCATCACCATCATCATCATCACCATCATCATCATCATTCTTACCACTACCATCACCACCACCATCACCGCCGCCGCAGCCACTACTACCACCACCACCACCACCACCGCAGGTGCTACTGCCACCACCATCATTGCCATCATCATCATCATCATCGTCGTCGTCGTCGTCGTCATTATCGTCGTCGTCGTCGCCACCATCATCGTCATCACCTCCATCCACCATCATCCCCCCCTCCCCCCAAACGACCCCCCTCCATACCGTTTTGGAGTCTATCTCAGCACTGAAGCCTGTGTCAGGAGTGCCAGGCAGTTCCAGGTCTGGCACGATCTCAGACACCGTCTGGATGCGGGAGGAGGGTCTCCCCTCTCCCCCCACCGATCCCAGGCTCCCTCCTATCTCCACCTCCGTCATCATCATGGGCGGCTTGTCCTTGTGGGACCCCCGCTTGTGGGGAGACCCGGGGGGCGAGTGTAGACACGTGTCGATGCCCGAATCTTTGGAGTTCCTGGAAACAGACAAATGGACATGTTGTTGTTGTACTGTTGTTGTATTGCTGTTGTTTTTATTGTTGTTGTTGTTGGTTGCTATTATTGTTGTTGCTGTTACTTTTTTAAAATTAAAGAAGCATTCGTTGGTCGTCAGGAATGTTGATGCTTTGTCCTAACCAAGATTCGACATATTTAAAGCAAACAGGTCTTTTTCTGGAATTTATCCCTGTAATACATTGCCTACCAACATCAAGACATCCAGATCACTGAACGATTTTAAACGAAAACTAAACGATAATTTCCTTGATATAGTTGAAAACTATTATAATTCTAATTGAAGCCTTTTCTGCCTCTAGACATAACTGTGCTAATGTTATCTCCAGTCAGCCTCATTACCACACATGGGTTCTTCGTATCCCTGTTTTAGGCTGTTGTCTTTTTACCTTAATATACTAAATTTCTCTTATCCCTTCCTGCTCTCTGTGTGTCTCTTTTTCTCTGTCTCAGTCTCTCCTTATGTCTCTCTCACCCTCTGTCTCTATTTACCCACCTCTGTCTGTCTGTGTCTCTGTCTGCGTCTCTCTGTCTCTGGCTCTCTTCCTCTGTCTCTCTCTGTCTCTGTCTCTCTCTCTCTTCCCTTCTGTCTCTCTTTCTAAGTTTACATACCTGTGTCTCTCTGTGTCTGTGTATCTGTCTCTGTTCTCTTTTTTTGTCTGTCTGTCTGTCTCTCTGTCTCTGACTCTATCTCTGTCTCTCTGTGTCTCTCTGTCTGTCTGTCTGTCTGTCTGTCTCTTTCTCTCTCTCTAGGCTGTTATTTTTCTACATTAATCAAGAATATCAAATATGTACGCTATGAAATCCTGTAAGTCATGTTAGTGGCTGGATTACGGAAACATAAAAACACCCTGCATGCAAGAAACATGAAGTTTGAAAAGATGATTTTTAGCTTACACCTTCTATCGTTAGAAAATTAAGTATTATTGTCTTTGTCATAACTCCTGCCCTCCCCCTCCCCCCCCCCCTTACCCCAAATCCAACACCACACCGCCTTCACTACCATCCATCCAATCCATGGTGTCAACTTAATGTTTCATGGGTCCTTATCCCTCGCTACTCCCCATTTCAAGACATTGCCAGAGTAGGGTTTTGAGCAAGGCTTTAGGGAGTCTGTCAGATAACTGTTGGCAGAATTGGGTGGAGCACGTATGGAGTTCTCCGAGTTCGATGAATCCTTCTTAACTAACTGCAGACTGCAGACTCCATCAAATTTCAACCCTTTTTCCTCACCCTCTTCCTTCTCCACTTCCCCTAATCCTCTTCCTTTTCCCCCTTTCCATCACCCTCCATCCTCTTCATTTTCCCCTTCCCACCTTTTC
>JAPXFY010000016.1:42314965-42342465 GCA_030674185.1 Monoplex corrugatus
GTTTGTCTGTCTGTCTTTTTCTTCTTCTTCTTCTTCATTTTCTAAAATGTTGAAGCACGCTGTTTTGCTCACACTGCACAGACAGCATGTATGCTGCACAGTTTTGCATACTCCGCGTTCAGTGAGGTTGCATGCTGAGTGTTTTCAAGTTTCCATAAACCACGGGTACGTTGCCAAGACTTACTTGGTCTTCAACGTGCATATTCGATGTTCAGCGTGCTTATACACACGAAGGCTGTTTCGGCACTAACAAGATCTGCACACATGTTGACCTGGGAGATGGGCAAAATCTCCATCCTTTACCCCACCAGACAGGAAGTACACAGGCAGGATTGAACCCCAGACGTTCCGATGGGAAGTCTAACGTCTAGACCCACTCATTGTGACTACCGCACCAGTCTGATGAACAGTTTGGCTCTGATAATTAACTTCTTGATCGCCCATGTGTTGTTAATGTACTGAATGGTGGGATGATCGATTGTATCTACTCTGATGGAGACAGACCACAAGACAAACATTAGCACAGGTTTTCATTCTTTTTCTGTCCTGGTGCAGACTACAAACAAACAAACAAACAAACAAACAAACAAACAAACAAACAAACAACCAACCAACCAACCAACCAACCAACCAACCAACCAACCAACTCAAGAAATGATACACATCTGGGGTTGTACAGAAGCTGGTACGGAACAGATAAGAACGGCAGACCTTCTTTGCTGTTCTACGAGCCATTGGGATAAGTAGACAGTAAGCAAACAAATAATAAGCTAGTGCCAAAACGTAAGGCGATATAAGCGTTTTTCTCTATTCATAGATATTACGCGTTAAATTATTTTTCCAAGTGTTCAGAATTTTTTTTTTGGATGTGTGTATGCTCGTTGTTTTGTGCACACTGTGCTGGCGGTATATTGCTGCACAGTCTATATAAACTGCCTGTGTTGGGCTTGAATGCTGGGTGTTTACATGTTTCCATAAGCCATCTGACACTGACATGACTTAAAGGATCGTTTAGGTGCAGATTCCATGTTCTTCGTGCGTATACACACGGATGGGGTTTAGACATTTACAAGTCTGTCACACAACGCTGGCCTCGGAGATCGAAAAAATCTTCACCCTTTACCCACCAGGCAAACGATACCCTGACAGAATCGAACCCTAAACCTTCTGACTGAATGTTTAGCATCTTGCCCGCTTGACTAACGTACCAATCGATTGCTGATATGATCGTTGCCTTTTGTGTGGTTTTTGTTTTACATTTGATTTTGTTCTTGTAGGTTTTACACAGACGTTTAATCTCAATTAGACGATTGAACTAAGAAACAAAACAAAACAAAACAAAACAACGACAACATCAGATGATATGTAATTGTTATGGTTTATTGACCTTGGCTCTTCTATAAGTCGAAGGGTTTTATGTTGGTTTCTGGTGAAAAGGAAGGGTTTTATTTATTGTGCTCCTCTAGCAACGTAAAGATATTGTTTACCTTGGCTCCTCTGGAAGAGGAAGGATCCTCCAGGAAGATCCACATGTTGCGTTTGAACTTGGTGAAGGAGGATGGCGGGTTGTTGACGTTGTCATCCTCCAGATGGAAGGTGAAGTTGTCGTCCAATGCCGTCAACGTCTCTTTGTTCTCCTTGAACTTACAGTAGTGACCCCAACAACACGGCTCAATGTCCAGCTCTGTCAGGCCCCAACACTCCAACTCCTGCATTGTCATAACAATCAGTGAATGAATACACAAACTGACAAAATGTAGTTTGTGGTTAAACTTACAGCAGTGGCCCCAACAACACGGCTCAATATCCAGCTCCGTCAGACCCCAGTACTCCGATTCCTGCATAGTCATGATATTCAGTCGATGAATATGCAAATTAATAAACCGTAGTTTGTGGTTAAACTTACAGTAGTGACACCAACAACACGGCTCGATGTCCAGCTCTTGTCAGGCCCCAATACGACAGCACCTGCATCATCATAACAATCAGTGAAAGAAAATGCAAATTAATAAACCGTAGTTTGTGGATAAACTTTCAGTAGTGACCCCAACAACACGGCTCGATGTCCAGCTCTGTAAGGCCCCAGTACTCCAACTCCTGCATTGTCATAACAATCAGTGAATGAATACACAAACTGACAAAATGTAGCTTGTGGTTAAACTTACAGTAGTGACACCAACAACACGGCTCGATGTCCAGCTCCGTCAGACCCCAGTACTCCAACTCCTGCATTGTCATGATAATCAGTCGATAGATATGCCAGTTCTCAAAACGTAGTCTGTGGTTAAACTTACAGTAGTGACCCCAACAACACGGCCTTCAGTCTCCAGTACTCCAATTCCTGCATAGTCATAACAATCAGTAGATGAATACACAAACTGTCAAAATGTACATGTAGTTTGTGTGGTCAAAGTTACAGTAGTGACACAAACAACACGGCTCGATGTCCAACTCTGTCAGGCCTCAATACTCCAGCACCTGCATCATCATAAACATCCATGGGTGAGTACACAAATCAAAAATTCTTTATAAATCGTTCTTGTTATAACGCTATTATTATTCAGCGCTAAGAAGAATATTAAGAGTTCCATGAACAGCAAAGAAAACAAACGAGACAGTCTTGAAGGCTGCAGACACAAGAAGAACATTAATAAAGAAGATTAGGAAACGACAAGCAACACATATAAGACATTATTTGATGAAACAGAAATTAGAGCACCTGGTCACAACAGGAAAGCTGGAAGGAAAAGAGCTCTGGGTAGAACCAGGGAGAAAATACTGGACGGACTTGCAGAGTGGCTGAGGACAGAGAGGGTGGGAGATGAATTTGCAGCGACAAGGGATAGATTCGTATGGAGAGCCATGATCGCCAACACCATGCGGCAGGGCACATGATGATGATGTTGATGATGATAGTGATGTTTTCCAAAATCATCTGGACTCACAGCTTGTCACACACATTCAGACGTTTTAACAGAGCACAGAAAAATGAATCTATCAGGCGAGCTGACCACACTTCACTATGTCGTTGACCAGTCGTCAGCTTCGGAGGATGTTCATGCTGGGTGTTTATATGTTTCCATAAGCCAGCCACTGACATGACTTACGGGATGTAGACTGTGCATATTTGATAATTTTGCATGTGTATACACACACAGGTGGTTTAGGCATTGGCAGGTCTGCATACATGTTGACCTGGGAGACAAGGAAAATCGTATTCACAGACATATTTTGTGGATATAGAGAAAGAAGGGAGACAAGAAGAGACGAAGGCGCGGAATACAGACACACATACGCACGCGCGCGCGCGCGCGCGCGCGCTCAATCGCGCACACACACACACAGACACACACACGCTCTCTGTCTCTCTTGTTCGCTCTCTTTCTCTCTCACATAGGCACGCACGCACACACACACACACACACACACACACACACACACACACACACCACACATACACAAAGAGACACACATCAACACACGCACAAACACGCACAGACTCACAGACACTTACATACACACAGACACAGACAGACACAGACATACAAAGACACAGACAAACAGATAGACACACACACACACACACACGCACACACACACACACACACACACAGACACACAATCACACACACACACACACACACACACAAAACACACTCTCTTTCTCTCTCTGTCTCATGAACAGACAGACGGACAGACAAACAGATAGGCTTACTCTCCCTCTCTCCCTTTCTCTCTCTCCCCCACTCCCTCTTTCTCTCGTATTCTTTTTCTTCCACCCTCTCTCCCGTTTTTCGCCGTCGATCTACAAACACCTCGGCATCCGATGAGGTCCTTTAGACCCCGGCCAGGGGAGACAACACAACCAACCAAATGCGGACCGAAAGATCGCCATTGTGCTGCACTGGAAGTTGGAAGGAGGAGGGTTGGGGTGAGGGGAGCAGAGAGGACTGACTACCCATGCGTGTCTCCAGTAAAAATACAGCAAGTCAATATTTTATTCCCTTCAGCCTGGAGAAGTCATCGATTTAAAACTGCAAACTTTTTTTAACAGAAAGCTTTAAGTTTCATAGCTTTTTTTCTTTATATATTTTTTTCTTTTTTCTTTTTTTTTTCTATTTTGGGGCAACATGGAGCGAAAGGGCAGCACGCATTCCCTGCTAAGGAAATATCAACGGTTTGAAATTACATGCTTTCATAGTTAAACGTCTGTCTCTCTCTGTTTTCCTGTCTGTCTCTCGGTCTGTCTGTTTGTCTGTCTGTCCTCTCTTTGTCTGTCTGATTGCCTGTCTGTCTGTCTCTCTCTGCTCTCTCTCTTTCTGTCTGCCTGTTTGGATGGCTGCCTGCTTATATGTCTGTCTGTCCCTCCCTTCCTCTCTCTCCTCTCTCTCTCTCTTTCTGTCTCTGTCTCTGAATGTCTCTGTCTGTCTCTGTTTCTGTACCTTACTGGACTGCCAAAAACCATGTTTTGAATATAAGAAAGTTGAGTGTGTGTATGTGTATGTGTACGTCTCTCTCTCTCTCTCTCTCTCTCTCCTCTCTCTCTCCTCTCTCTCTGTCTTTCTGTCTGTCTGTCTGTGTCTCTCTCTGTCTCTCTCTCTATGTCTGTCTGTCTGTCTGTCTGTCTCTTTCTGTCTGTCTGTCCGTCTCTCTCTTCTCTTTCTCTTTCTCTCTTTCTGTCTGTCTCTCTCTTTCTTTCTCTCGGTCTGTCTGTCTCTCTGTCTGTCTGTCTGTCTGTCTGTCTCTCTCTCTCTCTCTTCTAACCCATTTTATTTTCTTCACTGTTCCTGTGTCATTACCCTTACGCCTGTCATGTCAAATCTCCAGCACACCTCCAAATGCACTGAAACTGAGGTCACCAAGATAACGGGACATGAAGAGCCACAACATCTGAAACAACATTTTCATTTGTTCATTTCAGATAGATAGACAGACAGACAGATACACAGATAAACAGACAGATAGACAGACAGACAGACAGATAGATAAGATATACAGATAGACAGACATACATAATATATAGACAGACAGACAGACAGATAGATAGATAGATAGATAGATAGATAGATGGATAGATAAGATAGATAGATAGATAGATAGATAGATAGATAGATAGATAGATAGATAGATAGATAGATAGATGGATATGATGGATATTAGACAGATAGATAGATCGATATATAGATCCATAACCCTGAGGTCGTAGGGGAGTGAAGTGGCAGAAACTTCAACTTTTCTCGGGGCCAGCATTATGAATTCATATTCATATTCATATTATATTCATATTCATATTCATATTATATTCATATTCATGTTAATGTTCATGGTCATATTCATATTCATGTTCATATTCGTGTTCATTTTCGTGTTCATATTCACTTTTTTATCACAGTGGACAATGCCACGTAAAACTCGGGCTGCTCTTCTTTTTGAGAGCACGTCGTCGCAATGCAGCGCCACTCAATTTTTTTGGACCAAGAATTCAGAAAGGCAAGAAGGCTAATTAGTCTTCAAGGGGAGGGAGCTGGGAAATCAATCTATCTCTCCAATGTTTTATACCAAGGCAGCCCGAGAAATGTCCTGCTCTTTACGATTTTCAACTGCCATACGATCTTTAGGGTGGATATTTCCCCCTTTTTCCCCACATCCCAGGCATGCCTTACCTCTCTCCGTATGTGTACGCACGTGGAACATCGCGCATGTACGTTACAGATTCTGTTAGTCATGTCACAGTCTGACGGCTTTGGGAAACATAAAAACACCCAGCATGCACACCAAACAAAGACGGAGTATGCAGACTGTGCAGCAACATACGGCCTGCGCAGTTTGGGCAAAACAACGTGCATACACGCTTTCGAGAAAGATCAGAACGCCTGAGAAAATTCATTCATTCATTCATTCATTCATTCATTTATTGCTTCCTTCCTTCTTTCCTTCCTTCTTTCCTTCCTTCTTTCTTTCTTTCTTTTCTTCCGTCTTTCTTTTCTTTCCTTCCTTCTTTCCTTCCTTCTTTCTTTCCTTTATTCTTTCCTTCCTTCTTTCCTTCCTTCCGTCTTTCTTTTTTTCCCCTTCCTTCTTTCCTTCCTTCTTTCTTTCTTTCCTTCCTTCTTTCTTTCTTTCCTTCCTTCCTTCTTTCTTTCCTTCCTTCCTTCCTTCTTTCATCCCTTCCTTCTTTCCCTCCTTCTTTCTTTCCTTCTTTCCCTCCTTCCTTCTTTCATTCCTTCCTTTTTTCCTTCCTTCTTTCTTTCTTTCCTTCCTTCTTTCCTTCCTTCTTTCTTTCCTTCCTTCCTTCTTTCTTTCCTTCCCTCTTTCTTTCTTTCCTTCCTTCTTTCTTCCCTTCCTTCCTTCTTTCTTTCCTTCTTTCTTTCCTTCTTTCTTTCCTTCTTTCTTTCCTTCCTTCTTTCATTCCTTCCTTCTTTCTTCCCTTCTTTCCTTCCTTCTTTCTTTCCTTCTTTCCTGTTTTCCTTCTTTCTTTCTTTAATTGTTTCCTTCCTTCTTTCCTTTTCTTCCTTCTCTCCTTCCTTCCTTCTTTCTTTCCTTCTTTCCTTCCTTCCTTCTTTCCTCCCTTCTTTCCTTCCGTCCTTCCTTCTTTCCTTCCTTCCTTCTTTCTTTCCTTCCTTCCTTCTTTCCTTCCTTCTTTCCTTCCTTCCTTCTTTCTTTCTTTCCTTCCTTTTTTCCTTCCCTCTTTCCTTCCTTCCTGGTCCGACTCGACATCTGGAATTCGAAACAGAGGCATACCAAATGGCATGAAAGTTAGACTTTTGATCTGGCCAGTCATGATCTATGCTGCGAAGCCTGGACTCTCAGAAAATCTGATTGCAGAAGAATTCAGGTAGCAGAGATGTGGTTTTATCAGAGACCACTACGTGTCAAATGAACAGATAGAAGAACTAATGAAAGTGTCCTGGAAGAACTTGATATCACCAGAAAACTACTAGCAGACATCAACAAGAGAAGACTAAAGTACATTGGCCATGTGTCACGCAGCAAGAACACGGACCTCATGGCAACCATCTTTCAAGGAAAAACAGTGGCAAAAAGGAAGAAAGGCAGACCTCCAATCTCATACATCGAGAACATAACCAACATCAGTGGTCTGAATATTCAAGAAATTGTCCACAAAAGTCAAGACAGAGCGGCCTGGAGGGAGATTGTGGTGTCAAAAAGTGCAGCGGCCAATGCTGAACCCGGTGACGCCGACAGGTGAATCAGGTAAGGTCTATTTCATACACATACCGGGGCTTTATTTAACAAGCAGTCGCAGGGAGACCTTTAACCAAGTGTGACGTGTATTGCACTGCACTGATTGCCGTTCTCTGCCATTAACAGACTGTAATCATTGACCCGTGTGTTTTAGTTCAATATCATAGATGGATGGAAAATTTAACAACGTGTTCCTTTGGCTGTCTGCCTCTTTGTTTCTGTGTCTCTGTCTGTCTGTCTATCTGTCTGTCTGTCACCCTTCCTCGTCTGTTGTCTGTTTGTCTCTTCCTCTGCCTGCCTGTCTGTGTCTGATTTTCTGTCTCCCCCTCCCTCCCCTCCACCCTCTCGCTTTATCTCTTTACCCCTCTCTCATATCATTCCATAATCAGTATCCTTCTCGTGAAGCTGCCTCAGTAGCTCTGGTGGTTGAGCGTCGAATTCACATGCTAATGGTTGTGGGTTCGAATCCCGGGGTGTGCTACATTAAAACTGGCCTTCTCACTGTCCCATTTTAACATCATTGTTGTTCTAGTGGTGTCAGTATAGGATGAAATAAGTCCCCCTTCCCCCACTTCCCTGGGATGGTTATCCCCGTCGACCATATCACCTGAGGTGGGTGCTGACGTAAAAACTAAACCAAACCAAATCCAACCTCCTCGTAATCACTATCTAATCCTTCAGCCAGGGTGGAGGAAGGGGGAGGGGGGAGACCGATGAGATGTAGAAGCATACAGGAGGATTTATTTAAGGATCATCGTACTCAGGCAGATTTTCTTCGTGATCACCTTTATTTTCATTTATCCCATTGCCTACGACACCTTCATGGCCGCAGAAACTGACAGTTTTGACAGTTCTTCCATTGCGATGATGATGATGATGACGATGAGGATAATAATCATGATGCTAGGGAGTTCCATCTAGGATTGAGACTGCGTGACGGGGCTGTTCTCAGAGTACAGGAGGATTTTGTCCTTGGAATTCATTCACAAGAATTTCAGGTAGACTGAGGTTAACTTGATCATCATCATGTGCCCTGCCGCATGGCGTTGGCGATCATGGCCATCCATATGCATCCATCCCTTTTCGCTGCAAGTACATCTTCCATCCTCTGTATCCTCAGCCACCTTGCAAGTCCGTCCAATATTTTCTCCCTGGGTTTACCTGGTTAGCCTACTCTTTGAAATTTGCCACCTAGCTCTTCTTCTATCGACCTCAGTGACAGCCTGTTTCCAGGATAAGCTGAGGGATGGTCTTGGGCAGTGTGGCACGGTAGGAGACGTTAGCAAACCAGACACGATTGACAGTTGCCAGAAGCCATTCCTGTGGGCACAAGGTGTTGATCTCGTTCTGTATGTACTCACTGGTCATCATTTCGAGGCAGGATATGTGAAGCAGTATCGTGAAGGAACTGGCCATGAAAGGTCTGAATATTCCTTGTCTGAGTCCAAGTGTCACACCTGTACAGGAGCATGAAGACTGCCAGTGACTTGTACAGTCTGTACTTGGTGATGGATCCTTTTCTCCAGACTGTTCACTCTGACCATTGCTGCCATTGCTGTTGTGATATGGATACTTAGTTCTGCTGCACAGCTTTCATCTCTGGTCAAGGTAGCTCCCAGCTACCCTGAAACTGTTGACTTTCTTCCAGTTTGTGAATCAAGTGGGTAAAAATCAGAGTTACAATTGGAAGATCTAGGGTTCGATAACTCCATCTGCTGGGTAAAGGATGGAAACTTTTCCCCATCTCCCATGTCAACATTGTGCAGACCTGCTAGTGCCTAAAACCCGCTTCGTGTGTGTCATCATCATCGTCATCATCATCATCATCATCATCATCATCATCATCATCATCATCATCATCATCATCATCATCATCATTATGTGCCCTGCCGCATGGCTTTGGCGATCATGGCCCTCCACATCTCCGCTTGATGGTTGAACCGCAGAGATTTTTCCGATCTCCTTGATCAACACGAGTGTAGACATTCCAGTGTCTTAACCATTTTCGAATGTGTCATCATCATCATCATGTGCCCTGCCGCATGGCGTTGGCGATCAAGTACATCTCCCACCCTCTCTGTCTTCAGCCACCCTGCAAGTCCGTCCAATATTTTCTCCGTGAGTCTACCGGTGATCTCTTTCCCTCCAGCTTTCCTGTTGTGACCAGGTGCTTTAATTCCCCTTTCCTCATAATATGTCCTGTATACGCACGCAAAATATCTAGTCATCATCATCATCATCATCACGTGCCCTGTCGCATGGCGTTGGCAATCATGGCCCTCCATACGAATCTATCCCTAGTCGTTGCAAGTACGTATCTCACCCTCTCTGTCCTCAGCCATTCTGCAAGTCCGTCCAATATTTTCTCAAAATATCTAGTACGCACGTTAAAGAACCTTTAAGTCATGTTAGTGGCTGACTAATGGAACCATGCAAACAGCCAGCATGCACTCCCACCAAAGACAGATGCAGCATGTACAACAACACAGTGGAATATGGTCACCTCATCTAGCAACTGAAGTTTTCCGTGCTCCACTGAAAAGGCTGTTGCGGTTTCAGTTTCAGTTTCTCAAGATGACGTCTCCGAGCTCGGAATGAATTCTATATGCACTAACATCACAGGTGCCATGTGACGGAGAAGATCCAGATTGATTAGGGCACAAGCCTTAAGCCTGCACATAAACCCACGATAAAGATAAACCTACCAAGATAGTGCCATAACCCTGGAGTCGCAAGGGAATGAGGTAGCAGAGACCTCGACGTTTCCCGTGACCAGCACCACGAGTGCGGCGCCCATCCCCTCTCCCTCGCTTCAGATTCATATTCATATTCACATTTTTTTTACCTAGACTTCAGAAAGGCAAGAAGGCTAATTGGTCTTCAGGGGGTGGGACCTGGGAAATCAACCTATCTCACCAATTTTTTTTAACCAAGGCAGCCGGACAATGCCCCTCTCTTCACGATTTTCAACTGTCCTGGGATCTTTAACGTGCGCAGCCAGAAAGTACACGGGTCCGACTCGTTTTTCGTCCCCTTCCGAAAGAATAGATGTTCAGTTCGATTTTCCGATCAAACTGAGGAGAAAAATCGAGTCCTCTACGGAGAGCGAACCCGGAACCTCGAGTTTAGCTATTTGGCAGTTGAACGTCTGAACCATTCTGCCACTCTTCTCCTTACAGTTTGGCCCACCAGAGATACTGACAGTGAGTCCAAATAAGCTCGGAAAATACCGCTATACAAGAACGAATTGTACTATTGATTATACACACAGATGTAGATCTGGGTCTCTTTCTTGTTTTCAGCCACAATGCTACAGCTGTCTTCAAAGACACCAGCAGCAGACTGGAACAGTAAGCTCGATCGATGCTGTTTCGAAATACAGTGCCATAACAGTTCTTCTGCTACCCGACCAACTAGAAACTGGTACGGGTTTGTAGGTCATCGGATATGTCACCTGACAGAAGGACCTTTACGAGGTATGACCATGTCCACAGGCCATTATTTTGAATGAAAGGGAAGCTGTCGAACATGACAATGAAAAAATATGGTTGAACTTAAGACGTACAAATATGTGTGTGTGTGTGTGTGTGTGTGTGTGTGTGTGTGTGTGTGTGTGTGTGTGTGTGTGTGTGTGTGTGTGTGTGTGTGTGTGTGCATGCTTGTTTGTGTGTCTGTCTGTGTAAGTGTGTGATAGAAATCATTTTTTGCCTTGCTAGCATGGTTGACAATGCAGGATGCTAGTGGACAGGGCGCGGGAGTCAAAAGAGTTTAAGTCCAATCATCAGAAAGATTAAAAGTCCAACTACCCATTCAATTGCCCTGGTCATCAAAACACATTGTGTGTGAGTGTTCTTTGTTGTTTGCGGACACCTGAAGAAGACCAATTGGCCGAAAATTTACGCCAGTCTTCTTTTACATATTAAATGCACATTCTCAGTCTATTTTCAAATGTTTCTGGTTTTTACCTGAAACAGATTTACATATGTCGATGACGATTTTTCAGTCGTTTACTGACACATTTTTGTCAAGTCTATTAACATATCCAGCGTAATACGTAGACCCATATGTACAAAACCCAAGAAATACTCTCCGTTACATGGATCACAGGAGCTGAACATGTGCACCAGTTCAGTTTTCATTATTTCATTACCAGTGTAATTCCGACACCAGCTTAATGCTTTCTGCAATCGGAAAGTCCATCAGCGAATTTTTGTATGTTCTGTTTTAAACAAGTTTTTACACACACACACACACACACACACACACACACACACACACACACACACACACACACACACACACACACACACACACACACACACACACACACACACAAGCTGAATGCAATAAAGCTTCAACGAGAGATTAAATATGCAGATGTTTGAAATAGTTTAGAGTTAAGAAAAAAAAAAGAAAGAAACATTTTTGTCACATCGATACATAAATACATAAGCAGACATATATACACGCACGTATATAATATACATATGCATAAACATGTACATACATATCTTTACATATACCTAATTATGATGTCTTATCTTTTTTTTTCTTTGGATGTAAATATTTCCAGTATTTCTTAATTCTAGGAAGATACGTAGATTAACAACGGCAAGTTTGTAAAAAAAAACCCAGAAAAAACAGTCGCCGTGGTGTAGTAATTAGCAGAACGGACTACCGACAGGAAGGTTGTAGGTTCGAATCCCCATCAGTTCCTCCAAAAATCATTGTGGGATTTTTCGGCTCTTACCGGCTCTTACCCAGAGTTGGGCATTCTATGGGGTCATTGGGAAGACTGGGACCACACAGTCAAGTGTCATCTACTTCACGGATGAGTCACTGAGGGTGGGGCTCAAGTCTTCTGACCAGCATCGCAGGTGTCTGTATCTCTCGGGCCTGGTTGACGCCAGGATATACTATGATAGTAAGCGTAGAATACAGCCTTGTCACAATCTCAGTCCAAGATGGAACTCAATCATGATTATCATCCTCATCGACATCATCATCATCGCATTGCAAAAAGTATTCCAGTTCTGTAGCCATTAAGGTGACGTAGAAAATGGGAGCAAAAAAAAAAAAAAAAAAAAAAAAGAAAAGGAAAAACGAAACAAACAACAACAGAAACCAAACAATAAACAAAAACAAAACAAAAACAAAAAACAAAACAAAAAATCAAAAAGAAAACAAACGGTGAGCACAAAGGCAAAACCTCCCTGAGTGCAATGATCTTGAAAAAAAAAAAGTTTGAAAAAAAATGGCTCGTATCTAATAATAACTTCTACTCTTGGAAAATAAAATATCAATGTCATTATCTTTCCTAGTCTGAGGCTTTTCGTCCGACTTGTCGCCAGTCGTGATGAACACTGCTTTGTCACTCCTTCCTGTCAACAGGTAGCGTTCTGATGAAGCGGAAATGACGTCAAAACGGCCGACCCCCAATCAATGTCACTCACCGGTACTGGCACTGGCAGTGATGCAGTATGTCTTGGTTTGAAATCGATAGGTCGGATAAGTTTTTAACTGGCTGCTCTATTCTCTGCTGTTTTAGTCCATGGCTGGGCTTGTGGAAGGCAGAAATTTCCTGTGGCTGTATAGGTAGGGAGAAAGGCGGAAAAGTTTTGAATAGGGGGATAGGGTCGCGCAAAAGAGTTGGATGTAATTTCGGAGTAAGTGTGTTATTTTTGTTGTTGTTGTTAATGTTGTTGTTGTTGTTATTGTGGTGGTGGTGGTTGTGGTTGTGTTTATGTGCGTCTATGAGCGTGTGTGTACTTGAGAAGAAAGGAGAGGGAAGAGAGAAAGAGAGGGAAAGGGAGAGAGACAAAGAGAGAAAGAAGAAGAAGAGAGGAGAGAGAGAGAAAAGAACAGACAGTCAGACAGACACAGACAGACAGAAAAACAGAGAGACAGAGACGAGAGAGACAGGAGAAGTCAAGAGACAGAGAGAAGAGAGAAGACAGAGAGAGAGCAAGAGACAGAGAGAAAGAGAAGACAGAGAGAGAAAGACAAGAAAGAGAGAAAGAGAGGAGACAGGAGAGACAGAGAGGCAGAGGAGAGAGAAAAGAGAGAGAAGAGAAAGAGAAAAGAGAGAGAGAGAGGAGAGAGAGAGAGAGAACAAGAGAGAGAGATGAGAGACAAAGACAAAGAAGAGCAGACAGACAGAAGACAGAGAGAGAGAGGGGAAAGAAATAAAGCGTTGTTCAGTGAACGACCAACCATGGGAAGCAGGCACCTGGCCAGCTCATGGGTTTATGTGCAGGCTTAAGGCTTGTGCCATGATCACCATACACATGGCATCTGTGACGTTAGTGCATATGGAATTCGTTCCGAGCGCGGAGACGTCATCTTGAGAAATTGAAACCGAAACTGGAAGGGATCTGTTATCAAAATTTTCAACCATCGAACGACCAAGCAAGCAAGCAAGCAAGCAAGCAAGCAAGCAAACAAACAAAACAAAACAAACAAAAAACAACAATAACAACAAAAACAAAACAAAAAATAGGAAAGAGATAAGAAAGGCAGCAGACAAGACAGGAGAAAAAAATCTAACAATAAAAAAACATTTTTTTCGGTTTGATAATGTTTGAAATTTCTGTAAAAGAAACGTGTTCCTTTGTTCTGATGTTTCGTTCCACATGTTTTCAAAGTTCACTTTTAAACCTGTGTTAAAGCTTTTACAGAAAACATCTCCATTCACGAATGAACATGCGCGTGCGTACACCCATCCCCCCTCCCCCCCCCCCATATATATGTATATATATATTATATTTATATATATATATTATATGTATTTATACGCGTATCTATCTATCTATCTATCTATCTATCTATCCATCTATATATATATATATATATATTATATACATGTATACTCTTAATCACAGACACACACACATAAACACACACATACACATACACACACACACACACACACACTACACACACACACACGCACACACACACACACATGTATGCACAAAAGCAGTGCTTGATGAGTTGACCTCCAAAGAATCTCAGGAGAATCGTGCAAAAAGAGAAGAGGACAACAGTGAACAGTCATTAAGGGCAGACTCATATATACACACGCACATACATACACACACGGTTCTACAGGCTTGGCGACACACATCTGTTTCACAGGCGTTAGTCAGGAGGTAGCATTTGGACAGCATGGCAGCTTTCAGGTAAACTATTTCGTTAAATTGGAAGAAAAAATACAATACTTCTGTTATTACTGCAATTAATACCGTTTAAACTACTTCATTAAATTGGAAGAATTATACGACTACTGCTACTACCACAATTAATGCTATTTGTATCGCACAAACATTACATGTCAAGGCATTCTTGTTGCACTTAAAAAATCAAAAAGAGCGGGGTTGGGGAGTGCTCTCTCCATAATTTAGAGACTTATACTTGTGACAACAAGAAAGTTAGAGGGACACTGAGCACCAGGTAGACCCAGGGAGAAAATTTTAGACAGTTTTGCATTGGGTGGGGAGGAAATGGTAGGAAACATACTAATACTTGCAGCGACAAAAAATAGATTCTTATGGAAGAGGTCCATGATCGAAACGCCATGGGGCATGATACATGATGATGCTGCTGATGACCACCTCAACGCTGTTGCTGGACTCCATGCTCATAAGGCGCATATGGAATTGTGCGAGTACGATGAATCCCTCTGGAACAAACTCCAAACAAGCTCGAAACTCCAATGCTGGGGTTCAAACCTGGGGGGTGGGGGGTAACTTTTTGTATCAAATGACAGACTGATAGAAATATGACACAAAATTAGGTAGGATATTAAGACCTTGCCAACTTATACCTGCTTACGTGCAGGCTTACGGCTTGTGCAATGATTATCTTGTATCTGCCAACTCATACCTACTTACATGTAGGTGTATGGCTTATTCTATGATCATTTTGAATCTGCCCACTCATCAACTGCTTATGTGAAGGCGTATGGCTTGTGCCATGATCATTTTGGATCTGCTAACTCATGCTTGCTTATTGACAGGCTTATGGCTTGTGCCATGATCATTTTGGATCTGCCATCTCGTACCTGTTTATTGGCAGGCTTATGGCTTGTGCCATGATTATTTTGGATCTGTCATCTCATACCGCTTATTAGCAGGCTTATGGCTTGTGCCATGATTATTTTGGATCTGTCATCTCATACCGCTTATTAGCAGGCTTATGGCTTTGCCATGATTATTTTGGATCTGTCATCTCATACCGCTTATTAGCAGGCTTATGGCTTGTGCCATGATCATTTTGGATCTGTCATCTCATACCGCTTATTAGCAGGCTTATGGCTTGTGCCATGATCATTTTGGATCTGTCATCTCATACCGCTTATTAGCAGGCTTATGGCTTGTGCCATGATTATTTTGGATCTGTCATCTCATACCGCTTATTGGCAGGCTTATGGCTTGTGCCATGATCATTTTGGATCTGCCATCTCATACCTGTTTATTGGCAGGCTTATGGCTTGTTCCATGATCATTTTGGATCTGCCATCTCATACCTGTTTATTGGCAGGCTTATGGCTTGTCCATGATCATTTTGGATCTGCCATCTCATACCTGCTTATTGGCAAGCTTATGGCTTGTTCCATGATCATTTTGGATCTGCCATCTCATACCTGCTTATTGGCAAGCTTATGGCTTATTCCATGATCATTTTGAATCGTTTCAAATTACATGGCATCGGTGGGGTTAATACATACAAACTTTATTCCGTTATCTTGACAAATCGAAAGTGAATGCATAAATGCAGATAAACATAAACGAACTCTGCTCTCCTCTTCTTAGAAAGGACAGAACTCCTTAAGTAGTGATGTATTCCAAGCTTCTGGAAATTCTGAGCTGAGAAAGATCCTCTGAACATACCCTGTTTTGTGATTTGGGCTTTTATATTGTCACTTGTTTCCTGTCTTGTTTTATTTATTTTTACGAGTCACTTCAGCTGGGTTTTTTTTTTTCTTTTTCAGGTATTTTTTTTACCATTTTCCCTTTAAAATCTACCAAAGTAGGACGTTATGAGAATAAGACTATGTAGCAACATAAGACAGAGAGAGAGAGAGAGAGAGAGAGAGAGAGAGAGAGAGAGAGAAAGAGAGAGGCAGACAGACAGAGAGACAGACAGAGAGACAGACAGAAAGACAGAGACAGACAGACAGAGACAGACAGGGAGACAGACAGGGAGACAGACAGGGAGACAGACAGGGAGACAGACACGGAGACGGACACGGAGACAGACACGGAGACAGACACGGAGACAGACACGGAGACAGACACGGAGACAGACACGGAGACACAGAGAGAGAGAGACAGGCAGACAGAGAGACAGACAGAGACAGACAGAGACAGAGACAGAGAGTCAGAGACAGACAGACAGAGAGACAGAGACAGACAGAGAGACAGAGACAGAGACACAGAGACAGACAGAGAGAGACAGAGACACAGACAGACAGGCAGAGACAGAGACAGACACAGACAGACAGACAGACAGACAGGCAGAGACAGACAGAGACAGACAGAGACAGAGACAGACACAGAGTAACAATGAAAGTGAGTGCGTATTTATATACATCCACATGAGATAATAATTCTATGCTTCTCTTCTGCACGTTATAGCAACAGTCGTTACTCCATGGACCATGGACAATTCTGTCTTATGAAGTGGTCCACCAGTGCTGTCATGGGCTCCACGACCTCCGCAACCCCAGTGGCCGCAGCAACAACAACAGCAGGAGTGTGCTGCCGTAAGAAGCTGCCGTCGCCAGTGTTGCCCAAACGCCCATTCCCGTTATTCCCGTTTCCAGCGTTCCTACCCGATTTCCCACCATCACCGCAACCCCCACCCCCACCCCCTCCCCAGCCACAATCTTCAACAGATGTCATCAGCAGTCAGCAAGAGGTGACACAGTCACTCCTACGGTCATGGATGACAGGGGTTTTGAACGTCACGCCAGCTCTGAAGAATACATTGGGACAGCAACTATCAATTCTATTGCTCATACAAGAAAAACTGAAGCTAGGTCTTCGTCGGTCAATCAGACTTGAAGATGTTCCATTGACAATCAAGACTTGAAGGCGTGACATTGAGAATCAATACCTTAAGATGTGCCATTGACAAGACCTGAAGATGTGCCATTGACAATCAAGAGCTGAAAATAAGCCATTGACAATCAAGACTTGAAGATAAGGCATTGATAATCAAGACCTGAAGATGTGCCATTGACATTAAAGGCCAGAAGATGTGCCATTGACAATTAAGACCTGAAGATGTGCCATTGGCAAGATCTGAAAATGTACCATTGACAATCAAGAGCTGAAAATATGCCATTGACAATCAAGGCTTGAACATGTGCCATTGACAATCAGGCTTGAAGATGTGCCATTGACAATCAAGACTGAAGATGACAGAAATTTGTTGTTTGGATTTGCCACAAGTGTTGTTTGCTCCCATCCAGGCTTTCTCTAAGCGGAGTGGGAGTCTTCTTTGGCACCAACGAATGGGACATGCATCCCGCTTCCAGGAAGACTGCTCTCCACAGAACAAGTGGCCTTCAATGTGATATTTGTTTCATTTTGTGACAGTAAAACCTAAAAATGATGGTCCTGATAACGACGATTATGCATTGTCCATCTTTTATCTTGCATTGTCAATCATGATTGTGGCAATGACAATGAGACAGTAATTTTTTTTAACATTCTATGGCTATTAAGTTCATATATTCTGAATTCATATTCCTTATTTCCCACACTGAATGCACATAAACTACGAGTATTGGGAAAAAAATTAAATCACTTTCGTAGTCTTGGTGTGTATGATAACATTATGAAACCCTAACCTCAAAATGTGGTGTGGGGTAGGGGGGAATTGTTCTTATTTACTTCCGAAAACGAATTCTGTTAACGGTAGGCATGCAAAGTCTACGAAAAATCCGTTGGCGTTGTAATTTTAAGATCGGATCGGAGCCATCTTAAATGCTTTTTCCTTATCGTATTTTATGAGGTTATTTGTTTGAGCGCTATATCTTGATATTGGTGGTATATGTAAAGATTCAACATATCATCAACAATTGAGACACTGTCCTTGTTTTTAAAGAATGCGGCTATTTTGTTGAAGGCTATCAGACTTGCCATTTCAATATTCAGATATTGCGCCACGTCTTGCGCTGAATGCACGTCAAATTGCGGTTTTCAAAATACATACAAATAACCGTTTAATCTTAATACGCTAACTCGCAGTATTCATGTATGAAATCCTTACATGGATGGTCGCTTAGGGGATTTGCAAGTGTGTTTTTCCGAATGTTTGTACCGTTAGATGAGGCATGCAGAGTCTACTACAATTCTGTAGGAGGTCTCTGTAATCAGAGGCATTTGAATTCTCTAGTTTTGAACCAAAGAACAACCTTTTGAAGGTATACTAAAAAAACTGAAATTCTGAACAATTTAGATATGGGATCTTAATCAAAGTGACTGCCAGCATTAAAGCAAATAAAAACCACAAACACATGAAAATAGAATGAGAATACGTAATTAATGCAACAAAACAAGACGGCTCAAAATTTTGACCAATTGGCCTTTCATCAAGCGTACACAAAAGACAACAGAATAATATTAAGTGAAATACAACAACAAAAACATAAAAAACAAACAAACAAGATTTTCCTGACGTTTGGGTGAGCAGAAGGAATTCGTTTTTTTTCCCATAACGTAACGTGTTTGCACTGGATTATCACATGTATAAGTTTGCTACTTGAATTCAGATGCCACGTTATCTTTGGCACCGAGTGCATAACACATTGTGGTATTGGAAGGCATTTGCAGCTATTAATTTTAATCTTGAGGCAATTGTTTATTATGATACATCATCTGTTACATTTGTGGGAAAGTGGTGGATGGATTGGATGGGGGTGGGAGGAGAGGTTGCTGCTATATTTTCCAGAAGGTTTAGAGCATTGAATTGTGGACATGTAGAGTTTACAACAGTTCTGTTAGAGGTTTTTGTAACAAGACCTGCATTTAATGTGTGTGTGTGTGTGTGTGTGTGTGTGTGTGTGTGTGTTTGTGTGTGTTTGTGTGTGTTTGTGTGTGTTTGTGTGTGTTTGTGTGTGTTTGTGTGTGTTTGTGTGTGTTTGTGTGTGTTTGTGTGTGTTTGTGTGTGTTTGTGTTGTGTTAGTGGTGTGGTGTGTTTGTAGTGTGTTTGTGTGTTTGTATAATTTTGTTTGTGTGTACATGCGTGTTTTTTCGTTATTATTGTTGCTGTTGTAGCCATAGTATCAACTCTTTATGGTGTACGTATTTAAAGACTCATGACAGTTTCAATGTTTTCCTCCTGTTTATAGCACTGCAAAGCGTTTCTAATATGTTATAAGACGAGTGTTAGTGAATTCAAGTATCACATTATGTCTTAAGTTATTCAGTGTACGTCTATTTTCAGTGTTGCAAGCTGTCTCAAGCTTTTTAAAGTATTGGTGAGCCAAACCACAATATAACACCCGCATTGTGGTGTGGGTAACTGCCACTTTCTTTTTAAAAACCTGGACCACACGATGTAGATATATAGTCTGCAACAAATCTCTATGATTTGTGACAGGAATTATACTTTAACAGCGGGTTTTTTCCTCTTTTGGCCTTGAATTTTGGTTTTGAATGTATCCTTACGGGTTCACAAAATTCTCAGCGACTAAGATTTATCCTCGTTTCCAACGTTTTAGAAAGTTTTAATGAGCTATCTGTTTATCTTTCGATTCATGTGTCACTGTGTCTGTTATATTCAATGCTTGTACACTTTTGGCTTTGAAAAAATACCTGTATCTTTTTGTCATCTGTGTACCAGCTCATAATAGGAAACTTTTATAATGGAAGGAAAGTAGGGAGGGAGGATTCTTCGTTTGTTATTCCTTAAGTTTAAACAATTTGACTTAAGCATTCGGAATCTATAGTAGTTTCACTACTTTTCTGAAATTTTGTATTTTGATAGTTTTCCCTTTTTGTTTGAGTCTACTTTGCTGTTTTTGGTTACTTATTTAAAGACTCCCAAAATTATCAATGAATAAAATTCTTTCCCGTTTTGAGCAAAGTAAAGGATCTGTACTGGTCTATTAGCTAATGTTATGCTATTCAAATTTAGTTCGGACACAAAGTTTGTACACTCTGAACATATGTTATTACATTGAAGGGTATTCAGATCATCTTCATATAATCTGGATTTCAAGAGACTATATTGGTATTAGACACAGTTGACTATTACTGATTGTAATGTGTATATTTGAGACAGTGGGTGTTTGCAGTGGAATGGTTCTGGAATGACTGTCAGTGATAACATGATAATTCAGCTTGCACTGATGTTCATGATTTCAAGTACTTAATTACGTGTTACGTTGTATGTGTAAATCTGTAACGAGGATGAAAAGAATTTGCCTGATTTATGTTGAGAGAAGCTATGGACATGGTACACCATGCTAATGTATATGGACACTTAGAAAGTTCCATTATCGGATAGCTAACGAGACCATGAAGTTGTATAGTACAGTATGTGAAGGCTGCTTAAATGAAGACATTGGTGCTCCGGGTTCCATCCATGCCCTCGTGATGTTTCTTGTTAGCAGTATGTGAACACTAATTGAATCAAGACATCGCCAGAGCATAGGGTTTATGTGTACAGTTATGGTGTTTACATTTATTATATCTATTACATGGGCTAATCTGGTGTAGTGCTGTCAACAAGGGTATAGAATAATCCTCTTGCTGTATTATGCTGTCCTGGTCAAAGTGAAAAAAAAAAACCCTGAAATATCAGCTGTATTAATAAAGCAAGACCTGGTGAGAAAATTTGCCAGGAAAACCATTATTTTCAGGTTGAACAGTACGACTGTCACTCGGCAGAACATAATGGATACAGGTTGACCGACTTACCGGTATATGAAACCTGTTTCGATCCAGTCACTGACAATGGCAAAGTTCAGTACATCCTGTAAATGTCTGTTGTCGATATCACTACAGTTTGGCCAGCAACACAGACTATATCATCTCTGATATTGCCATGACCAAAAATGTGTTAAAAAACCCGCATGGTAATGTATGCATTTAAAGAAATGTCTGTTCGAATTGATATTTTGCACTGTAACTGTTCACGTTTGGAGATGAATGGCAATTTGATGAGGGAAAATGGCCTTGGGGGCATCATCATAAAGTTACCTGTCTGTGCAAGCTTGTCCTTTAAAACAGTGTTGGCAAGGACACACAACAATGACACCATGAGTGTTCACATGCCTATGGAGTGATTGTGGTGGCGTCTGTAGCAAAGAATTTTGATGAACCCTTCAACTGGGAAGACCTCTATTCTCACACAATTTTATCCAAAAGAGAAAGTACATTAAAAGGTCCTCATGTCTAGTAAAAACCAGAAACAAAATGTATGGGCATGTGGAGTTAACATGATGTATTGTATATTGCATGATGCAAACCACTGTAGCCAAATTATGCCTCAGTAAAGAAATACTCGAATTTAGTTAAATGTTAACTATCGACATCTAGAAATGTTGAGTTCATCATCTTTCACTAGAAATCCACAGTTAACATTACATAACTTACATTTAAGCCTACATCTATTTTCAATATCTAACAATTGTGACAAAATGGGATATAACATCTATTCACTAGGCTAACAATTTCTTCTACATAACCTTTTCAACTGAAATCTGACTAAACATTTAGGAACGCAAAGTGGCAATCTCCCCATCTTTCCAGCGTAAGTGGAAAATAACTGATTTTGTCAGATTTTAAACACTGTCAAAACTGGAAGAAAGAATTCTGGTTATCTAATACAAAAACAAACCAGCTTACATCTTGTAGATCTTGTACACTGATAACCATTAAATTCACTCTAAGAAATTAATTTTTTGTGTATATGGAACTGGTAGTTAAAGAAATGTCCTTGTAGGCTGAACTAAGTGCAAAGTCGTTAGTTTGTTAGTCTTCACTGGATATTTAGGGCAACTACCACAGCATCTGGATCAAGTCAATATTACATTCAAAACTTAGTTGAGAAAGTACGGCTTTATCCTTAAGGAAGCCCCACATTTTTAGTGTAAATTATCATATGCAAAATCTTTGATACTGCATGATTGTCAAGACCTTCAACAGAATATGAACATGACTCTCCATGTTGACGAAAGATTGGCTAACATTTCAGGAAAACACACCAGCATATCCACCCATCACCCACCCTAATCATCTTTGAAGGACCAGGTTGGCCTGCGTTATGATTTTATTTTTAGCGGTGTATTTCTTACACTGTACATTTTTATGAATCTGTGAAATCACTGTGGATGACAAAGAGTAGAAGGTAACACTGGTCAAAGATTTTGATGAAGAGTTATTACATTTGTGAAACGCTGGAAATAATGTGACTTTGAAAACGAACGATACTGACAAACCTTAACATGATGTGTATATCAAGAGTTTTAAGTGCGCTGAATCCTCGATAATAATATACTTTGACCATAAAAAAGTCGCTGAGGTGACGTACTGCAAAATGATGTACTTGCTTTTTACTGATGGAATAATGAGTTTTATGACAGACCGTTGTGCAATGTTGAATGGCATACATGTATATGTACCTGCATTTTACTTGAGGAACCAAGGGTTTTTACAGTAACTGATTTTATGAAGTTCTTCTGTCGTTTTGTCTCAACAATTGAGGCTGTGGATTATGAAACTATATAATTCGTATCAACTTTGATTTGAAAGTGGACACTCTCGCTAATTTAAAATAATGTGTAAAATATCTGAATATTTTGAAATGCTTTATGTGCACATAGTTCAATAGAGGGTAACTCCACCTTATGAAAATAAAACTGACGAAGTATCACGATAACAAAGAGTAGCTAACCATTAACGAAGAGAATGGATGAAGAAATTAATTTACTGAAAACTTTTCACTTAGAATGTGTCTTTAAGAATGGTATTGTATGTGTTTTCAAGCATACTGTCTGCAAAAAGTGTTTCTGAGTGTTACTGTATTTAAATAAAGCGCCCTATTTTTGCAAGATGTGTGTGTAACGTGTGTTCTGGTGTGGCGTAGTGATAAGTAATACACGGAATTGTCCAGTATTTAGATCACGATATCACAAAATGTGAAATTACTTGATACCTCAACATAGGCGGGTTTTCATTCAGCTGGTTTGGAGTTTGGAGTTTGTTCAGAGGGAATATCCCAATCGGACGATTCCATATGCCCTCCACCCAAATCAGCAAGCAACTATCTGGCAGACTTCCTAAGCCTGCGTAAAACCCTATTTGCTTGCAAGGTCTTGAACTGAGGAATCGAAAGGAGGGTCGAGGGGAGAAAAACCTATAAAACACCGACACCACCAGAATGATGGAAACATCAACATGGGCAGCAAACAGGCCAACGTTTAATGTTGCAGGCTGGGACTGAACTCAAGATATCAGATCTGAATTCACATTTCCATTAAAAGAACTAACAAGAAGTGGGGGTGGGTGGGGGATGGGGTTCTGTCCTCAACATGGAGTTTTTGCCCTATATCGAATAAATCATTATCAAATGTGACTTTTGAAAGGTTCACTCTTCTTTGTATCTTGACGTGAAAACCATTATATATTAAACAGGATGGCTGTCTAAGTTACATATTTTTAAAATAATTTTATTCAAATTACATTTTTATATTTTATTCATAGTGTTCGTTCATTTGGTCAGTAAAGTTTAAACTCCTACTACTCACAATTATATTTCAGTACTAGTAGTAAACATTCTTTTTAAAAGAAGCCATAAAAAATGCCCACCCCCACTCTCCTGACAGGTTTAAGCCCCAACAGTAAGTAGGGGATTCTTTCTTTTATTGTTCGGTTGTACAACCTCTGAACTGAATGACCGATTTAGCATAACCAAGTGGTATTGGACGGACTGGCAGGGTGGCTGAGGACGGAGAGAATGGAAGTGATCGCCAGCGCCATGCCGCAGGGCACATGATGATGACGATGATGATAATATTTTCTAAATGTGGTGCTATTTTCGACAACTTGCATTAACACTAAGTTTTAAAGTTTATGTTTACTCTTGAAGTTATCACTCCAGTCAACTGGGCTGTAAAACACTATCTCCCTCGTTCTAATTATTCCCACCTCATTCAGTGTTCATCCAAGTAACCACTAGTCTCGATGAAAACCGCTTTGCCACGCCTTCCTGTCACCAGGGAGCGCTCTGATAGAGCGGAAATGATGTCAAAACGGCCGTTCCCCAATCGGCTTCGCTCACCAATAGTTGCAATGGCAGTGGAGCAGCGGGCCTTATTTCAAAATCGATAGGTCGGATTAGTTTAACTGGCTGCTCTATTCTCTGTATTTTTATCCCGTGGCTAGGCTTGTGGAAAACAAATTTCCTGATAGCAGAATAGGTAGAGGCACAGGCGGAAAAAGTTTTTGAACATTGTGATAGGGGTGAACAATGGCTGTGGATAAATTTAGGCGCCTTTGCGTAAGTGTATCGTTGCTCTGTTGTGGTATGTGTGCGTGTGACAGAAAAAGGGGGTAGAAAGAGAGAGGGAGGGAGGGAAGAAAGAGAGAGGGAGGGAAGAAAGAGGGAGAGAGAGAGGGAGGGAGGGGAGAAAGAGAGAGAAAGAGAGATAGAGATATAGATTAGAAAGAGAAAAAAAGGGATAGAGATAGAGAGAGATAGAGAGAGAAAGGGATAGACAGAGATAGAGATAGAGAGAGAGAGAAAGGGATAGAGACAGAGAGAGATAGAGAGAGAAAGGGATAGAGATAGAGAGAGAGAGAAAGAGATAGAGAAAAATATATACATATAGAGAGAGAAAGGGAGGGAGAGAGAGAGAGAGAAAGAGAGAGAAAAATATATACATATAGAGAGAAAGGGATAGAGATAGAGAGAGAGAGAGAAAGGGATAGAGATAGACAGATAGAGAGAGAAAGGGATAGAGATAGAGATATAGATAGATAGAGAAAAGAGAGAGAGGAGAGAGAGAAAGGATAGAGATGTGAGATAGATAGAGAGAGAGAGAGAGAGAGAGAGAGAGAGAGAGAGAGAGAGAGAGAATGAGTGTGTGTGTTTATGTGTGGAAGTAACCAAGAAACAGGAAAAAAAGAAAGGAGAGGGGCAAAAGAAGAATGGACACTGAAAAAAAGTTTTTCGACTAGTCCATTTATTGCTGATATTTTAGTCAGGCTGGTTGTTTTTTTATACCCGCCTGCTTGCTGCAGATCCTAATGCTCCCAATCTTTTGGTGGTGTCTGTTTAGTATTTCATAGGTCCATCTTCCATCTCCATTTCAAAACCTTGTCACTTTCTCTTTTGCAACCTATCAAACTTATCACATTATCGGTTGAGTAAATACGTTTGATTGTTAGCGTTAATTCGCTATATCTATTAGTGGCATTTTGGCACTTACTGTGTTCAAGGACTTCGTAAACTTTGTAAAGCTTCCAAGACCTTGCCTGTTCGTAGGGTTTATGCATACACCATGATCGTTTTTTTTTAATCGCATTAAATGGTGTGTGTGTGTGTGTGTGTGTGTGTGTGTGTGTGTGTGTGTGTGTGTGTGTGTGTGTGTGTGTGTGTGTGGCGTGTGTATGTGCGCGTGTGCATGCGTGTGTCCGTGCACACATGCGTCATTTGTGCGTCCGTGTGTGCGTGCGCATGTGCCTCTGTGTATGTGTGTGTTTTCTCTTTGTAATGTAATCTTTCAGAGAATACAGTATAAACATAGTTGGATACATGCATTCATACAGTTTAACCTTTTGATTCCCGCACCCTGTCCACCAGATCCTGCATTGTCAACTATGCTAGCAAAGCAAAAACCTCATTATTTTGAGTCCCTCACCCTATTCACGAGCTTCCTGCAGGGTGAGGGACTCAAAGAGTTAAGTATTTGCGGTTGCTGGATAGGATGCAGACGTCAAAGGGTCAAACACAGATAGATACATTCGCTGATGCAGTTTAAACATAGCTATGCAGATACATACACTAATGCAGTATAAAGATAATCAAATACATACATTAATATCGTGTAAACATAATCAGTTCATCAAAACTAATAACAGTTAACTTGAAATCGGAAAAAGGTTTGTGTACAATGTTCAAAAGACAGATTCAATGTTGTCAATGCGTAATATAGCATCTGTTTTGAGTTTGACTCCCCAGAAATGACTTAAGCTTGGAACATAAACATTTGATTAGTTACTGTCAATAGTACGGTATCAGTCAAGAGTGTTTGTTATCATCTATGAACTGCCTTTTCCCATTTCAAGATTATACTTATAGGTAATGTTTTTAAAGGAATCAGCTCCAGAGATCCCAAGACTGATAATTTTCATAGATGACAAATATCTAGAGAGTCAGTAGGGCGTTGACAGCTTAGTGTTTGATAGGTACCTTTTCCCCTTTCCCTGTTTCAAGACATTGTCAGCGCGTATGGTTTTGTGTTGGCTCAGGAAATCTGTCAGATAATTGTTGGCAGGTTTGGGTGGAGCGCATATGGAGTTGTCCAATCACGGTGAATCCCTCTTGAAATAACTCCAATACCATGTCAAGTTCCATGATGATCTGACTTACAGTAAGTAAAATAGGTGGACACATTGACCTAGGCTTACTCAGGGTTCTGTGCTAGGGCCTGTCCTGTACACCCTTTTTACCTCACCCCTAGCCAACATCATTAACTAGCATGATATAAAGCATCATTTTTACGCAGATGATTCAGAACTCAGAATAGCACCATCCCTAAAATATCACTTTCCTTCCTTATCTCAGAAGCATCCGGCAACTCTGCTGATATCCAGAACTGGATGACAAAAATAAACTACAATTAAATGGTGAGAACACCGAAGCCATGCTTCTGGGCACCAAACATAAACTTGCTTCCAGCTAAGTGACAACACCACACTCTCTGTGATTCTGTCAAGAACCTGGGTGTGACCCAGGACGATGCTCTTTCTGTGCAGAAGTTTCTGACCCAGATCTGCCAAACATAATACTATCGGATTCGGCTCATTGGTTACATTCTAAAATACCTTTGAACTTAGGCTGCATCTAAATTTGTGTTGTCTTTTTGTCTCGTCTTGATTTTTGTAATGCTCTCTTTTCTGGCCCACCAGCTTCTTCTCTCCATTCTCTACAACGCATACAAAACACAGCGGTTCGTCTTTTATTAGAAACATTACAAAACAAAACAAAACAAAAAAATGATCGTGTCAGTTCTCCCCTTCGCTCTCTACACTCTGTCTGGTTGCCCGTTTCAAATA
>JAPXFY010000016.1:42359965-42367465 GCA_030674185.1 Monoplex corrugatus
GTTCCATTACTTCAGAGACTGAAAAACACAGTCATTTACAACAAAGTTGAGTTTGGAGTTCGTTCGGGAAGGATACATTGCACTCGGACAATTCCATATACGCTCCACCCATATCTGCCAGCAATCATCCGACAGAATCCATGAGCCTGCGCATGAGGACCAGAGTGGGGCGAGAGAAGGCTCTTCCATTCTCTTTTGGTCCGGAGGCTGGGCTGGACCTGGTTGGTGCGCGTTATGTGGCTATGTCCCAGGGTTTGTCATCTCCCCGTCTTGTCATTCAGTTTGTAAACGAGGTAACTGACTACTAGGTCTGAACGGGTCATGCAACGCATGGACAGCGCCACCCCCACCCCCACTTTTGCTTGGTGAAATGACCATCGGGTGGCGTCAGGAGTTTGGGAGGTGATTGTCCAGAGAGTGGCGAAGCATTGGTGCTCCGAGTCCCATCTGCACCCTCGTGGTGTTTCTTGTTAACATCAGCAGTTATCTGGCAAACTCCATTACCCTGCTCAAAACCCAGTGCTCTGGCGAGGTTTCGATATGGGCAACTGAGGGCTAAAGGACCTATGAAACACATAGGCTGACACCACCAGATGATAGGAACGTAAAGGTGGACAGTGAACAGGCCGGGTTTTTAACTCTTTGACTCCCGCACCCTATTCATTACCGGCAAAATTTAACCTTTTGGATTCCCTTACCCTATCCACCGCCTTCCTGCAAGAAGCTGGTGGATAGGGTGAGGCAATCAAAGGGTTTAAAGGTTTGTGTTTGCTGTCATCGTTGACAAAGCAGGATGCTGGTGGATAGGGTGAGTGAGTCAAAGGGTTACTATTTTCGCTTTACTTTCATGACTAACAAGCAGGAAGCTGGTGAAATCGACTGAGCGAGTCAAAGGGTTAGATATTTGCTCTGCTGTCATGGCTGACAAAACAGGAAGCTTAGTGGATAGGCTGAGCTTGTCAGAGTTTTAATATGGCGGACCGGAGTCAAACTCGAGATATCGGTTAGCCGTTGAGTCCAAGGGCAGTATGAAAGGAACCACCCAGCCCATGTATAATGCGTCATAGAAATGTGATCCAGCACTTAACAGGCTACGAACAGCAAACATGGCCAATTACTCCCAGTCTTTTGTAACACTACCATCCCTCTCCCACCCTCCCATTTCTTTTCGTCCACGGGTTCTACGACCTGCTATAAAACAATGGAAGAAACCTCATAAACCTTGATCGACTATTGTCCGGAGGCTCTGGGGCGGATCAGTCGATTAAGTGACCGTCTCTTATCGGATGGTGTCCGAGGAAGGTTAATCGATTGGTTATCGGATAGCGATTGTATATTATATTGTGATGAATGACTTATTTCTGCATCAAATGGAGGAATCACTATGCCAGCAAGGTTTTTATACCTTTTGAGCAGGGTATGTGTTTGTAAGCGCTGATCAGTGTCCCAAAAGTTGTTAGTCCAATGTGACAAAAGAAATGAATATGAATATGAATATGAATTTCTCACATTTACAGGACATTTTATGAGGAAAGAGAAATAAGAGCACCAGGTCACAACAGGAAAGCTGGAGGGAAACAGAACACCAGGTAGACCCAGGGAGAAAATATATTGGCCGGGATTTGCAGGGTGGCTGAAGACGGGAGAGGGTAGGAGATGTACTTGCAGCGACAAGAGATAGATTCGTGTGGAGGGCCATGATCGCCAACACCATGCGACAGGGCACATGATGATGATGATGATGATGATGATGATGATAATGATGAGATGACGATGACGATGATGGATGATTGATGATGATGATGATGATGATGAAGACGAGATGAAAGAAATGATGGTGATGATGAATGATGATGATCATGATGATGATGATGAAATTCTCTGTATACCTCCGTTCCTCCCTACTGATAGACATCGAAATCAGGTGGATAAAGGTTAGATTTCGAACTGGAAGGTCCAGGGTTTAATCCACCCGGACACCTCCGCCTGGTAGGTAAAAGGGTGGACGCTTTTTCCGATCCCCCAGGTCGACATGTGTGCAGACCTGCCAGTGTCTAAACCCCCTTTGTATGTATACACATACAGAATATCAAACATGCACATTAAAGATCCTGTTGTTATGTCAGTGACTGGAGGAACGAAACACTAAAAAAAGAAGAAAAAAAAGAAAAAAAGAAAAAGAAACCCCGGCAAGTTTGAAGAAAAAGTCTTTCAGCTGTTAGAAAATGGCTTTTGGTTGATAACCTCTTCTTCGTTTTTTTCTTCTTGCTTAATTCTGTGAAAAGTCATCGGGTGCCGCATTAAACAAGTTGTATACTTTTCTTCATGCAGTGTGTTCTTGGGCAAACAGATCTGGCGGAGGCCATCGGTCTCCAGGTCGGATTTTTATTGTTGTTGGGTTAACTCTGCAAAATATCAGCAAATGGCACAATCCTGAGACAGGTTGATACGTTTAACTTTTGACTCCTGCTCCCTGTTCACCGACATCTTGCATCGTCAACCATGCTAGCAAAGCAAAAACTTACCCTTTGATTCCCTCAGTCTATCCACCAGACTCCTGCAGGAAGCTGGTGGATAGGCTGAGGGAGACAAACGGTTACGTTTTTGCACTTGGTGGACAGGATACAGCAGTCAGAAGGTTAAGTATCTAGGAATGGTCATCTCACCAGACGGCAGACACACATCAGTAATAGCCAGCAGAATCGGCCAACCTAAAACAGCATTCCAGAAAATGAAAAGCGTTCTTACAAACTAATACCTATCAATTAACATCAGGAAGAGAGTTCTTGAGTGTTATATAGAACCGATACTGTTGTACGGTTGTGAGGCGTGGACAGTCAACACGCAAAGTCAGAACAAGATTGACGCAGTCGAAATGTGGTTTCTAAGAAGAATGTTGAGAGTTCCTGGACAGCAAAAGAAAACAAACGGGACAGTCTTGAAGGAGGCAGACACAAGAAGAACATTAATTAAGAAGAATAGGAAAAAAACGAAGCAACATTTATAGGACATTTTACGAGGCAAGAGAAATTAGAGCACCTAGTCACAACAGGAAAGCTGGAAGGAAAAACAGCTCCAGGTAGACCCGGAAGAAAATGTTAGACGGAATTGCAGAGTGGCTGAGGACAGAGAGGGTGGCCGATATAGCGACAATGGATAGAGTCGTATGGAGGGCCATGATCGTCAACGCCATGCGGCAGGGCACATGATGATGATGATGATGATGATGATGATGATGATGATGATGATGATGGCAGTGAACCCATGGGCAGGAAGTACTGGGGTAACATGGCTAACAGTAGCAGAGGACAACCTCTGACACTGACTGTACATAACGTCTACCGTTGGAAAATGAAGAATCTCTCTCTGTCTCTCTCTCTCTCTGTCTCTCTCTCATATTGTCTCTCTGTCTGTCTTTCTGTCTCCCCCTCTCTCTTCTCTCTCTCTCTCTCCCTTCTCTCTCTCTCTCTCAGCCCCTCTCCCCTCTCTCACACATATGTACACACATACACGTAGCCCCTGTCTCTTCCCCTATCCCTCCACACTTACCTCCCTCGACTTACTCCCTCCCCTCACACACGTTTCAAGATTTTAATCTTCACTGCACACGAAATCTGTTCTCTCCTACAATTGTGATCACGAACACAAACGCAGATGCGTGACACAGGATGCGATTTTTCTGTCAGAATGGGAGGTTCTGCCAGCCATGGCAAAACAATAGGATGGGCCTGTGGAACATACTGACATTTTGGGTCAATGAACAGACAACACAATCTCGTGATCTGATTTTGGTAGTAGTGAATTTTTTGTTTTGTGTTGTTTAGTGTTGTTTGCTTTTTCTGATTTTTTGTCTTTTGTTTGTTTGTATGCCTGTTTTCCTGTTTGTTTCATATTTTGGCTTTTTTTTTTTGGGGGGGGGGGGAGGGGTTGGTGGTATTGATTTTGTTTCTGGACGAAGCAGCAGGGACGTTTCAGTCTTTAACTCCTTATGTTTGTATTTGGTGTTTGTTCGTTTGTGATCTTACGTTTACGCTTGTCAAAGGCCAGTTGGCCACAAATTTGCGCCTGTCCTGTCTGGTTGTATTAAGTAAGCGTTCTGATCCTTTTTTCGTGTTTTTTTTCTGGTTCCTTTTGGTTTGTTTGCTTGGGTGTTTTTGTTGTTATTGTTGTTGGCTGCTAGTGTTTGGGATTTGCTGACTTTATTGTTGGTGATGGTGGTGGTTTTGGTTGCTCACAGTGTCAAGATGTGTGGTTGTGGCTTTGATACATTGAGGACAGGTGTGGGTAGAGCGACCACCCGGATTGGAGAGGCCCCTAGTTCAATCCAAACTGATAGGGCAAAGAGTTCTTTCCTTTCTACCACTTGTTCCCCATATACCTAGATCGGTGATGTTGTCTTTGTCTTTACAGGCAGAGAAAATATATTCAAGTCTCATGTGCAGCATGCAACTTGCTCCTTACGCACGTTAACCCTTTGACTCCCGCACCCTGTCCACCAGCATCCTTCACTGTCAACAATAATAGCAAAGCAAAATTGTAACCCTTTGACTCCCTCACCAAGGGAGCTGGTGGATAGGGTGAGGGAATCAGAGGGTTACATTTTTGCAGATTGTGGATAGTGTGGCGGAGTCAAGGGGTTAAAGAGCTCATGGCAACAACAAAAAGTTAAACCATGGAAGCCCAAGCTACCACCTTTACATATCTAGCATAATAATATCGCTAAAGATGCTATTTTGATTACTTTCCGCTGCGCTTCCACTTTCTCCCACAAATTGTGGTCCAAGTAAAAGATGTCCTATTTTCATGGAAAAATGTAAGTTTTCATTGTCCTTGACCATGTCCATTTTCAGTGCTGAAATATACTTACATGCTCTTTTTAGAACTGGCAAACCAAGACCTCCATTTTAAATTGTTTTACCTACTGTTAGGGCACCCACTGCTGCGAAATAGAAACTTTTGTAAACGTGGCCTGAAGTCTGTTGATATTAATATGTACACCTGGGATGCTATTGATATTGTTATTATTTCGTTAAAAATCCAGCCGACTGCGTAGAGCCATATCAGGGCTATAGCCGTTTCAAAACATACACAATACTTTAACAGGAAAAAAGAAAGGAAAAGAAAATTAAATACACACATCAATGCATTCGTGCACATAATCGAAGGAGATGCCCCTGGCGTTGACCACTCTGTCCAATTTATCGCACTGGGGATTTGAAAATCATATCTGCATACAAATTTAAACATAACTAAGGACACCAAAGCATATGTAAAAACGGGCCTAAGTAACCTAAAATTGCTTCTGCATATCTCATTTCCCTAGAGCCAAAAATGCATTTAATATCTGTACCCAATTATCAATCCTAAAGAGAAAGTATGTAAGACTTTATCGAACACATGCAAGTGAAAGGACCAACAAGGCAGAAAGCAATATAAAGAGATGACAGAAAGCAACAACAACAAAATGATATGAAGAGATGGCAGAAAGAAAAGCAACAAGGCAGAAACAAAGAGAGGGACAGAAAAGAGGAAATTTCTAGCACAGAGTTTCCATTTTTTCTTGTTGATTGATTTGGTTCAGTTTTTACGTCGACACCCACCTCAGGTGATATGGCCGACTGGGATAACCATCCCATGGAAGTGGGGGAAGTGGGACCTATCTAATTCTATACTGACAAAACCAGAACAACAATGATGTTAAGATGGGACGGTGAGAAGGCCAGTTTTAATGCAGCACACCCCGGGATTCGAACCACGACCATTAGAATTTCCAGAAGGTGGGTATACTATTTAGACTGAAAGATTCCCCTCCCCTCCCGCATCTCACGGAGTGGGGGGGGGGCGGCACCTGGGAGGAGACAGCTAGAGATCGCTATGCCGCCTGGCGACAGGCTGTACCTACACGCAATCGCCATTGCAGAGGAGAAACGAACTCAACTATTGACAGACAGAAGAGAGAGAAGGAAAGCTGTAGCAGCGACCACCCAGCCACAGCCATCAGCCTTCATGTGTGTCAGCCACCATATTCACCAAGTAGCCTACAAGACAGAGAATAGAAAACCCGTATAATCTCAAGGGAGGAAACCCTGGTGCATATTCATTGTTGCTGTGGTCTAACGCGTACGTTTACCTCAACAATTGCTGAATTGATTTTTGTTGTTGTTGTTGAACGAGTCTAGAAACGCAAACCTTTCTTTGATCAAATTCTAGGCTGGTACGGCTTTGTGCCATCATCTGAATGAAAGAAACGTTACGGGTGCGTCTGAGTTCATTTTTTTACCGATGGGATTTCATTTTAATACATATTTTAATAAAACATTTCACTGAACGTCATCAATAATATCTTCTTTTTTTCTTTCTTTTTTAACCCTTTGACTCCCTCACCCTATCCGCCAACATCCTGCACTGTTATCCAGCACAGCAAAGTAAAATCTTAACCCTAGTCACACACTCATCCTATCCACCAGCTTCCTGAAAAACGTAACTCTTTCACTCCCTCACCCTATCCACCAGCTTCCTGAAAAACTCAACCCTTTCACTCCCTCACCCTATCCATCAGCTTCCTGAAAAACTCAACCCTTTGACTTCCTCGCTGTATCTACCACACTACATTAGTGAAATGAGATATACGGAAGCAATTTTAAGTAATTTAGGCCCGTTTCTTTTAGATATGTTTTAGTGTCCTTAGTTATGTTTAAATTTGTAGTCAGTTCTGTTTTTTTAATCCCCTATGTGATAAATTAGACGGAGTGGTCAAGACCTGGAGAATTTCCTTAGATTATGTGCAGGAATGCATTGACATGTGTACTTAATTTTCTTTTCCCTTTTTTTTCCTGTTGAAGCATTGTGTGTGTTTTGACACGGTTATAGCCCTGATATAGCTCTACGCAGTCGGCTGGGCAGTAATTACACAAAGATAGTAGCAGTTGATTCTACTGGATCTGCATCACAGTTAATTCTTGCTCCTCTACATATATGATACAAGCATATCAAAGCATGCAAACAAACAAAACAAAACAAAACACAAGCAACAAGCAACCAAGCAACTAACCAACCAACCAATCAACCAACCACCAACCAACCAACCAATCAACCAGCCACCAACCAACCAACCAACCAACCAACCAACCAACCAACCAGCCAACCAACCAACCAACAAACAAACAAAAAACAGACACACTGTGACACAACGTGAAAGACGTTCTAAAACTGATTTACACTGAAATGTCGATACACGATCAACAGCATCCACCGTGGCTGATTTATTGCGAATGGCGGGAGTGGTCCTTAATTTCACAGTCAATGGTAACAAACTGTGACTGAAATATTGCATGTGATCATTCATCTCAGGCTTGAGAGATGTTGAGTCAGAACCTCCATTGACGGGGCTGGTAGTCGAGAGAGTAAGACGCCAGAGGTTTCCAGTTGAAAGTGGCCGGAAAGACGTCAGAGTTTTCCAGTAAAGAGTGCCGGAAAGACGTCAGAGTTTTTAGGGGCCGG
>JAPXFY010000016.1:42374965-42377465 GCA_030674185.1 Monoplex corrugatus
ACAAACCCTGGGACATAACCACACAATGCACTCGAGCCATGCCCAGCCCAGCTACCGGACCAAGACACAATGAAAGATTCCTCCTTTGTCTTAGTCTGGGTCTTCACCTCTCCACTGGGCAGCCTGTCTAACCGCCAGGTCACGTAGCTGCCAGCTCCTCTCCCCTTGCAACAATCCGCTTGCTTGTGTATAGCGGTCTGAGGCGCCCAAAGTTGCTTGGTTGAGCGTTGGATTGACATGTTATTGGTCGTGGGATCGAATCCCGGGGTGCGCTTCATTAACCCTTTGACTCCCTCACCCTATCCATAAACTGCAAAAATTTGACACTTTGAGAGGGAATCAAAAGGTTTTAAGAGTTTGCTTTGCTAGTGCGGTTGACAACGCAAGATGCTGGTGGACAGGGCGCGTGAGTCAAAGGGTTAACACTGGCCTTCTCACTGTCCCATCGTAACGTCATTGCTGTTCTGGTGGTGTCAGTATAGGATTAGATAAGCCCCACCTTCCCCTACTTCCCTGGGATGGTTATCCTCGTCGCCAAATGATTTGAAGTGTGTGCCGACGTAAAATTTGAACCAGTCAATCAATCAGACCAACATTGCTTTACCAAAAACTCAGGGAGTGTGAGCACAATCGCAAAAGCAGTCAGATATGATACTCCACACAAAGCCTACGTTGCTTTTGATATAAATCTGACATGTCCCCGAAGGGATCCAAGTTTGCCGTCTTTCCGAGCTGTCACCAAGACTTTCCCTGCATCATCAGGTCTGCTTCAGTTTCAGTGTCAGTTTCTCAAGTTGACGTCTCCGCGCTAGGAATGAATTCCATATGCACTGACGCCACAGGTGCCATGTGATGGTGATTTGCGGTGGTTTAGGTTTTAGTGGGCTCCCACCTCAGGTGATATGGCCGACGGGGATAACCATCCAGGGAAGTAGGGGAAGGGGGACTTATCTAATCCTATACTGACAATAACCAGAACAACAATGATGTTAAGACGGGACAGTGAGAAGGCCAGTTTTAATGTAGCTACATCCCGGGATTCGAACCCACAACCATTAGTATGTGAATCCGACGCTCAACCAACTGAGCTATTGAGGCCTGTATGTGATAGTGATCATGGCACAAGCCTTAAGCCTGCACATAAACCATCAGCTGGCCATGTACTGAGGTCCTACCTACCCTATGTTTTACCTCGTCTACAATTTTATACCAGTATTGTATCAGTCTATCATTGGAACAATCTTGGTACATACTGAAACCAGAAGCCAAGCTATAGTTCAAAGTTAACAAGACCGGAGCAAAGATAATACAATAAGGCACTTAGGTTAGCACGGCAGCTCAAAACGTTCTGAATACTTTTCTACGTTTCTGATTGATCTCGCTTTGTTCTTGCTCTCAGCAGTTTTTAGGACACAGGCTACTGGCTGGGTATCGATCTGCTAGACTCAAATTATCAGGTTTGCTGGCTGACAGGACTTTCACATGATTTACACGGCACTCACCATCACCATACCCATTACTGTTCCTGTTCTGACTTTCTGATGTCTATTTTCGTCCTCTCGTTTCCTTTACACAAGGTTGTTGTCCTTGTTGTTGTTGTTGTTGGGTTGTTTGTTTGTTGGTTTTGTCGTCCAGGGAGACCGTGGACAACCGTGGCTTGTTTTTTTTTTACTCCTTTGTTTGGAAATGGGACAACTTTTTGAAATTTACTACGTGCTGCATACCGGATAAAGATTTTTCTGTTTCTACTATGGGGAGATAAGTTGGCATCAATACTGTTAACACTCGTTACTGTATACTACCGTTAAGCTCTGTAGATCATTTAGACTCCTTGCGCATTACACATGTAATCAGAGGTTTTCAATGGACCATCATCACCATTGTCATCATCATCATGATCATCATCATCGTCGTCGTCGTCGTCATCATGATCATCATGTACCCTGCCGCATGGCGTTGGCGATCGTGGCCCTCCACACGAATCTTTCCCCTGTAGCTTGAGAGTACATCTCCCACCCACTCTGTCTTCAGCCACCCTGCAAGTCTGTCCAGCAGTTTCTCCCTGGGTCTACCTGGTGTTCTCAGTGGACCATGGAAAAGTCAAATTGTTAGGCGAACTGTTCATATTCCACGGTGCACAGTCTGCATCTTCGAAAGGCATGCATGCCAGGTGTTTTCCATAAGCCATCGTACACTGAGATGGTTCATGTATTTGATATGCTGCATGAGCATAAACACGAAGGGGGTTTAGACACTGGCAGGTCCGCACACATGTTGACCTGGGAGATTAGGAAAATCTCCAACTTTCACCCATCAGGCAGAAGTGTCTGTACTGTGCGGATCGAACCCAGGACCTTCCGATTGGGGATCCAATGATTACTCACTTGACTATCGCGCCCGTGCCAGTTCTCTTTTTCTTTTTTAAATTGTTTTCTTTGTTTTACATAAAAACACTGTTTTATACACGTTCTCACACAAACACACACGTATGTGTGTGTGT
>JAPXFY010000016.1:42382465-42389965 GCA_030674185.1 Monoplex corrugatus
CGAATTCACTCTCAACCCGCAACATTGAAAACTGGTCTGTTCGCTGCCAATCTTAATGTTTCCATCATTCTGGTGATGTTCGCTTTGTGTTTGATAGGTCCTTTCCCTATCCCCTTTCCATTTTAAGACCTTGCCAACGCATATGGTTTTGCGTAGGCTCATGGAGTCTGCTAATTAATTGCTAGCAGATTTGGGTGGAGGACATATGGGGTTGTCCGAACTCCGAACTCAAAACGCTTAAACAAAGACCAAGACGGACAGACAGACGAGTAAAACACACACACACACACACACACACACACACACAACCACACACACACACACACACACACACACACACACACACACACATACACACACACACACACACACACACCACACACACGCATATACACACACACCAACATCCCACACACACACATACAAAACACACACACACAAAACTGACTACCCACCGTCTTAATGATGTTGCCACATAAGTTGTGCTCCGTGTGAAGCTCATCCGTGCGGTAGGAGTGCAGGATGGAAGAAAACACTCCCGGGTGACGGTCGAAAAAGTACTCCCGCTTCTCCACGTCCCAGGTCTCATCCGATTCCAGACGATCCGCCAGCAGTGCTAGACGGGTGGATGGCTTCTTTCTCAGGGTACTCCTCATCGTCTCGAATACTACGCCACCCACGTTCAGTCTGATGCGTCGGTCTTCGAATTTTTCTGTTATTCTCTGCGCTAAGTTCATCATCTTGATTCAGTTATTGTTTGTTTGTATATTGATTGTTATTTGTGTAGGTTGTGTTTTGCTGTTGTGTTTTGGTAGAAAGTCTTGAAACGTCGCCGCGCAAAATTTATCAAGATATTGCCTGTTTCCTGATTTCTGAATCAATATACTGTCGAGTTTGCCTAAATGTGAAACAAAAGTTGCTTTAGATATGCCTGCCTGTTACTTTTGTAAGGTAAATATATTTGTCTCAACTTGCCTTGGTATGGTGCAACACTTGCATAGATATGTCTATCTATTACCTCTCAAAGGCATATATATCTGTCGACTTGCCTAGATAAGAAGCGATTTCTCCTAGATATGTCTGTCTCTTATCTGTCTCCGATGAGTCCTCATAACTGTCTGGAAAGAATATCAGTCCTGCGATTTTTCTATTTTTCTTTTTCTTTTTTTTTCTTTTTGGTTTTAGGGGATGTAACTTTTACTATTTTGATAAGCACAACAACATGTACCTGTTGATTCTTTAGGAGAGCTTTTTTCCCAATTCCTTACAGTACAGGATAGCGTTTTATCGTCTGTGTACTAAACGATAAAATGAGGGAATGCAATGTGTGGTATTACGCTGCCAACCCACCGTTCTTTCAGTTCTGTCCTACAATTACCTCAAGAATACGTAACGAGTATGGTTACCTTCAAGGACATAATGTTGGTCTTCACGTTCCTTTAAGCAATTGTTCACCTAACAGTCATGAATGTTTTCATGTTCCTTTTAAGCAATTGTTTACCTAGGACAAAAGGTCAGTCTTCATGTTCCTGTAAGCAATAGTTCACTTAACAGTCATGAAGGTCTTCATGTTCCTTTAACCAATCGCTTACCAAGAAGAAAGGTTGCTCTTCATGTTCCTTTAAACAACTGTTTACCTAGCAGAAAACCAGAAATCAGCACTCTCCATGGGATCCTCACAGTGTCTACAACCCATGGGATAAAGGACACATCCTCATGAACGTACGCGTGGTTTTGAAAGAAAATGGTGTGAAAAGGACGACCCTGAAGAACTTCTGGAAGGTCATCATACAATATGAACTGAAAGCAAGTTTCCTGAAGACCTTTTGGGTGGTCCTCAGGAAACGTGGAGTACCGTCACAAGCTTGAAGAACTTCTGTATGGTCGTCCGAGAACATGAAGTCAGCACCACTATTCTGGGAGTTTCTATTTGGCTCTGACAACTTCGTCCTGTATATAACATATGTTCGCGGTTAATGAAATACTTCACTTAGTGTTCTTGGCTTGCGGTTTCTCAAATACTTCACTCAGTGTTATTCTTTTACATTTCTATTGATCTTCATATTTCGTCTACACATGCATAACAAACAGCGTTCTCTTTTGAAAGAGCTGTTGTTCTTTGAGGAAAGTGGTTAACTGCATGTTCCAAGTATCCAAACAGTACAACCCAAGTTTAGGGAAGTACTCTTCTTGTTTGTCAGACAAGTATTGCTATCAAGCGGTTGTTATTGAGTTTACGTCTATATATCACATTGCTGGATGTCGATGACTGGCTCTTAGACCTTGTGAAGGAAGAGGTCGGTGTAAAGTAGAAGCGGTGACGATGGGAGTTGGATTGTGGGTGTACGCAGCTCTGGTTCTCTGAAATGTGTATTACAATTATCGTTATTATCGTTATTGCTATTCTTTTTTTTTATTATTATTAAATGGTTATGATTTGGTTACATCATTGTTGCTTTCGTCATCGTCATCATCATCGCCATCATCATCATCGTCATCATCATCATCATCATCATCATCGTCGTCGTCGTTGTCGTCGTCGTCATTCATCCATCATTGTCATTATCATCATCAACAACGTCGTCGTCGTCATCGTCATCATCATCATCATCATCATTGTTATTATTGTTAAGTTAAAATTTTGTTAAAACTGATCCCGAGGTAGTGCAGGTCGTCTGTTCGTTCATTTCTGGTTCCCTTGACTGTAATTGATAGGGCTCCCCTCCATGGGAATGTCGGTGGTTCTTTCAATATAGATAGTACCCCCATCTTCTGTACCCCCAACTTCTGGAAATTCTGTGCTAGAAATTTCCTCTTTTCTGTCACTCTCTTTGTTTCTACCTTGCTCCTTTGCTTTCTGTCATTTCTTCGTCATTTTCTGCCTTGCTGGTCCATCCACCTGTATATGTTCGATAATGTCTTACATAGTTTCTCTTTACGAACGATAACTGGGTACATGTATGAAGTGCGTTTTATAGTTTCTCTTTACGAACGATAACTGGGTACATGTATGAAGTGCGTTTTTTGGCTTTAGCGAAACGAGATATGCCGACTGCGTACAGCCATATTAAGGCTATAACCGTTTCAAAACATCCTCATACTTCAACATGAAAAAAGAAAAAAAGGAAAAAGAAAACCAAGTACACATATCAATGCATTCGCGCACATAATCTAAGGAGATACCACTGGCCTTGACCACTCCGTCCAATTTATCACACAGGGGATTTGTGACCTCCCACCACCAATTCAGCCTTACCTCGCAATCATTCTAACAGCACTAGGAAACTTTCTCAGCTGCCTCCTCTTTCTCTCCCATTATGTAACACATCAGTCCCAATTTCTGATTCAGCTAAAAACCTTGGTGTCTGCATTGACTCTACCCTCTCCATGAACAACTTTGTTTCTCAAACTGCCAGATCTTGCTACTATCACCTCCATCTATAAGCCTGATCAGGAAGTATCTCTCTGTCGAAACGACTGCAAAACTCGTTCTCTCCTTCATAATGTCTCGCATTGACTATTGCAATTCACTCCTGTCTGGTCTTCCTGCCTCCACCATTCACATCCTGCAGCGCATTCAAAACAATGCTGCACGCCTTGTACTAAAAAAGAAAAAAGCTGATCACATATCTCCTCTCCTGGCACAACTTCACTGACTCCCTGTATCAAAGCGCATACAGTACAAACTAGACATCATGTGCTACAAAAGCCTCAATAACGCAGCCCCCGATTACCTGTCAAGCCTACTTGAGATCTATTTTCCCTCACGTACCCTCCGCTCTGCCTCCATCCTCTGACTTTTCGCTTTCCACGCACTAAGCTCAATACCTATGGTCCACGAGCCTTCTCTGTTTCTGGTCCACTTTCCTGGAACAAACTTCCTCTCTCAGTCCGTCAGCAACCTACTTTTGTCTCCTTCAAGTCCGCTCTCAAAACTCACCTTTTCTCCTCTGCATAAAATCCTGACCTCACTCAATCCCCTCTGCAGCCTGTCTCCACTCGGAGGGGAATCACATTGTAATATTATAATTGTATATAATATGCTCTCTATAATTTTCCATTGCTTTTATTCTTTCTCCCCATTTATAGCCGTGTGCGTGTGCGTGCGTGTGTGTGTGTGTGTGTGTGTGTGTGTGTGTGTGTGTGTGTGTGTGTGTCGCGCGCGCGCGCGCGCGTGTGTGTGTGTGTGTGTGTGTGTGTGCGTGCGTGCGTGCGTGCGTGTGTGTGCGTGCGTGTGTGTCTGTTTTAGCGCTTAGATTTGATTTTATCAAGATTTTGCGCTATATAAATAAAATATTGTTGTATTGTATTGTATTGTACTAGGAGCTGAAAAGGTGACTGAGGGTCCATCTGGGGTGTTTTGACTTTTTCTCAAAATTGATTTCTGTGGACTATAATCTATCCCCAACAGCAATTTGTTTTCATGAGAAATATCATTAATCAATTTCAAATGGTATTTTAGTGCACTGATCGTAGCAGAAAGAACGCAATTTCTTACCAAAATTACCTTTTTTGTCTCATATTGCGAACCGTAACATGCACAGAACCTCCACATGTGGTATACTGACAGAAAGCTCTTTGGCGCACCTTTTGGACAATGAAAGCTAAAATTAGAAACAAACCGGATCAAAGCCACCAAATAAAGAAATTTAAGGAAAGTGTGTAGGAGAGTGCATAAAAACTTTGGAGGCCGTTTTCTCAATATGGCCATCATACAACTTACTGATTTTAAACATACAAAAAGGGTCGACATTATTTTTAGAGTACAAGCTTCAATCAAATACCAAAATAATCAGCAAAATGTACCCTTTCCAGTGATATGTATATCTCAAAATACCCAAAATGATAGTAAAGACTGATTTCGTGCCGGGAGGTAACATTTAAAAACCATACTTGAATACAAACATAATTAAGGACACTAAAACACATATAAAAACGGGCCTGAATTACCTAAAGTTGCTTCTGCGTATCTCGTTTCCCTAGAGCCAAAAATGAACTTAATACATGTACCCAATTAACAATCCTAAGAGAAAGGACGCAAGCCTCACTCAAACACATACAGGTGGATGGACCAGCAAGGCAGAAAATGATATGAAGAAAAACAGACAGTAAAGGAACTAGTCAGAAACAAAGGGGTGACAGAAAAGAGGAAATTTCTAGCACAAAATTTCCTGAAGATGGGGATATTATTAATAATAATAATAATAATATTAAAAGATCCCCCGGCATCGCCACGGGGGAGCCCAGTTACGTGGGAGAATACAGAAGCCGTACCTTGGGAAATTACACAGTATAAGAGAAGAACACTCCAGGTAAACGCCCAGGTAACAAGCATTCTCTATCTAAATTGCAGTGTTCTTTTTTTTTCTCCTCTGCTGTTCTCACCTGAACAGCATTCCAATCAATCAGGTTTGACGTTTATGCTTTTCTGGTGTCCAACCCGCTGTCTTTGGCTGCTTTTCTGATCAATAAGTGAAGACGTTGTTTTGGTCTCCTTTCCATCCCTCCCTCTCCATCCCTCCATCCCCGTCTCTCACTCTCTCTGTGTTCTGTCTGTCTGACTGTTTGTCTGTCTCTCACTCAGTGTCTGTCTCTCTGTCTCCGTCTGTCTGTCTGTCTCTCTCTCTCTCTCCTCCCTCTCTCTCTCATCAATCTCTCTCTTTCACTCACTCACTCACTGACTCATTCATTCTCACTCACTCACTCTCTTCTCTCCCACTCTCTTCTCTCTCTCTCGTTCTCATACTGTCTCTCTCTCTTTCTTCTCTCTTCTCATCCCCCCTCTCTCTCTCTCTCATCCTCTCTCTCTCTCTCTCTCTCTCAAATACACACTCTCTCCCTCTCTCTTTTTCTTTCTTTCTCTCTCTCTCACTCTTTTCTCTCTCTCTCTCATTGTCTTTCCCTCTCTTTCTAACTCTGTTTCTCTCTCTCACTCTCTCTCTTTCTTTCTTCCCCTCTCTTTCTCTCTCTCACTGTCTTTCTCCTCTCTCTCACTCTCTGTCTCTCTCTTTCCCTCTGTTTCTCCCTCTCTCTCTCTCACTCTCTGTCTCTCTCTTTCCCTCTGTTTCTCCCTCTCTCTCTCACTCTATTTCTATCTCTCACACTCTCTTTCTTTCTTCACTCTTTATCTCTCTCACTGTCTGTCTCTCTCTGTCACTTTCTCTCTCTCTCTCTCACTCTTTCTCTCTCTCACACTCTCTTTCTCTCTCTCTCTCACTCACTCTCTTTCTCTCTCTCACTCACTCTCTTTCTCTCTCTCACACTCACATTCTCTCTCTCACTCTCTTTCTCTCTCTCTCTCTCTCATTCTCTCTCTCAATCTCTCTCTCTCTCTCATTCTCTCTCTCACTCTGTTTCTCTCTGTCTCATTCCCTTTCTCACTCACTCTTTCTCTCTCCTCTCTAAATCTCTTTCTCTCTGTCACTCTCTCTCTCTCTCACTCTCTTTCTCTCACTCTCACACTCTCTTACTCATATTTCCTCTCTCTCTCTCTCACTCTCTCTCTCTTTGTCTTTCCCCCTCTCTCTCTCTCGCACATCTCTCTCTTTCACACACACACACTCTCTCTCACACACACACCCTCTCTTTCTCCCCATCTTTTTAACCCCCCCCCCTTCTCTCTCTCCCTTTTTTCTCTATCAAACATACACATTACAGACCCCATGGGTCTCTTCAGTGGCTGGCTTTTGGAAACACGAAAACACCCAGCATGCAAGCAACAGCAAGTTTGAAAAACAGCTTTTAGCTATCAACTTCTACTGTTGGAAACTAAAAGCATCATTACGAACCAGGAAAACGCTAAGTGGAATCAGAATGCGTATTTAATGCAACAAAAACAACACAGACAGAAATTTACGTCTACCTGGCCTTTGCCACGCTTGTGAAAATGACAACAAAGAATAAATGCACACACACAAAAAATGTTAAAAAAAATATATATATACGCAAAAAATATATATGTAAAAACATATTTGCAAATTATCTAATTGTGCATGTATTTAACACGCACACACATGCAAGCAAGCAAGCAAGCGCACACACACACGCACACATATATATACACACACACATGCAAACACACGCACACACACAAAAACCAAACAAACAAACAACAACAAACAAACAGACACACACACACACAAACACACACACACACACACACACACACACACACAAACACACACACACACACACACACACACACACACACACACACACACACACACCACACACTTATAGTGAAAAGACGTTAAATTAAAGAACGAACGAACACAGACGTACGGATAATTCAACACCAATACTACCACCTATAATTTTAAATGACTAAAAGAAATTGATCAAACATTCGTACACACGCACATGCAAGCAGATATGTGCGCACGCGCGCACACGTACTCCCCCACACGCACACAGACACACATAGTCACACACACGCACACACAGACACACACACACAAACAAACAAACAAGCGCACACACACACACACACATACACACACG
>JAPXFY010000016.1:42397465-42407465 GCA_030674185.1 Monoplex corrugatus
TTATCCATCCACTTCAAAAAAAAAGTAATTAACCCTTTGACTCCCTCAACCTGTCCACCAGCTTCATGCAGGGAGCTGGTGGACAGGTTGAGGGAGTAAAAGGGTTAAGTTTTTGCTTTGCTAGCATGGTTGATAATGCAGGGTGCTAATGGACACGGTGCGGGAGTCAAAGAGTTAAGATTGCAGTGAGATTGCTCAAGAAAGATTGCAGTGAGATTGCTCAAGAAAGATTGCAGTGAGATTGCTCAAGACAGATTCGCAGTGAGATTGCTCAAGACAGATTGAAGTGAGATTGCTCAAGACAGATCGAAGTGAGATTGCTCAAGACAGATTGCAGTGAGATTGCTCAAGACAGATTGCAGTGAGATTGCTCAAGACAGATTGAAGTGAGATTGCTCAAGACAGATTGCAGTGAGATTGCTCAAGACAGATTGAGTGAGATTGCTCAAGACAGATTGAGTGAGATTGCTCAAGACAGATTGCAAGTGAGATTGCTCAAGACAGATTGCAGTGAGATTGCTCAAGACAGATTGAGTGAGATTGCTCAAGACAGATCGCAGTGAGATTGCTCAAGACAGATTGCAGTGAGATTGCTCAAGACAGATTGCAGTGAGATTGCTCAAGACAGATTGAAGTGAGATTGCTCAAGACAGATTGAAGTGAGATTGCTCAAGACAGATTGCAGTGAGATTGCTCAAGACAGATTGCAGTGAGATTGCTCAAGACAGATCGCAGTGAGATTGCTCAATACAGATTGCAGTGAGATTGCTCAAGACAGATTGCAGTGAGATTGCTCAAGACAGATTGAAGTGAGATTGCCCAAGACAGATTCAGTTCAGACGATTCCAGATGACCACACTTTGCAGTGATGCTATGAAATACTGATCAAACTGTAGATTGCCACGATCAGTATCACACATTGCAGTCATTGTAAGCACACGAAATCAGTGATTCTTGATGCACTTGAAACGACCATGACAAAAAAACAAATAAACACCAAACGAAACCCAATACAAAAACAAACAAACAAAAACAAAATACAAAAACAAACATCACAACACACAACAAACAACAAACCAAAAACAATCAAGCCCGCCGATTGATGTCTTGTTCCGCCATTGATTTGATATCCCCATCCTAACGACTCTCGCAATACCAAGTTGTCTGTTGTACTTAGCTCCAGAGTTATAGCTTTTGGAATTAAGAGTTATCTCTTGAACTCAGCTCCAGAGTTATGACTTTTGGCATTAAGAGTTATCTCTTGAACTCAGCTCCAGAGTTATAACTTTTGGCATTAACAGTTATCTCTTGAACTCAGCTCCAGAGTTATGACTTTTGGCATAACAGTTACTTTTGTAGAAGCTTCCAGAGTTATAAACTTTGGCATTAACAGTTATCTTTGTACGTAGTTTCCAGATTACAACTTTGCGGCATTAAATAGTTAACTTTTGTACGTAGCTCCAAGAGTAACTTGTTAGCATTAGAGTGATTTTTTGTACGTAGCTCCAGAGTTAAAACATTTTGAGCATTAACAGATCACACTTCAACATCAGCCCCAGAGTTATAATTTTGGGCATTAAGAGTTATCTTTCTGTGTACTTAGCTCCAGAGTTATGCTTTTGGATTAAGAGTTATCTTTGTAACGTAGCTCCAGAGTTATAACTTTTGGCATTAAGAGTTATCTCTTGAACTCAGCTCCAGAGTTATGAACTTTTGGCATTAACGGTTATCTCTTGAACTCAGCTCCAGAGTTATAACTTTTGGCATTAACAGTTATCTTTGAACTCAGCTCCAGAGTTATAACTTTTGGCTTTAAAGTTATCTTTTGTACGTAGCTCCAGAGTTATAACTTTTGGCATTAAGAGTTATCTTTTGTACGTAGCTCCAGAGTTATAACTTTTGGCATTAAGAGTTATCTCTTGTACGTAGCTCCAGAGTTATAACTTTTGGCATTAAGAGTTATCTTTTGTACGTAGCTCCAGAGTTATAACTTTTGGCATTAAGAGTTATCTCTTGAACTCAGCTCCAGAGTTATAACTTTTGGCATTAACAGTTATCTCTTGAACTCAGCTCCAGAGTTATAACTTTTGGCATTAAGAGTTATCTTTTGTACGTAGCTCCAGAGTTATAACTTTTGGCATTAAGAGTTATCTTTTGTACGTAGCTCCAGAGTTATAACTTTTGGCATTAAGAGTTATCTCTTGAACTCAGCTCCAGAGTTATGACTTTTGGCATTAAGAGTTATCTCTTGAACTCAGCTCCAGAGTTATCACTTTTGGCATTAAGAGTTATCTCTTGAACTCAGCTCCAGAGTTATCACTTTTGGCATTAAGAGTTATCTTTTGTACTTAGCTCCAGAGTTATAGCTTTTGACATTAAGAGTTATATTTCGTACTTAGCTTTAGAGTTATAAGTCTTACCATTAAGTGTTATCTTTCGTACTTAGCTCCAGGGTTATATAATTTTTGGCATTAAGAGTTATCGCTTGGACTTAAATCCAGGGTCATATAATTTTTGGCATTAAGAGTTATCGCTTGTACTAAACTTCAGGGTTATAGCTTTCAGCATTAAGAGTTATCGCTTGCAATTAGCTCTAGAGTTATAGCTTTTGACATTAAGAGTCATCGCTTGTACTTAGCTCCAAAATCATTGCTTTTGACATTAAGATTTATCTCTTAATATTAGCTCCAACGTTATATAACTTTTGAAATTAAGATTTATCTCTTGTATTTAGCTCAAGGGTTGTAGAATTTTTGGCATTAAGAGCTCTCCTCTCTCTCTCTCTCTCCTCTCTCTGTCTGTCTGTCTGTCTCTCTCTCTCTCTGTATCTCTCCAGAGTTATACAGCTTTTGGCATTAAGACAGCTAAAATGATCAATATTTTAGGTATGATATGCGAAGGATACCATAACATTCCTAAGGAGACTTACACAGAACTTAGTGAGGATTGTTCCAGTATTCTAGGCAAACAATGTCCATAGCCTAACACTCCCAGGGACATTTATGGAAGGGTCTGTGACGAAACTGTGGTTATCATATTCTGACGCAATGTTCCACGTCAAAGTCCCGCCTTAAAAAAGAAGAAAAAAATTCAAGGGAGAAAGTGAGAGGTAGCAGAGTTGGGGCAAGAGGAACGTGCATTAAACAAGTGAAGGTTTAAAAGATATGTCAACGAAATGCGGTTCGTAAGGTCTACTGCAAACTCTCTCTCTCTTTCTCTTTCTCTCTCTCTCTATCTGTCTGTCTCTGTCTGTCTCTGTCTGTCTCTGTCTGTCGTCTCTTTCAAACACGCCACATACACACACTCACAACACACGTATACACATACACGCACGGACACAACACGCGAGCGGGCATGCATGCATATCCATTGACAGAGAGAGAGAGAGAAACTCAGAGAGGAAGACGAGAAGAGAGACAAGAGATGAATATAAAACACTGAGAAAGAATTGGTCAGACAAAAAGAGCATATGCACAAGCGTTACACACGCACAGACACGCACAGACACACACACCACACACACACACACACACACACACACACACACACACACACACACACACACACACACACATAAATTTTCTTTAACCCGTACTGACGATCTTTCACTATTCTAATGCGTAAAAATTGTCATGATTATACTTAAATCATTTTTGCATTGTTTACACTTCGTTTTTGCTCCTGGCGTTTTTGACCCTAGTAATCTCCCTTCCAAAAAAGAAAAGGAAGGGAGATAATTTCATGCCAACTGGAGGTGTATGTATCCTTTTCTGCCTTCCTGGCCCGTTTACCTACATTTGCTCCATAAAGCCTTCCATATTTTCTCTTAAGACTATGATTAGACACATGTGTTACCTGCGTTTTTGACTTAAAAAAAGTGCTGTACAAAAGTAATTCATATAATTTTGGGCCGTTATTTAATTACATTTTAGTGGACTTAGTTACATTGACATTTGTATTCAGGGTTGTATTTTTAACCCCCTCATGATGATGCATTGATGCGTGTATTTTTCGCTTTTTTATATATATATATATTATTTTTTTTTTTTTTTTTTTTAGTAGCAAGAACACACACCTCATGGCAATCATTTTTCAAGGAAAAACAGGCAAAAATACAAGAAAAGCAGACCTCCAATCTCCTACATCGAGAACATAACCAACATCAGTGGTCTAAATATTCAAGACGTTGTCAACAAAAGTCAAGACAGAGCCGTTTGGAGGGGGGTGGCGGTGTCAGAGAGTGTAGCGGTCAACACTGAAGTCGGTGACACCGACAGGAGAGACAGGTGAGGTTCAAAGGGGTGTTGAGATGGTTCTAGCCCTGATTATGGCTCTGCGCAATCGGCTGAGCTTTACACTGTACTGATAGTTATGTATAGAAATGGAAATTACAGAGACCGGCTCGACCATCCTGATTATTGTTAGTTGTTGTTGTTGTGCTCTTGACGTTGACTGTGTTGAGCGATCTGTGCATGAACAGTCCACTCTGACTGTTTCGTCTGTGATTACAATTATCCTTATAATGGATGTCTCTCTCTGTCTCTGTTTCTTTGTCCTCTCTCTGTCTGTCTCTCTCTCTCATCACTCTCCGCTTCTCTCTCTTTTCTCTTTCTCTCTCTCTATCTGTGTCTGCCTGTCTCTGTCTTTCTCTGTCTGTCTGTTTCTCTCTCTTCCTATCTCTTTCCAATGCTGTCTGTCTGTCTTCTCTCTCTCTTCTCTCTCTCTTTCTCAATCTGTCTGTCTGTCTCTTCTCTCTCTCTCTCTTTCTCAATCTGTCTGTCCTCTCTTTCCTCTCTCTTTCTCAATCTGTCTGTCTGTCTTCTCTCTCTTTCTCTCTCTCTCAATCTGTCTGTCTGTCTCTCTCTCTTTCTCAATCTGTCTGTCTGTCTGTCTGTCTCTCTCTCTTCCTCTCTCTCTCAATCTGTCTGTCTGTCTGTTTCTCTCTCTCTCTCTCTCTCTCTCTTGGCCCCCTCTCTTTCTGTGTGGTGTGTGTGTGTGTGTGTGTGTGTGTGTGTGTGTGTGTGTGTGTGTGTGTGTGTGTGTGTGTGTGTGTGTGTACCTGAGTGTGTTTGTTTGTTTGCTTGTGTGTTTTTGTGTTCGTGTGTATGTGTTTGTGTGTGTGTTTTTGTGTGTTTGTTTGAGTTTGTGTATGTGTGAGTGCGTATGTGTATTTGTGCGCGCGAGTGTGTGTGTTTGTGTGTGTGTCTGTGTACGTATGTATTTGCGTGTGAATACATGCGTGTGTCTGTGTGTGTTGCGTGTGTGTTTGTTTATTTGTGTGTTGGTGTGTGTGTGTGTGTGTGTGTGTGTGTGTGTGTGTGTGTGTGTGCGGGCGCGCGCGTGCGTATGTGTGTTATTTTCTTGTTTCATTTCGTTTTTGTCGCATCCGATTTTCCTGTTAATTTCGGGTTGCTCTTCTCAGGGTAAGCTCGTCGCCACAGTAGAACGCATGCAGTTTCTGTCTGTCTGAATGTGCTTTTTATTACTTGTGAAAGTAGACTTTTTTTCACAGAATCTTTCCAAGGTTTTCCAAGGACAACCGTGCTGTTGCCACGGAATCTTTTACATGCTTGAAGCACCTACAGCACATGGTCATCGGTGTATCTTTTCCCAGGGTCAGCAACTAATTTGCTGCCGTGGGGTATTTTACATGTACCAAGAAAGTCTTGGGGAGAACTGGACCGCAGAAGATCCTCAGAGGTGACTCCCCCATCACCACACCCCTCCCCCCACCACCTAAGCAAATGTTTCAGCCCTACACTCTTTACACTCTAAGGAGGATGGGCCGCATGCGGGTCATGACTCCTACATGCCCATTTGCTGTTAAGTGCGTCGAGCATATGGGACCTTGGGTTCATCGTCTCATTCGAAAGACTAGCACCCAGACCTTTGTGCAATGTTGAAACGGAGGAGAAGAAGAAATTCCAGTACACATGCCCAACATTGTGCACACACGTACCCAAGAAGATCGAAACGCTAAAATGAAAAAAGAATAGAAACAGTCCACATCCTCCATCCATCTCTTCTGTTTGAACACAGTCCTGTTTTCTGCTTCATTCCACGCGTTTGTCATTTGAACAGTGAGGAAAACAAACGTTTCTGTCTGGACTAATCACCTTATGCTTACAACGCGAGCGCGCGCGCGCTCATTTACACACACACCACACACACACACACACACACATACACACACACACACATACACACACACATACACACACACACACACACAACACACACACACACAACACACAACAACACACACACACACACACACACAACACACACACACACACACACACACACACACACACACACACACACACACACCACACACACACACACACAACTTTACAACATATATATATGCATTCACAAACATGTCCGCACATATGAGAGAGACAGACAGACAGACAGACAGACAGACAGACAGAGATAGAAAGTTTAGATTTCAGATGGTTTCTTAATATAATAGGGAGAGAGAGACAGAGACAGAGACAGAGACAGGGACAGACAGACACACAGACAGACAGAGACAGAGAGAGAGAACGGTTTTTAAGCTTTCTTTTCGGTAACTTAAAATGCACGTTATTTTTTCTCACACTGCGCAGGTGGTATGTTACTACACAGTCTACATACTCTGTCTTCGGTGGGTGTGGACGCTGAGTGTTTTCCTGTTTCCATGAGCCACCAAACACTGTCATGACATATAGGGTCTTCAACAGGCATACTTGATGTACTGCATGAGAATGCAGACGAAACATGATTTGTCAAAAATAGGTCTGTACTCGTGTTGACCAAAGTGCTCGAAATCAACCACAACATCACCATCACCATCAACAATGACAACAACAAGAAGGACAACAATGACAACAACAAGGACAACAATGACAACACCTCTTATGAGGTGAGGTACCCAAACAGTGCTGAACTTAGGATCTTCCGACTTGAACTGTGACGTTTTATGCACCCGACCACCACACCCATCACAAACTGATATATGAACTACATTGACCATTATACACAATTCTTGCCACTATCATTTGTATCTGAATACACATCTAGATCCAGAGCTAGTCACAGACACAGACACACAGATCCAGACACAGACAAAGACCCAGACACAGACACTGACCCAGACCCAGACCTGGATACTGACACAGACACATATACATACACATACACTGCCCAATAGACGCAGAACCCAACCAATTCCTGACCCAGACACAGACCTAGACACAGACACAGATTTAAACCCAGACCCATACACAGAACACAGACACAGACAGAACCACAGACCCAAACCCAGACACAGACAAAGTCCGGGACACTACCAGACCCAGACCAGACACATACACAGACCAAGTCTTAGACACACCCAGACCCAGACACAGACCCAGACCCAGACATACACAGACACAGACCAAGTCCTAAAAGACACAGACCAAGTCCTAGACACTGACACAGACCAAGTCCCTAGACAAACCCAGACACAGACACTGACACTGACACAATCAAGTCCTAGAGAAACACAGACACAGACACAGACCAAGTCCCAGACACACACAGACCCAGACCCAGACACAGACCAAGTCCCAGACACATACACAGACACAGACCAAGTCCTATACACACCCAGACCCAGACATACACTGACACAGACCAAGTCCTAGCACACCAGCCAGACACAGACCAAGTCCTAGACACACCTAGACCCAGACCCAGACATACACAGACACAGACCAAGTTCTAGACACCCAGACCCAGACACAGACCAAGTCCTAGACACACCCAGACCCAGACCCAGACCAAGTCCTAGACACCCAGACCCAGACCCAGACACAGACCAAGTCCTAGACACACCCACACCCAGACCCAGACACAGACCAAGTCCTAGACACACCTAGACCCAGACCCAGACATACACAGACACAGACCAAGTTCTAGACACCCAGACCCAGACACAGACCAAGTCCTAGACACACCCAGACCCAGACCCAGACCCAGACCAAGTCCTAGACACACCCAGACCCAGACCCAGACCACAGACCAAGTCCTAGACACACCCAGACCCAGACACAGACACAGACCAAGTCCTAGACGGAACCACAAACCCAGACACAGACCAGGTCCTAGACAAACCCAGACACAGACACAGACGGAACCACAAACACAGACACAGAACAGGTCCTAGACACACCCAGACACAGACACAGACACAGACCAAAGTCCTAGACAGACTCAGATCCCGACCCAGACACAGATCCAGTCCCAGACAGACCCAGACAGTGTATGCCCACACAGAAACTCGAGCACGGCAGTAAAAACGTGAACGACAAGAAGAAATGTGCAATATTCATATCGTCCTTGAAAAGCGAAAGCATGTTTGCCCTTTTTATATTATCACCCGTCGGACAAATAAAACATCCGGCAAACATCAATCACCGGCCGATTTGTCATGGTCATGCACCTGAATTTGATAACAGTGGAGTGTGGTCAGCTCGCCTTATAGCTAGCTTTCTTCGTGCTCCGCTAAAACTGTGCATTGTTATTGTCATTGTTGCTTGAAGCCCAGCCGACTGCGTAGAGCCACATCGGGCCTATAACCATTTCAAAACATATACAATACTCCAACAAGAAAAAAAAAGGAAAAGAAAATGAAGTACCATGACCTATCAAAGCATTCACGCACATAATCTGAGATGCCCCTGGCGCTGACCTCTACGTCCAATTTATCATACGGGGGATTTAAAAACACACCTGAATTCAAATTTGAATACAACTGAGGACACCAAAATGTATATGAAAATAGGCCTAAATTACATAAAACTGCTTCCGCATGTCTTATTTCCCTAGAGCCAAAAATGCACTTAATTAATACATGTACCCAATTATGAATCCTTAGAGAAAGTACATAAGACTTCTATCGAACACACACAAATAAATCAGGTTGACAGATTTAAATACCTGGGAACGATCATTTCATCAGACAGCAGATGCACATCAGAAATAGCCAGCAGAATCGGCCAAGCCAAAACAGCATTCAAGAAGATGACAAGCATTCTTACCAACAAATGCCTATCAATTAACACAGGAAGAGAGTTCTTGAATGTTCTATAGAACCAATACTGTTGTACGGATGTGAGGCGTGAACAGTCAACAAGCAAAGCCAGAACAAGATTGAGGCAGCCGAGATGTGGTTTCTAAGAAGAATGTTGAGAATTCCATGGACAGCAGAGAAAACAAACGAGACAGTCTTGATGGAGGCAGACACAAGTAGATCACTTATAAGGAAGATTAGGACAAACAGGCAACATTTTAGGCCATTTTATGAGGAAGGGGGATTTGGAGCACACTGGTCACAGCGGGAAAGCTGGAGGGAAAGAGATCACCAGGTAGACCTAGGGAGAAAATGCTGGACGGACTTGCAGGGTGGCTGGGGACGAGGAGGGTAGAGGAGATGTTGGGGGCAACGAGAGATAGAGACAGATGGAAGTACATGATCGCCAACACCATGCGGCAGGGCACCTGATGATGATGATGATGATGACACAAGTAAATGAACCAGCGAGACAGAAAATGATAGGAAGAAATGACAGAAAGTAAAGGAGGAAGAAAGAAACAAAGAGGGTGACAGAATGGAGGAAACTTCCAACACAGAATTCCAGAAGGTGGGAATATTGTTTATACCGAAAAAGCCCTCGGCATCCCAACACGGGGGGTAATTTTGTGTGATACGCTGTGAATCTCAATGAGTTTAAAGAACAGCGCTACACAACGATGTGTAATTATACTTCTGCTGTCACCTCTATGCCTGCCCTCCTCCATACCTCCCCTTTTCTGCTACTGCTGCTAGCTAGCTGCTACTACTACTACCACTCACCACTACTATTACTACTTACCCCTACTATTAGTACTGCTACTGCTGCTACTACTACTACTACTTACCACTACTATTACTACTGCTACTGCTGCTGCTGCTACTACTACTACTACCACT
>JAPXFY010000016.1:42437465-42447465 GCA_030674185.1 Monoplex corrugatus
TCTGGTGGTATCAAAAGTTCTACCAGGACACTTTCATTAGTTCTTCTATCTGTCCATATGACACGTAGTAGTCTCCAATAACACCACATCTCTGCTACCTCAATTCTTCTGTTATCAGCTTTTCTCAGTCAGAGTCCAGGCTTCACAGCCATAAATCATGACTGGCCAGTTCAAACATTTTAAAAGTCTAATTTTCAGGCCACATATATATATATATGTGTGTGTGTGTGTGTGTGTGTGTGTGTGTGTGTGTGTGTGTGTGTGTGTGTGTGTGTGTGTGTGTGTGTGTATGTATATATATATATATATATATATGTGTGTGTGTGTGTGTGTATATAATATATATATGTATATCCAGACAGACAGACAGAGGGAGAGACAGACAGACAGAGGGAGAGAAAGAAAGAAAGACACAGCCGAGAGGGAAAGAGGAGGAGGCAGAGACAGAGAGACAGCGAAACAGACAGAGACAGATATGTATATATAATATGTATAATATATATGTGTGTATACATATTGTGTATATCTATACACCACACACATACACACACACACACACACACACACACACACACACACACACACACACACACACACACACACACACACACACAGAGGGAGAGTGACAGAGAAAGATTCAGAGAGAGAGAGAAAGAGAGAGAGAGAGAGACAGACAGACAGACAGACAGACTGACAGACAGACAAACAGACAGGCAGGCAGAGACGACAGAGAGACTGACTGATTGATCGGTTGATTGATCTTTATTTTTCAATAGTAATGCTACAGTGCAATTACGTTAAGTCAAAATACATGTCTTTTGTTGTTAAACTCTACCTGATAAACTCTAAGAAAACAAATGTCAGAATAATGAAAGCTATTTATTCACAAAATCTCTATTAGCTGAGTTAAAGCGTTTTAAGCAAAAACATGCCGAATTAAAATGTACCCAGTTGTATAAGTTTACCAGTGATAATTATTTATCTATGGCACAGACATGCATGCAATAGTAATAATAATAATAATGATAAGAAGAATGCTACTGCTACTGCTACTGCTGCTGATAATGAGGAGGAGGAGAATGGAAATGATGATGATTATAATAATAGAAATAATAAGGATGACAATCATCATCATCATCATGACATTTGAGTGATGACTATAATCACAACCACCATTATCACAATTATAATCATGAAGATAATAATAATCATAAAAAGAAGAAGAAAAAAATAGTAACAACAGCAAGAGTATCACATGATGATATGACACAAGTGAAAACAATACGAAGCAATAAGCGATAGACAACACTCGTTATCATAGTCATCATCACCATCATCATCACCATCATCATCACCACCATAATCATCATCATCACCATCATCATCATCATCATCATCATTATGTGCCATGCCATATGATGTTGGCGATCATGGTGCTCCATAGAATCTATCTTTTGTCGCTGCAAGTCTATCTTCTACCTTCTCTACCCTCCACCCATTTTGCAAAACTGTCTAATATTTTCTCCTTAGGTCAGCCTGGCGCTCTTTTCCCCTCTGCCTTCCTGTTGTAACTAGGTGCTCAAAGTTCTCCTGCCTCATAAAAAGTCCTATAAATGTAGCTTAGCTTGTTCTTTCCTAATCTTTTCTATTAATGTTCTGTTTGTGTTTGCTTTTATTCAAGACATTCTCGTCTATTTTCTCAGCTGTCCTGGAAACTGTTAACACTCTTTTTATAGATACCACATTTCAGCCGCCTCAGTCTTGCTCTGACTTTGCTTGTTGATTGTCCAGGCTTCACATCCGTACTTTAGTGTTGGTACAGACAACATTAACATATGAAATGAATCAAAAGCTTATCTGCTGTATGCATTAAAACCCACAGCTTCAAAATACGAGATAATATTATAGAATACAGCCTCAAAATTTAAAATAGATACAATTTTCTGTTGAATTCTATACATGTGATTTATTAGTTGTTTTTTGTTTGTTTGTCATTTTCCCCTTTGTTTCTTGGTCTCTTTGTTGTTGTTTTCGGGGTTTTTGTTTTTGTTGTTTTGTTTTGTTTCTATATTTGATTTACACCCTTCAATTTTGTATTTTGGTTCTTTACAAAGAGTTCGTACATAAAAATCGCTATAAAATAGTTTGCAAATAGAAAATGTGGTCTAATATTTCTTTTTTTTTTTCTTTTTTTTTTTTTTTTGGCTAAGTTATCCTTTAGTCAGGGTCACCACTGTCATGCTTCTACAAGTTGACGCAATCAAAACATGCATAAAGCACTCGTCCGTCACGCAACCTCACGCTCTCCTTTCAACCAAGGCACTAAGCAGATCACAATTCTATTTTGACTATATCCCCCTCCTCTTAATTAGGAAGAGACAACATTTATTAATATTAATTTTCATACACCACACACAACATTTGTGGTCACACACCTTCTCACTAACTTTTTCCTTCTCCTCCTCCTTCTTTTCCTCCTCTTTCTTCTTCTTCTTCTCCTTCTTCTTCTACTTTTCCTTCTTCTTCTTCTTTTCCTTCTTCTTCGCCTTCTTCTTCACCTTCTTCTTCTTCTCCTTCTTCTTCTCCTCCTCCTTCTTCTCCTTCCTGTTCTTTTTCTCCTTCTTCCTCTCCTTCTCCTTTTTCTTCTCCTTCCTCTTCTTCTTCTCCTTCTCCTCCTTCTTCTTCTCTTTCCTCTTCTTCTTTTCCTCCTTCTTCTTCTACTCCTTCTTCTTCTTCTTCTCCTTCTCTTTCTTCCCCTCCTCCTTCTTCTTTTTCCTTTCCTTCTTCTTCTTCTCTTCAATTAAATAGGAATATAAATGACGAGCATCGCGCCAAACTTTACATACACGTGTGGTAGAACTGAGCTCCGGTGATTGAATCGATATGACAGATAGATGACTGGAGAAAGAGAAACGCTCAAACAGCGCTGGCTCTTTAGGCGGCCTTACGTGAAGTGATCAGCAAACCCATTCTACCCAAGTCACCAGTTTGGGTGAGCTGTTTTCACAACTCTACAGCTAATCGTAACTGCCTCTACTGCCAATACAGGCCATTGAATTCAGTGAGTGATGATAACCAATCACCTGTTACCTTACAATCTCAAGACAATGACCACACTCCAACTTTAGTGGGTTGGCTCTACTAGCCATCTTCAAAAAATAACTACATTACACCACACAAGTGCACACAAAAATTCCATGTGCACACGATACAAAAAACATGCACACTCATTACCCAGTGCACACGACAGATGATAATAATCATCATCATCATGACATTTGAGTGAGGACTATAATCATAAGCATCATCATCACAATCATAATCATGATTATAATCAATCATAAAAAGAAGAGGAAGAAAAGTAGTAGTAACAACAGCAAGAGTACTGCATCATATCATTTACTAGTTGTTTTTCTTTGTCATTTTCCCCTTTGTTTCTTGGTCTCTTTGTTGTTGTTTTCGGGGGTTTTGTTTTTGTTGTTTTGTTTTGTTTCTATATTTGATTTCCACCCTTTAATTTTATTATATTTTGGTTCTTTACAAAAAATTCGTACATTCGAATTGCTATGAAATAGTTTGCGAATAAAAAATGTCGTCTGATTTTTTTTCTTCAATTTATCATCTGTTCCAAATATCATGACATCCCAATGCAATGTTCGAACTTGTTTTTCAATACATTCTTTTGATTTCTTCCATCAACATTGAAGAGGGGAAACAAATCTTTTTATGTATATTTTAAATTATTTGCAGGCTTGCTTCCCTTCGATGGCATGTACAAGGCGGATAATGATCGGAGTGACAGAACAGAAGTTGGCAGGGTGGTGTGGAGGGTGATAGTGAGTGTGTGTGTGTGTGTGTGTGTGTGTGTGTGTGTGTGTGTGTGTGTGTGTGTGTGTGTGAGTGTGTGTGTGTGAGAGTGTGTGTGTGTGTGTGTGTGTGTGTGTGTGTGTGTGTGTGTGTGTGTGTGTGTGTGTGTGTGTTAATAATAACAACAGCAGCAGCAATAAAAACATCAACAACATAATAACAATAACAATGATAAAATTAATAATAAAAATAATAATAACAATATTAATAATAATAACGATAACATTAATAATAACCATCATCATCGTCATCATAATCATAATAATAACCATAATCGTAATAATAACGATGACGACGACAAATATTGATGATGATGATGATGACGACGACGATACCAATAATAATAATAATAACAATGCGCCAAACCTTGAAATAAAAATCAGGTCAAAGAGCGCGGCGTGATCATTCTCCAAAGTAATCAATCACAATGACCAACGCCCAAGAGTACGACCGAACCACAAGCAAATCGGGAGGGAGGGGGGGGGGGGGAGGAAATAAAGCTGGTGGATAGGGTGGGGAAGTCAAAGAGTTAAGCTTTTGCTTTGCCAGCACAGGGTGCGGGAGTCAAAGGGTTATGCGGGCTGTTTGATTGTTCTGACACAGCCGTGGACAGAACATCTGATATCTGGAGTTCAATCCCAGCCCACAAGATAACAACCAGGCCTGTTCGCTCGCTCATCTTAAAGGTCTGGCAGCTGATCCGACAGATCGGGTGAAAAGAGCTAGTTCACAGATCCCCGCGTTCACGTTATGCTGTAGTTATTGCAGAGTGGGGCACTGTAAGATTTCCACACGTATTCACACACACACACACGTACATGGAGAAACTGGGTAGCGCCTACAATTATTGTTTGGTCAAGCTGAAACTGAAAATGATACCGCTTGCAGCCCTACTGCGGCTCAGTGCCACAGACCTAAACATTTTTTTTTCGGGGGGGGGGGGGGGGGGGGGTCTGTGGTGCCAGGCAGGACGCGAACGCCAGACACTAGCTCCACCCATCATAGTTCAAATCTGCCTTGATCTGAAACGTTTCCATCGATTTATCATACCATTTTCCATTAATGCAATATTATATTTAACAAAGTATTAGGACATGATAATAGCTACCAAACATGAAACTGTGTTATTGCTTCTGCATTGAACTAGTTGAAAAAGAAAACGTTGGAGAGATGTGATGTCTGCTTGTTACAGGGCTTAGAAATGAAGCGGACATCTCGGGACACACGGCTCCTTACATACTCCTGCCGTGGCTTTAAAAGTGTCTATCATTCTGGTGGAGTCAACTTACGTTTCTTAGGCCCCCCTCCACCTTTCAAGACCTTGCCAGCGCGTATGGTTTTAATAAGAATAAGAATAATTACAATATTTATATAGCTCAAAATCTTGATAAAATCAAATCTAAGCGCTGAACAGACACACACGCACGCACGCACGCATACACACGCACGCACACACACACGGGCGCGCATGGCTGTAAATGGGGAGAAAGAATAAAAGCAATGGAAAATTATAGAGAGCATATTATATATATATATACAATTATATATTACAATGTGATTCCCCTCCGAGTGGAGGAGACAGGCTGCAGAGGGGATTGAGTGAGGTCAGGATTTTATGCAGAGGAGAAAAGGTGAGTTTTGAGAGCGGTCTTGAAGGAGACAAAAGTAGGTTGCTGACGGACTGAGAGAGGAAGTTTGTTCCAGGATAGTTTTGCACAGGGTCTGGGAGTCTCATCAGATAAATGTTGGCAGACTTAGGTGGAAATGGCCGAGTGGAATGAATCTCTCGTAAAGAAACTAAAAACGAATAATTATATGAAAAGTGTGCCTCCCTCCCCTTTCCCCTCAATGTATTGTTTCAGCTCATATCAATGTTTTAATTATGGATTCACAACCATAATGTGTATTATTTTTTGTTTGTTTGTTTTTTTGTTTGTTTTTTTCCCTTGTATTGAAGGATCTTTTCTTGTAATCAAGAACATTCACAAAATACAAAATAAACATATAGTCAGAGTTAACTTTAGGCATACTGTATCAACACATCAACACTCTGGTTAACTATTCATCAAACAATATGGGTAATTACAAATAATTGTTTTTCTTCTTACAAAATTCAGCGCTACAAAAGACTCTCTCTCAGAGAGAGAGAGAGAGAGAGAGAGAGAGAGAGAGAGAGAGGAGAGAGAGAGAGAGAGAGAGAGAGAGAGAGAGAGGAGAGACAGACAGACAGACATACAGACAGACAGAGACAAGAGAGAGACAGAGACAGACAGACAGAGAGACCGACCGACAGACAGATAGAGAGAGAGACAGACAGAGACAGAGACAGAGAGACAGACAGACAGACAGACAATCAGACAGACAGACAGAGGATGAGAAAGAAGAGGAAGAGGAGATCATTGTGTCATGATATTTGGTGTCTCTGGTGACAAGCCAGTGTCAGCAACAAACATTCACGAGACCAACTGTTAAAGATAAAATCACGTTTCCCGGGCATATCAGCACTGTTTTTACATCACACACACAGGTTGTTTACTTAAGGAACCTTGCTGACAGGTTTCAATACATCATGAAACCTAGACACCATCGCAGCCGTCTTCTCCAAGACACAGTCTTTACAAAACGTCCATCGAGAACCTGATGTATCCAATTTACAGAACTGACACGAAATCTGTGAATTGGTTATCTTGCCAGACCTCTCACAATGTACACCGAAGCAGTAGTTCGACAATACAGACGACATACATCGATAATAATCGCAATTCTCTGGCAATGAATCCACGATCGCCGGTAACGTGTGGACACTGTGTTTCAACTTTCTGATTATTCGTCCAGCTTCGATCAGATGTTTGCTGTCCACCTTCTCGTCTTCAAGCAGCTTGCATCGTTTCACCACCAGTTCCACTTGAGTGGGGCATTCCAGTTTGGAATAGTACTGGCATCTTTGAAGCTCTTCGACAGGGTGGTCCGCTGCCAACGTAAGCAGCGCCTGTACAAGACGATCATGGAGGCTGTAGATTTTGCACAGCCGAAGGTATTTCAACATTTGATTGATGGTTAGGGTCAGTTCCATCTGTTTTCTGATGAAGTGTGCGCATTTCTTCTTGATGTGCTGCACATCGTATTCGTCAGCCAGCTTCAGGAGGTGCTCCACTGATTCTTCTGAAATGGACACACACACACACACACACACATACACACACACACACACACATACACACACACACACACACACATACAACACACACACACACACACACACACACACACATATACACACACATACAATGTATATATATATGTATACACCCACATACACATACATATGAATATATGTACACACACACATTTTCATACACACACACACACACACACACACAGATACTGGCAGTGCAGTTGATTGAGAGCTCTTTTTTTCACCTGTTTAGTCCATAATAGGAGTGGGATTATCCGACTCCCAGTCCCAACGAGCAAAGTGAACTGACTAAATACCTCTGTAGTCAGGTGAGACGGTGATATTTCTACATTTCTACGACTGTCTCTCTGTCTCTCTCTCTCTCTCACAGCAAAGAAAACAAAGGTGACAGTCCTGAAGGAGGCAGACACAATAAGAACAGTACAGACACAATAAGAAGAGTAATAAAGAAGATTAGGAAAAGACAAGCAGCATTTATAGGACATTTTATGAGGCAAGAGAAATTTGAGCATCTGGACACAACAGGAAAGCTGGAAGGAAAGAGAACACCAGGTAGACCCAGGGAGAAAAGATTGGATGGACTTGCAGAGTGGCTGAGGACAGAGAGCATGGTGGATGTACTCGCAGCGACAAAAGTATGGACGGCCATGATTGCCAAGGCCATGCGGCAGGGCACATGATGATGATGTTGATTACTGGATTGTTTAGGATTGGATTGCTCTCAGCTGTTTTGTATTGACTGTTACAAGCAGGATTGTTCTGAGTAAGTTTCTTTTGTCTTAGATTTTTTCCAGTCAGACTGTTTTTACTGGATTGTTTTATTGTTTTTAATAGATTCTTTTATATTGGATTGTTTTCTGTTGGGTTGTTGTGTATTAGATCAGTTTATTTTGGATTGTTCTGTAATGGATTGTGTAAGAATGATTTGATCCGGATTATTTAGTATTTTTGGACTGTTTTTAGTCGGATTGTTTTGTACAGGATTTTTCTGAACTGCATTGCTTTGCATTGATGGTTTTTAACTTACTTGAATTGAATTAGCTTCTTTTGTTTTCGACGTGGTTTTCAGTTAGACTGTTTCATATCGGATCGTTTAGTATTGGACTGTTTTGTGTCGGATTGTTCTGAGTTGGATTGGTCAGTACTGGATTGTTCTGAATGGATTGATTTGAGTTGGATTACTTGGTACTGGATTGTTTATTATGGGATTATTATCAGTTGTGTGTTCTGTGACAAAGCTTTCGACACACACAGAAAAAGCAACTGAAAACTGATTGAACACTGCATGAAATTCCGTTAAAACTTGAACTACTGTGTGTAAAACACTTCCATGATTCTTCAGCTTTGCCGCTTTTATCTTGTTATTTTGTTTCGCTTGGCGCGGTGCACACACACACACACACACACACACACACACACACATACACATACACACACACTCACACTCACACGTGCGCGTACACACGCAGAGACACAGACACATACATACACATTACATTACACACACAGACACACACACTCACACACCACAGGCACACACACACACACACACACACACATATATATATATATATATATACAGTGGTGCAGATCCTTCTAAAAGTCAAGGGTTTTCATATCCCCACTAAAAAAAACTTGAGGGTTTTCATACCCCAATAATTTTTTTAGGGGGTTTTCATACCCTTTGCCAAAATTTCTCGGGGTATGAGCCACCGATGCAAAGACTCGGTATTTTGTTTTCCCAAGTGATTTTTTTGCCTAATGGTTTAAATAAATTAAATTATAAAAAAGCAAGCAGCATGGCCTTCTACTAAATTAGAATAAAGATCAACTCTTTACAGTGACACATGCCAGTTTCCACACTGACACAGACAACACAGGAGGAATGTTTCCATATTACAAAATTTAATGTGAACTGATTCTGATTCAAGTAACTGTAACTAAGCAATCACATTACTAATGTGTTTAGAAATAAGAATATCTGACAGACAAAGTACTTCTCGAAGGGCTGCTTTCGGTTTCCGCTGCATTTTCATTGGCCCAGGCAAAGAGTTGTAGAAAAGTGTGACGTAGCCTAGTTACTATTTTTACCGCTAATGTAATGCCGACCCCAATGCTGCATGTGCCGCGGCGGGCAAGCTAAGCGATGTCGGTCGCGTCGTTAGCTTGCCCGCCGCAGCTAGGCGAGCGAACGGAGCGATAGGCTCAAAACCTTTACGTGATGAGACCGGCAGAGGAAAAATGCTTACGTGACCATACCCTCAAGACGACAAAGTCTTACGTGTTCATACCCTTTTGACATAATTTTTGTACGTGATTTCCATCTTCCTTACGTGATTTACCCCCATCTCTACGTGATCTGCACCCCTGATATATATATATATATATACAAACACACACTCACAGAAACACACACACACACACAATAACATTACACACAGTGACACACACATATGACATTACACACACACACACATAGACTGGCACACACAGTGACACAGGCTACCCCCACACACACACACACACAAATACACAACCGCACACACACACACAATGACATTACACACATGACATTACACACACACACACATACACACACACACAATGACATTACACACACACATGTCAATGACATTACACACACACATATGACATTACACACACACACACACACACTATTTACCCGAAAGTGGGGCCCAAGAATAAGCAGGGTGGACTTGACTGAGAAAACAAACGAAACTATCGTAATCCTTATCAGGAAGTGGGACCACCTTCGTCGTCATTTCTCTGAAATTCGAAGTAAACATTCGAGCAAACACAGGCGAAGAAACCATGAGAAGTGCTTTACAGAAGACAACTGGCCGCTGTTGCACAACAAATGTGATGTCTGCCATACTATCGTTAGCTAAAAGAAAGGCTGATGATGAATCGGATGAT
>JAPXFY010000016.1:42454965-42459965 GCA_030674185.1 Monoplex corrugatus
AGGCAGGCAGATGCACATCAGAAATAGCCAGCAGAATCGGCCAAGCCAAAACAGCAATCAGAAGATGAAAAGCATTCTTACCAACAAATGCCTATCAATTAATATCAGGAAGAGAGTTCTTGAATGTTATATAGAACCGATAATGTTATACAGTTGTGAAGCGTGGACAGTCAGCAAGCAAAGCCAGAACAAGATTGAGGCAGCCGAGATGTGGTTTCTAAGAAGAATGTTGAGAGTTCCATGGACAGCAAAGAAAACAAACGAGACATCTTAATGGAGGCAGTACACAAGAAGATCAGTCATAAGGAAGATTAGGAAAAGACAAGCAACATTTATAAGCCATTTTATGAGGAAAGGGATATTGGAGCACTGGTCACAACGTGAAAGCTGGAGGGAAAGAGAGCACCAGGTAGACCCAAGGAAAAAATATTGGACAGACTTGCAGGGTGGCTGAAGACAGAGAGGGTGGAAGATGTGCTTGTGGCAACAAGGGTTAGATACATATGGATGGCCATGATCGCCAACGCCATACAGTAAGGCACTTGATGATGATGAAACTGATACACTGACCATTTTGAGACATAACAAACTGGGACCATGGAGTGTGGACTTTGAACCTTGGAGGTTGGAATGTATTCAAGAGGAACAAATTGCATTCGGACAGCACTATACGCGTTCCACCAAAATCTGCCATCAGTTAGACTCCGTGAGCCTGCGCAAAACCCAATGTGCTCGCAAGGTTTTGAAATGGAGAAGGTGGGGGAGAGGTACCATAAAAAAGGCTAAGCTGACACCATCAGGATGATGAAATTGTTAAAATGGGCAGCGAACAGACCAGACACCATCATCATTACCATCATCATGTGCCCAGCCGCATGGCGTTGGCGACCATGGTCCTCTATATGCATCTATCCCTTGTCGCCGCAAGCACATCCTCCACCCTTTCCGTCTTCAGCCACCCTGCAAGTCCGTCCAACATTTTCTCCCTGGGTCTACCTGGTGCTCTCCTTCTCTCCAGCTTTCCTGTTGTGACCAGGTGCTCTTGTTCCCTTTTCCTCATAAAATGGCCTACATATGTTGCTTGTCTTTTCTCAACCTTCCTTATCAATGATCTTCTTGTGCTTGCCTCCATCAAGACTGTCCCATTCGCTCTCTTTGCCGCCCACGGAACTCCCAACACTCTCCCCAGAAACCACACCACGGCCGCCCCATCCTACTCCGGCTTTGCGTGTCGACTGTCCCATCAGGATGATGGCATTCTTAAAATGGGCAACGAACAGGTCAGACACCATCAGGATGATGGCAATCTTAAAATGGGCAACGAACAGGTCAGACACCATCAGGATGATGGCAATCTTAAAATGGGCAACGAACAGGTCAGACACCATCAGGATGATGGCATTCTTAAAATGGGCATCGAACAGGTCAGACACCATCAGGATGATGGCATTCTTAAAATGGGCAACGAACAGGTCAGACACCATCAGGATGATGGCAATCTTAAAATGGGCAACGAACAGGTCAGACACCATCAGGATGATGGCATTCTTAAAATGGGCAACGAACAGGTCAGACACCATCAGGATGATGGCATTTCTTAAAATGGGCATCGAACAGGTCAGACACCATCAGGATGATGGCATTCTTAAAATGGGCAACGAACAGGTCAGACACCATCAGGATGATGGCATTCTTAAAATGGGCAAAGAACAGGTCAGACACCATCAGGATGATGGCATTCTTAAAATGGGCAACGAACAGGTCAGACACCATCAGGATGATGGCATTCTTAAAATGGGCAACGAACAGGTCAGACACCATCAGGATGATGGCATTCTTAAAATGGCAACGAACAGGTCAGACCATCAGGATGATGGCATTCTTAAAATGTGCAACGAACCAGGTGTCAAACACCATCAGGAAGATGAATTCTTAAAATGGGCATCGAAAAAGGTCAGACACCATCAGGATATGGCATTCTTAAAATGGCATCGAACAGGTCAGACACCATCAGGATGATGAAATTCTTAAAATGGGCATCGAACAGGTCAGACACCATCAGGATGATGAAATTCTTAAAATGGGCATCGAACAGGTCAGTTGTTTTTTTTTTTACTGTTGTGGGCTGGATTTGAACTCAAAAAGATTAGATAACGAGCCCACGGCTGTATCAAACTAACCAGTCAGGCCGGACAGGGACTGTTTCTACCAAGATTATAATCGTATAAGAAAGCAAGACAGTAGAACTTAACGACTTTTCGGCTCACGTTGGGAAACAAACTTGGACAGTCAAAACATTCACGACGTGCTTTCAATTACAGAACTGTTCAACTAGCAGTGTGTGGGGCGTATGGTTAAACACCTGAATACGATGATGAAAATCTGTGTTCGAATCACAAACAGCACAAGGGTTCCCCTTCCCCCTCCCTTCACTAAATCTCAAGTAGTAGTCTAGGTGCTAGACTTTTGGACTAGTCTTCTTGCTTGCTTGCTTGCTTAATTGATTGATTGATTAATTGATTGATTTGGTTCAGTTTTTACGTCGACACCCACCTTAGGTGATATGGCCGACGGGGATAAACATCACAGGACAAATGGTGGCAGGACGATGACTTCTTAATTATTTTTTCATACTTCAGAACACTTTATCATTCAAGGATAGCAGCATTAGGTCCCACTGGACCGTTTCTACAGCTACTACTCTTACACGTATGACATAAACTGATAAAGCCAAAGACGTAAAAGGGAAATACAACACCTCTTGGAAACAAAACAAAATGGAAATGAACCGTAAAAAGCACACATTACAAACATGAGATGCAAACAAAGGAAAGGAATAATAGGGAGAAGAGTGGCATAATGGTTCAGATATTTTCCTGCCAGTAGGTAAATTTATGGTTTCAGGGTTTGTTTCCCGTAGAGGCCACGACTTTACTCCTCAGTTTCATCAGAAAAAAAATCGAACTGAACGTCTAATCTTTATTAAGAAAGGGACGAAAAACCAGTCAGACTCGTGTGCCTTCTGGCCCATGCATTCTAAAGATCCCACCCTGGCAGTTGAAAATCGTGAAGAGCAGGGCATTCGTCCTGCTGTCCGGTATAAAGATATTGGAGAGATGGGTTCATTTCCCAAGTCACTCCCCTTAAAAACCAACTAGCGTTCTTGCCTTCCTAAAGTCTTGGTTAAAAAAAAAAAGAAAAAAAAAAGTGGCGCTCTCAACGGGACAGCAGCCCAGTTTCACATGCTAAGTCCAACGTGACACAAAGAATGAATGTGAAATATGAATATGAAATAAACCGAGGTCGTGCCGGTGAAGAGCAAGCATTCAAAGCACGTTAAAGATCCCAAGGCAACAAGGGAGCTGTCTGCGGTAAAACGTCTGTAGAAAAAACAATTTTCATAGGTTAATACACGCATACAGAAAATTTAAAAACAGAGAAATGAATGGGTGGCGCTGCATTGCGGCGACACGCTCTCCCTTGTGACAGCAGCCCGATTTTTACATGGTAAACCTAATGTGACCGTTAAAAATGATTACAAACATAGATAATAGGAAAGGAAATGACTTGTCTGACCATGGGTATCTATATATGTGTGTGTGTGTGTGTGTGTGTGTGCGCGCGCGCGCGTGTGTGTGTGTGAATGTGCGTGTGTGTATGCGTGTGTGTGTGTGTTTGTTAGTGGTGTGTTAGTGTGTTTGTTTGTGTGTATGTGGTGTGTGTTAGTATGTGTGTTTGTGTAATGTGTGTACACGTGTGTGTATGTGTGCGTATGTGAGTGCATGCGTGTGTGTGTGTGTGCATGCGTGTGTTTGGTGTGTACGTACGTGTGTGTGTGTGTTTGCGTGTGTGCGTATGTGTGTGTGTTATGTATGTTTGTGTATGTATGTGTGTGTATGTATTTTGTGTGTGTAGTGTGTGTGTGTATGTGTGTTGTGTGTATGTGTTTGTGTATGTGTGTGTGTGTGTATGTATGTTTGTGTATGTGTGTATGTATGTTTGTGTATGTGTGTGTATGTATGTTTGTGTATGTGTGTGTGTATGTATGTTTGTGTATGTGTGTGTGTGTATGTATGTTTGTGTATGTGTGTGTGTATGTGTGTATGTATGTTTGTGTATGTGTGTGTGGTTATGTATGTTTGTGTATGTGTGTGTGTGTGTGTGTGTGTGGACTCAGAACACATCTGAGGGGAGGGGGTTGGGTGTGCAGAGAGAGAGAGAGAGAAAGACAGACAGACAGACCACAGAAACAGAAAAGACAACAGACAGACAGATAAATAGAGAGAGAGGCATAGTCAGACATACACAGAGACAGACAGACAGACAAATAGATGGAGAGAGAGGGAAACAGAGAGACAGACAGACAGATAGACAGACAGACGGATCAAAAGAAGCGGAAAAGAACAATGCCTCATGACTATGCATCGGCAGCTCATCTATATGCATCATCATACCCCAGCCGTTGAGAAGGGTGTGAAAGAAGGGAAATGCTTGGCTCCCACCCGACTCCTTATGTCAGGTGTAGCACTGGCAGTGATTCCCTACATCAGATTTTCCTCTGGATGATTTTTGTGTACAATCACAATTATGTCTTGGGCGCTTTGTGTCACGAAGATATCAAACAAAAGGAAGATCACATCCCCTGTCACATACTGCTCATCTGTGCTTGGAATATCTTATACAGCATCATCACCATCATTGTATCATCCCTATCATTATACATATATAAAGATACACTCCCATATACATATACACGTACACACACATACTCGTAAACACAAGTTCTACATACACAATACATACATATAAGCATACACACATATGCATGCACACATGTGAATTTGCGCGTACATACACACCAATAAACACTTACACACATATACATACACATATTTGTCTAAAAAAAGAATATTTGTGAATAGGCATTAAAATGAATACCTAACTAACATACACTTACACATAAACTATACACTCATTTGCGCATACACATATATACATGT
>JAPXFY010000016.1:42464965-42467465 GCA_030674185.1 Monoplex corrugatus
ATTGTTGTTATTTTGTTGTTGTGTTTTGTGTTGTTGCATTTTTGTTGTTGTTGATGCTGTTGTTGTTGTTGTTGTTTAGATTAATTTATTGTGTTTTTGTTGCGTTTGTTTGTTGTATACGTGTATTTTTATTTTCCTATGAAAGAGGGTTTTTTCTACCACGGAATTTTGTCGGAGACAAGTTTTGTTGCACAAGGGGACATTGTTTTATCCTTTCATCCGTAAGACTAGCACCCAGGTCCCATTTGTCAGAGTCTAATGGAGAGGGTGGTTGGGGACGTAGGGAGGGGTGTGGGGGTGGGGGGGAAGAGAACAAATTTCTTGTCTTAACCGTGATTTGAACTCGGGGATGCTTGCGTTCAAGGCATGTTCGCATAACCACTAGGCTAAGCCTGTTCTCAATTTGTGCGCTGTGTGTGTTACGGTACAAGTTGGGACTGATTGGTTTGAGTGCTGTTTGGTCTGATGTGTGTGCTGTTTGTTTGTTTGTTTGTGTTGTTTTGTTTGTTTGTGTCCTGTTTGTTTGTTGGTGTTTGTTGTCGTGTTTGTTTGTTTTTGGTTTTTGTTTGGTTCGTGTACTTTTTGGTCGTGTGCTTTTTGTTTTGGTTTGTGTGCTTTTTGTTTTGGTTTGTGTGCTTTTTGTTTTGGTTTGTGTGCTTTTTGTTTTGGTTTGTGTGCTTTTGTTTGTTTGTGTGCTTTTGTTTTGGTTTGTGTGCTTTTTTTGTTTGTGTGCATTTTGTTTTGGTTTGTGTGCTTTTTGTTTGGTTGTGTGCTTTTTGTTTTGGTTTGTGTGCTTTTTGTTTGGTTGTGTGCTTTTTGTTTTGGTTGTTGTGCTTTTTGTTTGGTTTGTGTGCTTTTTGTTTGGTTCTGTGTGCTTTTGTTTGTGTGCTTTTGTGTTTGGTTGTTGCTTTTTGTTTGGTTGTGTGTTTTTGTTTGGTTTGTGTGTTTTTGTTTGGTTTGTGTGCTTTTTGTTTGTTTGTTGTGTTTTTTAGTTTGGTTTGTGTGTTTGTGTTTGGTTGTGTGTTTTTTGTTTGGTTTGTGTGCTTTTTGTTTGGTTTGTGTGTTTTTTGTTTGGTTTGTGTGTTTTTTGTTTGGTTTGTGTGTTTTGTTGTTTGGTTTGTGTGTTTGTTTTTTTTTGTTTGTTTGTGTGTTTTTGTTTGGTTTTGTGTTTGTTTTTGTTTGGTTTGTGTGTTTTTTGTTTGGTTTGTGTGCTTTTTGTTTGGTTGTGTGTTTTTTGTTTGGTTTGTGTGTTTTTGTTTGGTTTGTGTGTTTTTTTGTTGGTTTGTGTGCTTTTGTTGTGGTTGTGTGTTTTTGTTTGGTTTGTGTGTTTTTTGTTTGGTTTGTGTGTTTGTTTGGTTTGTGTTTTTGTGTGTTTTGTTTTTTGTTTGTTTGTGTGTTTTTGTTTGGTTGTGTGATTTTTGTTTGGTCTGTGTGTTTTTTGTTGGTTGTGTGTTTTTTGTTTGGTTTGTGTGCTTTTTGTGTGGTTTGTGTGTTTTTGTTTGTTGTGTGTTTGTGTGTTGTGGTTTTTGTTTGGTTTGTGTGTTTTTTGTTTGGTTTGTGTGCTTTTTGTTTGGTTTGTGTGCTTTTTGTTGGTTGTGTGTTTTTTGTTTGGTTTGTGTGCTTTGTGTGTGGTCTGTGTGTTTTTGTTTGGTTTGTTGCTTTGTGTGTGGTCTGTGTGCTTTTTGTTTGGTTTGTGTTTTTGTGGTTTGTTGTTTTGTTTGGTTTGTGTTTTTTGTTTGGTCTGTGTGCTTTTTGTTTGGTCTGTGTGTTTTTGTTTGGTCTGTGTGCTTTTTGTTTGGTTTTTGTGTTTTTTGTTTGGTTTGTGTGTTGCTTTGTGTGGGGTCTGTGTGCTTTTTGTTTGGTTTGTGTCTTTTTTGTTTGGTTTGTGTGCTTTTGTTGTGTGGTCTGTGTGTTTTTGTTTGGTTTGTGTGTTTGTGTGTTTGGTCTGTGTGCTTTTTGTTTGGTTTGTGTGCTTTTTGTTTGGTTTGTGTGCTTTTTTTTGGTTTGTGTGTTTTTTGTTTGGTTTGTGTTTTTTGTTTGGTTTGTGTGCTTTTTGTTTTGGTTTGTGTGCTTTTTGTGTTTGGTTTGTGTGTTTTTGTTTGGTTTGTGTGCTTTTTGTTGGTCTGTGTGTTTTTTGTTTGGTTTGTGTGCTTTTTTGTTGTGGTTTTGTGTGCTTTTTTTGTTTGGTTTGTGTGTTTTTTGTGTTGGTTTTTTGTTTGGTTTGTGTGTTTTTTGTTTGGTTTGTGTGTTTTTTGTTTGGTTTGTGTGTTTTTTTGGTTTTGTGTTTGTGTGTTTTTGTGTTGGGTTTGTGTGTTTTTTGTTTGGTTTGTGTGTTTTTTGTGGTTTGTGTTTGTGTGTTGTTTGTGTTTGTGTTTGGTTGTGTGTTTTTTTGTTTTGGTTTGTGTGTTTTGTTTGTTTGGTTTGTGTGTTTGTTTGTTTTGGTTTATTTGTGTGTTTTTGTGTGGTTTGTGTGCTTTTTGTTTGGTTTGTGTGCTTTTTG
>JAPXFY010000016.1:42472465-42477465 GCA_030674185.1 Monoplex corrugatus
CTTTTTTGTTTTACGCTTTCTTCTTCGGGGTCTGAAAAGCATGCCTTAATATTCATACTTGAGCAAATCTGCTTCAGACTATTTTTTTAAATAAAATTTTGAATTCTGCGTCATCGTCCAGGAAATTTTTGAATTTGTTAATGCTGTTAGTAAATTTAATTTCAAAAGGAATTTTATTCCACAATTTAACAATTCTGTTAGAAAAACAAAACGCTCTTGTGTTAGTATTTCTGTGTTTAACAGATATTTTACCTTCAGCATTCCTTGTTATACTAGCTATGTATCACATGATACGCATGCACAGTTCGTTTTGTTTTAAATCTTGTTTCTTTATTAGCAATTTAATTTAATGCATAGACCTAACAAACCACGTAAACAACGAGACGAACAAACACAGAGAACTGAAACAATGAGACAACATTTCTAACATTGATGTGCATTGCATTCCTAATATCCTTTCATTGCATAAGGGTGTTTTAGAAATACCAGCGTCGATGCCAAAATCCAGGCATACTTTGCTCGTTTCCCCTGTGGGATGCCAGGGGTTGTTTCAGTATAAATAGTATCCCAAACCGTCTGGAAATTCTGCGCAAGAAATGCCCCAAATCCTGTCGCTCTGTTTCTTTCTTTTTCCTTTGCTTTCTGTCATCTCTTCCTGTCATTTTCTGCCTTGCTGGTTCAGTCACCTATGTGTTGTATAAAAGCCTTACATGCTTTTTCTTAGGACTGATATTTGGGGACATGTATTGACTGCGTGTTTGGCTCTAAAGAAGCCGTGCAGGAGCAGTTTTAGGTAATTCAGGCCATTTTAATGTATGCCTTAGTGTCCTCAGTTGTGTTCTCACACACACACCACACACACACACACACACACACACACACACACACACAATAATATATATATATATATATAATATATTATTTATATTATTTATGTGTGTGTGTGTGTCTGTCTGTCTCTCTCTCTCTCCTCTCTCTCTTATTATATATATATATATATATATATATATATATGTGTGTGTGTGGTGTGTGTGTGTGTGTGTGTGTGTACAGATATATTCAGGTTTGTTTTTTGAAACCCTGTGGTAATAAATTGGACAGAATGGTCAGCGCCAAGGGCATAGGAGTATTATCCTTGAATTATGTGCGAGCGAGTGTTTTCAATTTTCTGTTCTAGCTTTTTCCCCCAACCAGATAAGTACATTTAGAGATGGTTGTAGCCCTGATATGGCTCTCTGCAGTCGGCTGGGCTTTAAACAATAAGAAAAAGAATAACCTTTCTCATCTTTGGAGTCTGCAGTTTGCTCAAGAAAGATTTCATCGCACTCAGGACAATTCCATATGCGACTCTCTGAGCCGGCGCAATGCCCTACGCGCTGGCAAGGTCTTGAAATGTGGAAGGGAGGGGGCGATGGGGAGGGGGGGATCTATGAAACAACAAAGCTGACATCACCAGAATGATGGTAACATTACGATGGGCAGCGAACGAGTTAGCTAGTTTTGATAACACCTATAAGTTGTCATTGTACATCGATAACACTAGGAGGAAGATAACGAGTTATCGTTATCATCATCGTTCACTCTTTCAACTTCTGGTTCACGCAAGACACTATCAGTTTCCGTGTGTGTGTGTGTGTGTGTGTGTGTGTCTGTGTTGTTGTTGTGTGTGTGTGTGTGTGTGTGTGTGTGTGTGTGTGTGTGTGTGTGTGTGTGCTGTGTCTGTGTGTGTCTGTGTGTGTGTGTGTTTAGAGTAGCAAGGAACTTTCACTTCAGCTTGTTTGGGTCCGTTGTTGGACATAAGCCTTCCTCATCGCACGCCGTTGTTGCCGGTTAACTGCTGTTCTGGTCCATTGTTTGTTGAACTTTTTAGATCGTCTCGCCGTCTGGTTCTCTGGCGACCTCTGTTCCTTTTCTTTGGCTTCGAGGGATCCAGTGCGTCACTTTGGTGGTCCATCTGTTGTCAGATTTCCTAATGACATAACCAGCCCAGTTCCAGCAAGGACTAGCCAGCCACAAACACACACACAACACACACATTCACTCAACTCAAACACACCAACACGCACACACACACACCCCACACACACACAACCAACACACACACACACACCACAAAGAAGATACACTACACACAAAATACACGAACACACACATACACACACAACACAAACACACACACAACACACACACACACACACACACACACACACAAAATACACGAACACACACATACACACACAACACACAACAGCACACACACACATAAACACAAACCTAAACACACAAACCTAAACACACAAACAAAATACACCCAAACAACACACAAACAAATACACCAAACAACACACAAACAAAATACACCCAAACACACACAAACAAATACACACAAACAACACACACATCACACACACACACACACACACACACACACACACACACACACACACACACACACACACACACACACACACGGACGTACGGTCAAAACACAAAAAACAATTTTTTTTGTTGATTTTGCTTTGCCCTTGCATCATTTTGTTTTCTGAAAATGCGACAGAAATGTATATATACAAGTGGCAGAGTGCAATGGCGCGTATGGTAAAGGAGAGCTTAGAGGTAAAGGTAGGGTTAAGACGTTAGAAAGGGTTAAGCTGTCAGAAAAGGTTAAGATTAGTACTCTGATATCGTCACTACGTCAGGAGAAGATAAAGGGTTGGGATCACAACCCTGAGATTATCACTACGTTTAGACTAACCCTTTGACTCCCACACTTTGTCCACCAGCATCCTTCATTGTCAACCAGTGATAGCAAAACCAAAACTTTAACCCTTTGACTCCCTCAACCCTATCACCAGCTTCCACTTTTTTGACTCCCTCACTCTATTCCACCATCTTCCAGCAGGAAACTGGTGGATAGGGTGAGGGAGTCAATGTGTTTTTTATTTCTTTTTATTGATATTGTTGCTTAAAGCCCAGCCGACTGCGTAGAACCATATCAGGGCTATGACAGTTTCAAAACATACACAATACTTCAACAGGGGAAAAAAAGAGAAAAAGAAAATTAAGTATACATATATCCATTAGACTGTCTTACAGCTAATCCTCGCTACTCAATATACAAAATATTAGCATGAGAAAGAAAAATGAACCATAAAAACATAAAATCGTTCAATTACGCTACTCGCGTTATGCTAAGCCACCAAACGACATATAACCAAAATCAAAGCAGAATCATTTAACAGACATACCGTTGACAGCAAACCATGACAGTACATTCCTTACATTACGTAAAGCATCACCACCACCACCACCCCTCTCCTGTGGGGATGCCGGGGCTCTTTCAGTATACATAGTATCCCAACCTTCTGGATTGTTCTAGAAATGTCCATCTCTGTCACTTTTTTGTTTTTCTTCTTTTCTTTGTCATTTCCTCCTATCATTTTCTGCCTCCTTGTTGGTCCATTGAATTGTATGTGTTCGATAACAGTCTTACATACTTTCTCTTAGGATTGATAATTGGGTACATGTATTTAGTGCATTTTTGGCTGTAGAGAAATGAGATATGCGGAAGCAAGTTAAGGTAATTTGGGCCCGTTTTATAGATGTTTTATTGTCATTATTATGTTTAAATTTGCATTCAGGTATATTTTTTTTAATTCCTTGTGTGATGAATTAGACGGAGTGGTCAACGCCAGGGACATCTCCTAAGATTATGTGCGCGAATGCATTGATAATTATGTGTACTTAATTTTCTTTTACTTTTTTTTCCTGTTGAAGTATTGTGTATGTTTTGAAACGGTTATAACCTTGATATGGCTCTACGCAGTCGGCTGGGCTTTAAACAAAAATAACAGAAACGTTAAGCACTTAAGAGAGAATACACTTGTTCAAATGAACTTAACTTTCGACGCCGTACAATGTAATCATGGTCCTGATATTATGTTATTCAATAGGACATAGTAAGCTTTATTAACCCCTTGACTCCCTCACCCTGTTGCCAGCATTCAGCATTGTCAACCACGATAGCAAAGCAAAAACTTAACCCTTTGACTCCCTCACCCTATCCCCCTATCCTTATTTATTTTTGTAAGTGCTAACGAGGTAGTTTTGCTTGATTTCATTATAATGATATCTTAAATTTTTGTGTTTATTATGTATCTTCCTTAAGCTCTACGTTTTGCTGTAAACAAACGTTATGTGTATATATAAGCAATGGCAAGTTTGAAAAAAATGGCTTCTAGTCAGTAGCTTTCTCCACTGGAAAATAAAGCATCATTGACAATGTCCCTCACTTTACCCACGAGCTTACCCCCGTGGGGATACCCGGGGCTCTTTCAGAATAAACGGTGTCCCCACCTTCTGGAAATTCTGTGCTGGAAGTTTCCTCTTTTCTGTCACACTCTTTGTTTCTGCTTGTTCCTTTGCTTTCTGTCGTTTCTACCTATCATTTTCTGCCTTGCTGGTCCATTCACCTGTATGTGTTCGATAATGTCTTAGTTACTTTCTCTTAGGATTGATCATTGGGTACATGTATTAAGCACATTTTTGGCTCTCGGGAGATGAGGTATGCGGAAGTAATTTTAGGTAATTTACGCTTGTTTTTATATATGGATCTTGGTATTCTTATGTTTGCTTATATTTGTATTCAGGTGTGGTTTTTGAGTCCCCTGTGCGATAATGTGGACGGAGTGGTCGACGCTGGGGCCGTGTCCTTGGATCATGTGCACGAATGCATTGATATGTGTACATAATTTTTTTTCCTGTTGAAGTTTTGTATGTTTTGAAGCGGTTATAACCCTGATATGGCTCTACACAGTCAGCTGGGCTTTAAACAAAAATAACAATAACAACCTGCGAGCTTCCAGTAGGAAGCTGATGGACAGGGTGCGGGAGTCAAAGGGTTAATTTTTGGGTGTTGGCAGATAGGGTGCGGGAGTCAAAGGTTACGTTTTTGGTGTTGACAGATAGGATGCGGGAGTCAAAGGGTTAAGTTTTGGGGT
>JAPXFY010000016.1:42479965-42497465 GCA_030674185.1 Monoplex corrugatus
TTTTCTACACCCAGCCTTCACTCAAAGAAAATCTACATTACACTACATAAGATAGATATTATCATTACACTATCGGTCAAAGAAATATATTTGGAAAAGAAGAAGAAGGAGAGAGAGAGAGAGAGAGAGAGAGAGAGAGAGAGAGAGAGAAAAGAGAGAGAGAGATAGTGTGTGTGTGTGTGTGTGTGTGTGTGTGTGTGTGTGTGTGTGTGTGTGTGTGTGTGTGTGTGTGTGTGTGTGTTTTGTGTGTGTTGAAAATCTCACATGTTCAGACAGGTTGTGTTAACGTATGTTGCAGTACCGACCCCAGATTTAAAAAAAAAAGTTTTGTTAGAAGGCAAACGGCAACCCTTCGTCTGTCTAAGTAAGACCTGGGACATGGTTGGGGGTATAACCACAGAGTCTAACCGTAACTACAGTGACACCGAGCAGTGCTCTTCCGCGGTCTAGGTGCGATGTCTGTGTGTGTGCTGCGTTGAACTTGAAAAACTGGTTCCTGATTATCAAGTCAGTCTTAGTGTTGCATGGAGCGGTACACCTTTACGTAACTCAAGTAAGCGACATAAAGTCGGTCGAACTTCTGTTTTATTATTCTATATATATTCACTTGCGCCGGTTAAGTCCTTTTAATACAGCCGCGGGACTCACGATACTGATATTTCGATTTTAATCTCAGCTGACAATTTTGATTTAAAAGCTGACCTGTTCGCTGCCCGTCTTAAATCAATGTTTCGGTCATTCTGGTGGTTTCAGCACAGTGTTTCATAGATTCCTCTCCCCCCCCCCCCCCCTTTCCCCATTCTAAGAATTCTTTTAGGGATCACTGCACTCAGGGAGGTTACCTTTGTGCTCACCTTTTTTTTTTCTTTTTCAAGTCCCATTTTCTACGTCACCTTAATGCCACAGAAGCTGGGGCAGTTTTTACAATGCGATGATGATGATAATGACGATGATGATGATAATGACGATGATGATGATAATGACGATGATTGATAATGACGATGCGGGCGACAATCATGATGCTATGCAGTCCAATTCAGGATTGAGACTGCGTGACGGGGCTGTACTCTACGCTTACTATCATATGTCCTGGTGTCAACCAGGCCCGAGAGATACAGACACCTGCGGTGTTGGTCAGAAAATTTGAGCAACACCCTCAATGACGCATCCGCGAAGTGGATGAGACTCGACTGTGTGGTCCCAGCCCTCCCAATGAGCCCATAGCACGACCAACTTTGGGTAGGAGCCGGTTAGAGCCGAAAACCTCCCACAATGGTATAGTTTTGAAAGGACTGATGGAGATTTCGAACCCACAACCTTCCAGTCGGTAGTCCGTTGCGTTAACCACTACACTGGTCCATTTCATAGACCTTGCCAGTGCATAGGATTTTGTGCAGGGAGTGTGCCAGGTAATTTCTGGCTTATTTTGGTCGACTGTGTATGAATCGCCAGAGTGCAATAAGTTCCTCTTGAACAAAACTTCAAACTCCAAAACTCCATTATCTGCCTGAAATGACAACCACCGGGTCCTAATGTTATCTGATACTCTATGCTTGTGCTCAAGCACATTTTGTAAACAGCTGCGGTTCCCCTGACCTTCAGAGAATACAGTTCCGTCATTCATCGACTTCCTACACCCACCCACCCACCCCCACCCGTGGGGATGCTGGGGATCTTTCAGTATAAATAGTATCCCCCACCTTCTGGAAATTTTGTACTAGAAATTTCCTCTTTTCTGTCACTCTCTTTGTTTCAGCCTTGTTACTTTTACGTGTCATTCTTTCCTGTCATTTTCTAACTTGACGGTCCATTCACCTGTATGTGTTCGATAAAATCTTACGTACTTCTTCTTAGGATTGATAATCGGGTACATGTATTAAGTGCATTTGTGGCTCTAGGGAAACAAGATATGCGGAAACAAATTTAGGTAATTTAGGCCTGTTTTTATGTTTTAGAGTCCTTAGTTATGTTTAAATTTTACTCCTCGGGTATGTTTTTTTAAATATCTTGTGTGATAAACTGGACGGATTGGTCAGCTCCAGGGGCATTTCCTTAGATTATGTGCGCGAATGTATTGATATGTGTGTACTTAATTTTCGTTTCCGTTCTCGTTTTCCGGTGAAGTACAGTGTATTGTTTTGAAACAGGTTACAGCCCTGATATGGCTGTACACAGTCTGCTGGGTTTTAAACAAAATAACAATAACACTCAGTCTGTACATAGTGGGGCCACTCAGTTTGTACATAGTGGGGCCACTCAGTCTGTACATAGTGGGGCCATTCAGTCTGTACATAGTGGGGCCACTCAGTTTGTACATAGTGGGGCCACTCAGTCTGTACATAGTGGGGCCACTCAGTCTGTATATGGTGGGGCCACTCAGTCTGTACATAGTGGGGCCACTCAGTTGTACATAGTGGGGCCACTCAGTCTGTACATAGTGGGGCCACTCAGTTCTGTACATATGGGGCCACTCAGTCTGATACATAGTGGGGCCACTCAGTCTGTACATAGTGGGGCCACTCAGTCTTGTACATAGTGGGGCCACTCAGTCTGTACATAGTGGGGCCACTCAGTCTGTACATAGTGGGCCACTCAGTCTGTACATAGTGGGGCCACTCAGTCTGTATATAGTGGGGCCACTCAGTCTGTATATGTGGGCCACTCAGTCTGTGACATAGTGGGGCCACTCAGTCTGTGCATAGTGGGGCCACTCAGTCTGTAATAGTGGGGCCACTCAGTTCTGTACATAGTGGGGCCACTCAGTCTGTAATAGTGGGCCACTCAGTCTGTAATAGTGGGGCCACTCAGTCTGTACATAGTGGGGCCACTCAGTTTGTACATAGTGGGGCCACTCAGTCTGTACATAGTGGGGCCACTCAGTCTGTACATAGTGGGGCCACTCAGTCTGTACATAGTGGGGCCACTCAGTCTGTATAATATGTGGGCCACTCAGTCTGTACATAGTGGGGCCACTCAGTTTGTACATAATGGGGCCACTCAGTCTGTACATAGTGGGGCCACTCAGTTTGTACATAGTGGGGCCACTCAGTCTGTAAATATAGTGGGGCCACTCAGTCTGTAATTATAGTGGGGCCACTCAGTCTGTATATAGTGGGGCCACTCAGTTCTGTAATAGTGGGGCCACTCAGTCTGTATATAGTGGGGCCACTCAGTCTGTACATAGTGGGGCCACTCAGTTTGTACATAGTGGGGCCACTCAGTCTGTATAGTGGGGACCACTCAGTCTGTACATAGTGGGGCCACTCAGTCTGTCATAGTGGGCCACTCAGTCTGTAATAGTGGGTCCACTCAGTCTGTACATAGTGGGGCCACTCAGTCTGTACATAGTGGGGCCACTCAGTCTGTACATAGTGGGGCCACTCAGTCTGTACATAGTGGGGCCACTCAGTCTGTACATAGTGGGGCCACTCAGTCTGTATAGTGGGCCACTCAGTCTGTACATAGTGGGGCCACTCAGTCTGTCATAGTGGGCCACTCAGTCTGTACATAGTGGGGCCACTCAGTCTGTACATAGTGGGGCCACTCAGTCTGTAATAGTGGGGCCACTCAGTCTGTACATAGTGGGCCACTCAGTCTGTACATAGTGGGGCCACTCAGTCTGTACATAGTGGGGCCACTCAGTCTGTATATAGTGGGGCCACTCAGTCTGTACATAGTGGGGCCACTCAGTCTGTCATAGTGGGGCCACTCAGTCTGTATATAGTGGGGCCACTCAGTCTGTACATAGTGGGGCCACTCAGTCTGTACATAGTGGGGCCACTCAGTCTGTATATAGTGGGGCCACTCAGTCTGTACATAGTGGGGCCACTCAGTCTGTACATAGTGGGGCCACTCAGTCTGTATATAGTGGGGCCACTCAGTCTGTACATAGTGGGGCCACTCAGTCTGTACATAGTGGGGCCACTCAGTCTGTACATAGTGGGGCCACTCAGTCTGTACATAGTGGGGCCACTCAGTCTGTACATAGTGGGGCCACTCAGTCTGTATATAGTGGGGCCACTCAGTCTGTACATAGTGGGGCCACTCAGTCTGTAATAGTGGGGCCACTCAGTCTGTACATAGTGGGGCCACTCAGTCTGTACATAGTGGGGCCACTCAGTCTGTACATAGTGGGGCCACTCAGTCTGTACATAGTGGGGCCACTCAGTCTGTATATAGTGGGGCCACTCAGTCTGTACATAGTGGGGCCACTCAGTCTGTACATAGTGGGGCCACTCAGTCTGTTACATATAGTGGGCCACTCAGTCTGTACATAGTGGGCCACTCAGTCTGTACATAGTGGGGCCACTCAGTCTGTAATAGTGGGGCCACTCAGTCTGTACATAGTGGGGCCACTCAGTCTGTACATATGTGGGCCACTCAGTCTGTACATAGTGGGGCCACTCAGTTGTACATAGTGGGGCCACTCAGTTTTGTACATAGTGGGGCCACTCAGTTGTATATAGTGGGGCCACTCAGTCTGTACATAGTGGGGCCACTCAGTCTGTAAATATAGTGGGGCCACTCAGTCTGTAATGTGGGGCCACTCAGTTTTACATAGTGGGGCCACTCAGTCTGTATATGGTGGGGCCACTCAGTCTGTACATAGTGGCCTACTTATATTGTAAGTGGGGCCACTCAGTCTGTAATAGTGGGCCACTCAGTTTGTACATAGTGGGGCCACTCAGTCTGTATACTGGTGGGGCCACTCAGTCTGTACAGTGTGGGGCCACTCAGTCTGTACATAGTGGGGCCACTCATCTGTACACTATGTACATAGTGGGGCCACTCAGTCTGTACATAGTGGGGCCACTCAGTCTGTACATAATGGGGCCACTCAGTGTGTACATCGTGGGCCACTCAGTCTGTACATAGTGGGGCCACTCAGTGTGTACATCGTGGGGCCACTCAGTCTGTACATAGTGGGGCCACTCAGTGTGTACATCGTGGGGTGACATCTGTTGTTGAATGTGGTCGCTTTGCTTCCCAGTTCCTGCCTGCTGCCAAGGAATTTGTAGGACACAGGTGCTGTCATGTGCCGTCTTCATAGCTCTTGGTGACACCGGGAAGCAAATTACGAATAAGGTTGTGGTCAGGTTTTATCATTATCATTTTTGTTTAAAGCCCAGCCGACTGCGTAGAGCCATATCAGGGCTAAAACCGTTTCGAAACAGACACAATATTTCATCAGGAAAGAAAAGAAAAAGAAAAGGAGAAGAAAATTGAATACACATATCAATGCATTTGTGCACATAATCTAAAGAAATGCCCCTTGCGTTGACCAGTCCGTCCAATTTATCGCACAGGGGATTTAAAAATCAAACGTGATTACAAATTTAAGCATAACTAAATCAGATACAAAAAACGGACCTAATATTGTTTCCGCATATCTCATTTCCCTAGAGCGAAAACACACTTACTATATGTACCCATTTATCACTCCTAAGAGAAAGTATTAAGACTTTATGGAACACATACAGGTGAATGGACCAGCAAGGCAGGAAATGATAGGAAGAAGTGAAAAACACAGAGTGACAGAAACAGACGAAATTTCCAGAACAGAATTTCCAGAACGTGGAGATATTATTTATACTGAAAGAGCCACCGGTATCCCCACGGTGTTTATGGACAGGTACCTCTCTGTGTATTCTTAAGGCTGAAGTAGGACACGATAGACACTTAGGTATGGCCACTGGGCTGTTTGAACTGTGTGGTCATAGGACCACAATCCTGTTGACATAGTGGCACGGTGAACGTGTACAGTTTTAAGGCGTGGACATCAGACAGACATTGTGTAAAGACAGTTTGATGGATTTGACGTTCTGTTTGCTGCTTCTCGTCCTCCTTTCTTTCTTTCTCTTTCTTTTTCTTTCTTTTTCTTTCTTTTTCATCTTTTCTTCTTCCTCTTCTTCTCTTTTTCTTCTTCTTCTTCTTCTTCGTCTTCTTCTTCTTCTTCTTCTTCTTCTTCGTCTTCTTCTTCTTCTTCTTCGTCTTCTTCTTCTTCTTCGTCTTCTTCTTCTTCTTCTTCTTCTTCTCTTCTTTCTTCTTCTTCTTTTTCTTCAAATTCTTCTTCTTCTTCAAATTTTTCTTCAAATTCTTCTTCTTCAAATTCTTCTTCAAATTCTTCTTCTTCTTTCTTTTTCTTCTTCTTCTCTTCTTCTTCTTCTTCTCTTCTTCTTCTTCTTTTTCTTCTTTCTCTTCTTCTTCAAATTCTTCAAATTCTTCAAATTCTTCTTCTTCTTCTTCAAATTCTTCTCTTCTTCTCTCGTTCTGCTTCGTGTTCTTCTTTATCGTTTTTTCCCAACTCTTCTTTTTTTCTTTCTTTTTCTTTCTTTCTTTCTTTCTTTCTTTCTTTCTTTCTTTCGTTTTCCTTCTTATTTACATGATCGTGATCATGATCATGACCCTCTTCTTTTCTTCTTTCTTATTCTTTTTTTCTTCTTGTTGTTCATATTCTTTTTTCTTTCTTTTTTTTCATTTATCATCATCTTTGTTTCTTTCTTTTATTCCATTTTATTCATCATCATCATCTCTTCTTCCTCTTCCTTTTCTTCTAAATCTTTCCTCTTCTTCTTTTTCTTCTCCTCCTCCTCCTTACTCTTCGTCGTCGTCGTCGGGTTTTGTTACTTTTTCGTCCTTTTTTTTATCGTGCTTGTCTTCTACTTCTTCGTCGTCAAAATTGTCGTCGTCGTTTTTTCTTTTTCTTCTTCCCCCTCATTCTCTTCTTCTTCTTTTTAATTTTCTTCTTGTTTTCTTTCCTTTTTCTTTCTTTCTTTCTTCTTCTTCTCCTCCTTCCTACTCCTCTTGTTCTTATTCTATTTTCTTTCTCCTTCTAATCTTTCTCCTCCCTCCTCCTTTCCTCTTCTTCCTCTTTTTCTCATAACTCCAAAAAGTCATGGAAGCGCCGCACGGTTGTGTGTCAACGCCTGGGTCTCTAAAAAAAAAAATCCTTTCCTTCAGAGAGACTGAGACAAAGAAAAAAACCCATAACAATTATTGTTATAAATCATATTCGTTCTCGTACAGCACTGTTCTCCCAAAATTTAATTTGGACTCGTTGCACATCACACGTATCAAACGTGTTCAGTGGAGTACAGAAAACTCAAGCTGCTAGGCGATCTTACCTCACTCCTCTGTGTTTGTTGCACAACCTGCATATCTGGTGGGCGTGTATGCTGGGTGTTTTCATGTTTTGCATAAGGCAGCCACGGACATAACTTACAGCACGTGCGTGTTTCATTATCTGTATGCTTGTACACATGAAGGGGTTCCTGCACAGGCTGAGGCGAGTTTCTCAGGCGTAGCAAATCAAGCTAAAGTGAGATGTGTAAATGGCTAGGTAATTTGGGGGTGAGCGTGTGTACGAAACTGGTTGTAGCAAACCTAGCAAACATAGCAAATCCAAGATGGCGGAACACACGAAAAAAAAAAAAAACCAACAAAACAAACAAACAAACAAAAAACACCCAAAAAACACGTGAAGTTGTTTATTCTGAGTAAAATTGCTGACGGCCCCTTTGCCTGATTCTTTATCCAAAACAAGGAAGCCCGCCCACGCTCAAGCATCAGAACGCGTATTTAATACAACCAGACAAGACAGGCGCAAATTTTCGGCCAACCGGCCTTTGTCAAGCGTAAGATCACAAACAAACACTTGATGTCTCTTCAGTACTGACAGACTTCGTAACCTCTTTGCGTGGGCGAATGATAACAGCTACTGCTACTACTGCTATTACATACTGCTAATGGTATCGTTGTTACAACTACCATCGCCACTACTACTACCATTATTACTACCACTAGTGCTGTACTGCTGGTGTAACTACTGTTATCCCCCGTGAGGATGTCGGGGGCTCATTCAGTATAAATAGTATTCCCACTTTCTGGAAATTCTGTACTGGAAATCTCCACTTCTTTGTCACTGTCGTTGTTTCTTTCTTCCTCCTTTGCTTTCTGTCATTTCTTCCTATCATTTTCTGCCTTGCTGATCCATTCACCTGTATGTGCTCCATTAAGTCTTACATACTTTCTCTTAGGACTGATAATTGGGTACATGTTTTAAGTGCATTCTTGACTCTAAGGAAATGACCAATGCAGAAGCGATTTTAGGTAATTTAGGCCCGTTTTTACATATGTTGTAGTTTCCTTAGTTATGTTTAAATTTGTATTCAGGTTTCTCTTTTAAATCCCCTGTGCGATAAATGGGAGTGGTCAACGCCAGGGGCATCTAATCAGATTATGTGCGCGAATGCATTGATGTGTGTACTTAATTTTCGTTTCCTTTATTTTTCCTGTTGAAGTACTGAGTGTATTAAAACGGTTATAGCCCTGATATGGCTCTACGCAGTCGGCTGAGCTTTAAGGAACAATAAGAATAAGGATAATAACTGCTGTTAAAATGGTGATTGCATATGGTGTGCAGATTGAAGCTGTTCTCTGCGGTCGTCTTTGAGTGGGGACCAGAACAGTAACGATGAAGGCGATGACGATGATGATGGTGGGGGTAATGGTGACGCTAATGATGCTGGTGTCATTCGCTTCTTCAATGCCCAGAGGAAGTTAGTGCTTGTGCCTGTTTTTGATAGTTTCATCCATTCAATCATTTCATTTCATTCATTCATTCATTCATTCATTCATTCATTCATCTATCCATCCATTCATTCATTCATTCATTCATTCATTCATCTGTTTGTTTATTTCTTTATCTCTTCATTTGATTATCCCATTCATTTACTTTTTGTACAAGCAAAGAGATGTTGACATTGAGACAAATCTTGATGTTGTAGGAAAAATATTTATTTATGCGCTTTGGTCTGATTTATAGGTCAAAACTTACAATCAGCACACAGCTCGTACTTCTTATTCACATATCTATTTTGCTTTTTGATGAATTTATTTATTCAATTTTTTGTACCAGGATTGACCTAATGAAATTTAATAACACTTAATTTTTGTTGTTGTTGTGGAGACGGCAGGAAGTATATTGTCATGAAGAAAAGGGTGGTTGTTTTAAATTGTTATTTTGTGTTGGGAATGGGGTTTTATACAATTAAGAACGCTAGAGAGAATTAAATTTCAGACTTTCTGAGCATGCAAATACATCCTTACTTAAGAATTTGTTTCAAAACATGTAGATGGCTCCGTAGGATAATCTATATATATATACATATATAGACGCGTATATATATGTGTATATGTAAGAGAGAGACAGACAGACAGACAGACAGACAGACAGAAAGAAAGAGAGAGAGAGAACAAGAGAGAGAGAGGGGGGGGGGAGTGGGTCTAGAGTGAGAAATTGCCACATTAATGAAATCTTAGGACAAAAAAAAAAAGGGGGGGGGGGGTTGAAAAGATACTTCAGACAATTGCCTCCCACCACTCCTACATACGGACGGGGACTTCTCGTGTCGGATTTTCCCGTTTCGTCTTCTGAGACGTCGCTGTTTTAACTTGCTCTTATTTTGATTTGAATGTACTTGACTTGTACATTAGCTTATTCACATGTAGTAGACACCCACATACATCAAACACAAAATGATAAAATGACATTTCTTTGAATTTTATTCACAATATCTCTCCCTTTTCTCACAGATTCATGCATATACCTATTCATTACTATTTTTTTTTTATTCATATATTTTTGTTTTTGTTGAGCTTAGGACGTAAATAAGGCAAACTGGCACAAAGTGCATGAGGTGAAATAATACCCTTGCTCAATCCAAAGTGCAAAGCTCAAAATCAGTTTTAATTGTAAAAGCGAAATGTGGGGAAAAGGCGAAACGGGATGTCACCTTAGCCCTTTAACTCCTGCACCCTATCCACCAAATGCAAAAACTTAACCCTTTGACTCCCTCACCCTGTCCACCAGCTTTCTACAAAAGCTGGTGAATAGGGCAAGGGAGTCAAAGGGTTAAGTTTTTGCTTTGTTAGCATGGTTGACAGAACAGGATGCTGATGGACAGGGTCCAGGAGTTAAAGGGTTAATGGCGACCAATTGACCGTGATGTACACGTAACGCTTGGATTCATCTCAACTGTCTCACCTGTCGGTATCACCGGGTTCGGTGTTGGACACCACCATCTCCCTCCAGGCTGCTCTGTCTTGACTTTTGTGGACAATTTCTTGAATTGTTAGGCCACTGATGTTGGTTATGTTCTCGATGTATGAGATTGGAGGTCTGCCTTTTCTTCCTTTTTGCCACTGTTTTTCCTTGAATGATGGTTGCCGTGAGGGCTGTGTTCTTGCTGCGTGACACATGGCTAATGTCTTTTAATCTTCTCTTGTTGACGTCTGCCAGCAGTTTTCCGGTGGTATCAAGTTCTTCCAGGACACTTTCAATAGTTCTTCTGTCCGTCCATTTGACATGTAGTGGTCTTCGATAAAACCACTTCTCTGATGCCTCAATTCTTCCTCAATCAGTTTTTCTCAGAGTCCAGGCTTCGCAGCCATAAATCATGACTGGCCAGAAACATTTTAGAAATCTTAACTTTCAGGCCATCTGGTATGCCTCTGGCTCCCCAGATGTTGTTGAGTTGGACTATTTTTTGTTTTGCCATTCCAGTTATTATTTTAATATCTTTGAAGAAGAATCCAAGATATTTGAAATCCTAAACATTTTCGTAACGCTTGGATTATCAACGGCAAAATGTGTTAACCAACAAAGTGGGAAGCCAGAGTTGAAATATCCCCTGTGGGGAGGCCGGGGGCTCTTTCAGTATAAATAGTATCCCCACTTTTAGAAAGTCTGTGCTAAATATTTCCTTTTTTCTATCACTCTCTTTGTTTCTGCCTTGTTCCTTCGCTTTGTCATTTCTTCCTATCATTTTCTGCTTTGCTGGCCCATTCACCTGTATGTGTTCGATAAAGTCTTACATACTTTCTCCTAGGATTGATAATTGGGTACATGTACTAAGTGCATTTTTTGGCTCAAGGGAAGTGTGATATACGGAAGCAATTTTAGACAACTTAGGCCCGTTTTTATATACGTTTCAGTAGTCTTGGTTAAGTTTAAATTTGTATTCAGGTATGTTTTTCTAAATCCCCTGAATTATAAATTGGACAGAGTGGTCGACGCCAGGGGCATCTTCTTAGATTATGTTTGGAGTTTGTTCAAGAGGGATTCATCGTACTCGGACAATTCCATACGTCCTCCACCCAAATCTGCCAACAGTTATCTGGCAGACTGCTGAGTTGGACCATGTTTTGCTTTGCCATTCCAGTTCATATTTTGGTTAGTAGATCACCAGATAGTGCTCACAAATTGACGACAGAGCGGTAACTAAGGTCTGTGGTGTTTTTCACCCCAACACACTGCCGTCTTGGCAAACTCTTTCCATAATGTTTATTCGCGCCCCAAGCAGGCTACCTATTAACTGCCGTGACTGTCCTTAGCATGACCTAAGACTCGAAGGGTGGGGCTTGTTTTATACAAACGGGGCGGTATTTGCATTCAGATAAAGAGCAGGTGTGTCTGACTGAATAGTGTACTTGCAAATTTTAGATATACAAAGAGCTCTCTCTCTCTCTCTCTCTCTCTCTCTCTCTCTCTCTCTCTGTCTCTGTCTCTGTCTGTCTGTCTGTCTGTCGGTCTGTCTGTCTGTCTGTGTCTCTCTCTGTCTGTCTGTCTGTGTCTCTCTCTGTCTGTCTCTCTCTCTTGCGTACGCTCTGTCACTGTCTCTCTCTCTCTCCCTCTCTCTCTCTCTCTCTCTCTCCCTCTCTCTCTTTCTAGTCTGTTTCTATGTCTCTGTCTTTGTTTTTGTCTCTGTCTCTTTCTCTGTTTACAAAATTTAGACATGAAAAGAACTCTCTTCTCTCTCTGTCCCCTTCCTTCTCTCTCTCTTTCTCTCTCTCTCTCTCTCTCTCTCTCTCTCTCTCTCTCTCTCTCTCTCTCTCCCTGTCTGTGTCTGTATCTCTCTTTTTCTCTCTGATCTGTCTCTCTCTCTCTCTCTCTCTCTCTCTCTTTACAAAATTTAGACATGCAAAGAGCTCTCTTCCTCTCTCTGTCTCTGTCTGTCTGTCTGTCTGTCTGTCTCTCTCTCTCTTTCTTTCTCTGTCTCTGTCTGTCATTCTCTCTCTCTGTCTCTCTGTTTACAAAATTTAGACATGCAAAGAGCTCTCTCTTTCTCTCCCTCTCTCTCCCTCTCTTCTCCCCCCCTCTCTCTCTCTCCCTCTCTCTCTCCCTCCCCCTCTCTCTCTCTGCCCTCTTTGCACTCTCTGTTTTTAAGACTCAGTTGCACGTAGGTCGCGAAGTATCCTGCTTAAGATTTTTTTTTATTCTTCCCCTCCTCTCCCCTCACCTTCATTTTGCGAGGTTCTTTCCACGTTCTACTTCACGGATATTTGTTTTGTTTATAAAAAAAATGATTGACAATATGTATACAGTATTATGTTTGTTTTGTTCACAAAAAGATTGACACTATGTATACAGTATTACGCTTGTTTTGTTCACAGAAAGGTAAACAATATGTAGACAGTATTGTAGGCCTACTTGTTTTGTTTACAAAAGAGATTGACAATATGTATACAGTATTTTGTTTTGTCCACAAAAAAGATTGACAGTAGGTATACAGTATTTTGTTTTGCCACAAAAAATTGACAATGTATACAGATTATGCTTGTTTTGTTCATAAAATGATTGACAATATGTATACAGTATTATGTTTGTTTTGTTCACAAAAAAAGATTGACATTATGTATACAGTATTATGTTTGTTTTGTTCACAAAAAATGATTGACATTATGTATACAGTATTATGTTTGTTTTGTTCACAAAAATGATTGACATTATGTATACAGTATTATGTTTGTTTTGTTCACAAAAAAAGATTGACATTATGTATACAGTATTATGTTTGTTTTGTTCACAAAAAAAGATTGACATTATGTATACAGTATTATGTTTGTTTTGTTCACAAAAAAAGATTGACATTATGTATACAGTAATTATGTTTGTTTTGTTCACAAAAAATGATTGACATTATGTATACAGTATTATGTTTGTTTTGTTCACAAAAAAAGATTGACATTATGTATACAGTATTATGTTTGTTTTGTTCACAAAAAAAGATTGACATTATGTATACAATATTCAGTGACTGGGTGTCTGTCTACACATGAAATATGGACAGTCATGATTTTCGTTCATGACTTACAGTTATGGTTAAGTATCCTTAGGTGATATCATGACTTAGTGAGTATAAACATCGTAGAAGGACTAGGACTTTCACTTGAAATGAAAAAAAAAATGCTTACAAAAACTGATTACAAAATTTTACCCCCCCCCCCCCCAAAAAAAAAGACAACAACAAAAAACAAACAAACAAACAAACAAACAAACCGATTTTAGATCTAGCTAGAAGTTCCTAAAAAAAAAACTATTTACACTCCTTCCGTGAAATGCGTAATATTTACACCGTGTGACCTTGACCGTGGTATGTTTACCCGGAAAGTTAATCCACATCTGTCACCGAAATGTTTCAGTGAAAGATGTGGACTAGTTTTGCGGGTAAATGTACCATGGTCAAGGTCACACGGTGTAAATGTTGCGCTTTTCACGGCAGGTGTGTTACTGTTCTCGTTAGTTTTGTTTAAAGCCCAGACGACTGTGTAAAGCCATATCAGGGCTATAATCGTTTCAAAACATACACAATATTCCAATAGGAAAGAAAGGAAAAGAAAATTTAGTACACATATCGATGAATTAGCGCACATAATCTAAGGACATGCCCCTGGCGTTGACCACTCCGTCCAATTTATCCCTAGGCGATTTAGAAAACACAAATTTAAATATACCTAAGACCACTATAACATATATAAAAACGGGCCTTAATTACCTAAAATTGCTTCTGCATATCTCATTTCCCGACAGCCAAAATGCACTTGATACATGTATCCAGTTATCAATCCTGAGAGAAAGTACGTAAAACTTTATCGAACACATACAGGTGAATGGACCAGCAAGGTAGAAAATGATAGGAAGAGATGACAGAAAGCAAAGCAACAAAGCAGAAACAAAAAGTGACAGAAAAGAGGACATTTCTGGCACATACTTTCTAGAAGGTGAAGATACTATTTATACTGAAAAAGCCCCCGGCACCCCCACGGGGGTTTCTCCTCGGCTCTTGAAGGAAACACTAAGATGGGCACTGAACAAGTCAGCGTTTAACATTGTGGACTGGACTGAACTCGAATTAGATCAGATCTTGAATTTCAAGGTTCTATCAAACAAACAAACAAACAGCCCGCCAAAAACAAACAAACAAATAAAAATACACGACCAAAACAACAAAAACAAAACAAAAAACAATCAAACAAACAAACAAAAACCGAAAAGAAAAAATCCCCACCTGGCCTGCCCAAGGATTGAATCTACAATCCTTGTGTTAGTTATGAGCATGGCGTTTTAATTGACCCTTTGACTCCCGCACTCTGTCCATCAACAGCGAAAACTTAACCCTTTGCCCCCATCGCCCTATCCACCAGTTTATTGTAGGATGCTGGTGGATAGGGTGAGAGAGTCAGAGGGTTTAAAACCTGCGCTAGCATGGTTGACAATGTAGGACGCAGGTGGTCGGGGTGAGGAGGTCAAAGGGTTAACAAATAAGCTGATGGGCCATTCCAATATTGTTGTTTTTTTGTTTTTGTTTTGTGTGTGTGTGTGTGTGTGTGTGTGTGTATTGTGTGTGTGTTTTAATGGCTCAGTTTCAATATTTCAGAAAGGCAAGAAGGCTAATTGGCCTTGAAGGGGTGGAGCTTCAAGATTTCAGAAAGGCAAGAAGGCTAATTGGTCTTCATATGGTGGGACCTAAAAAACCAACTACGTCTCCGATGTTTTAAACCAAGGCAGCCGGGCAGTGCCCTGCTCTTCACGATTTTCAACTGCCTTGGGATCTTTGACGTGCGCAGCCAAAAGGCACACTCAGGTCCGACTCGTTTTTCGTCCCCTTCCGAAGCACAAGACATTCAGTTTGATTTTCCGGTCAAACTGAGGGAGAAAAAAGGGAACGAACGTTGGAACCTCCCTGAAAAGAATCGATACGATAATTGAAAAACAAAACCGCTTAAACAATGAATGACTGGGTTGTTTTTTTTTGTTTTTTTTGTTTTGTTTTTTAAAGTCCTATGTTGTTCTTTTAATTTTATGTCCTCTGCCTACAGAGGTGATGATCTTCATTCCGATTGAAGATGGCCAGACCAAGAGTCAGAGAGAAAGGGAGGCGCTGTGTACATCCTTGAGGACGGGAGAGACGGAAGCTGTTCAGAGTCGTATGTGGCCCACGTATAGCCCAGTCTTCCAGAACAATATAAAGGATTTCTATCAATATTGGATGGGTTTGTACTGCCAGCCAAAGCGCTGAGACAAGCGTCTGATGGCTTTGTCTGTTTGGATGCAAAGGTTTTCTCCCCTCATGATTAATTATCAAATAATTAATTAATTAATGAGAATGTTGGTTTTATGTTTGCTGTCTTTGAAAGTGAGTTTGTTTATTTATTCATTACTGGTTTTATTTATTTGTTTATTTATTCATTCATTTGCTTGTCTATTTATTTATTCATTTATCTATTTATTTATTTTATCTTACTTATTTCATTTTATTTTATCTCATTTTTTGTTTTATTTTATTCCAATTCATTTCAATTCATTCAGTTCACTCCAATTTAATCTAATTTATTTCAATTCAATTTAATCAGTTTTATTTATTTATTTATTTATTTTTTTTTTTTTTTTTTTATTCATTTACTTCATCTTATTCATTTTGTTTCATTTTATCTTATTTTTTTGTTTTATTTTATTCCTGTTCATTTCGATTTATTCATTTCACTCGAGTTTATTCCAATTCATTTCAATTCAATTTGAATCAGTTTTATCTAATTGTTTATTTGTTTATTTACTTATTTTAACTTATTTGCTTTATCTTATTTTATTCTTCCAATTCATTTTAGTTCATTCAATTCATTCCAGTTTATTCTAATTCATTTCAATTCGATTAAAATCACTTTATTCATTTATGTGTTTGTTTATTTACTTATTTAGTTGTTTATTTATTTATTCATTTTATTTGTTTATTTCATTTCATCTATTTGTTCATTTATTTATTTTATTTTTGTATATCTATTTATTTATTCATTTATTTGTTTATTTGTGGTAAAGCGTAGTACAAAGATAAGCATAAGGTGCTTGCTCTTATGTTCAGTGGCTGGTGGGCTGCTTTCATGTTTTCTGTGCTCTAATATTTATCTCTGGTTCTTAAGTGACATAAGATTGATTGTTTACACTTACGCGGAAAATACCGCTGCCAAATCCCATATGTGTACAGTTGGGTCAGGACAACGTTTATTTTCAACTGATAGCCAATGTTTTATCATGATTGTTTGTACGACTTTATGAATATATATGTATATACATATACATATATATATATATATATATATATATATATATATATGTATATATATATATATATATGTACACATATATATATGTAATTATATATGTATATGTACATATTATATGTATATATATATATATATGTATGTATGTATACTCATGTATGTATGTGTGTGTATCTGTGTATGTATACATATATATCATAAATTCCCCAGTGGGAATGCCGGAGGCTCATTCAGTATAGATACTCTCCCTGGAAATTCTGTGCTAGAAATTTCCTCTTTTTTGTCACTCTCTTTGTTTCTTCTTCCCTCATTTTGCTTTCTGTCGTTTCTTCCTATCAGTTGCTTGCCTTTTTGGTCCATTCACCTGCCTGTGTTCGATAAAGTCTTTCTTACTTTCTGTTTAGGAGTGATAATTTGGTACATGTATTAAGTGCATTTTTGGCTCTAGGGAAACGAGATATGCCTAAACAACTTCTAGGTAATTTAGGCCCGTTTCATGTATGTTTTGGTGTCGTTAGTTATGTTTAAATTTGTGTCTAGGCTTGTTTTTTTACACCCCCCCCCCCCCCCCCCCCCCCGTGCGATTAATTGGACGGAGTGCTCAACGCCAGGGGCATCTCCTTAGATTACGTGCGCGAGTGCATTGATCTGTGTGTACTTCATTTTCTTTTCCTTTTTTTTTTTTCTCCCTGTTAAACTATGGTGTATGTTTTGCAACGTTTATAGCCCTGATATGGCTCTACGCAGTCGGCTGAGCTTTAAACAAAAATAACAGTAACAATTTGATGCAGCCAAGAGAAGTATGAGCGTAGTGACGACATAGAACACATTCAGTACAAAAAAAAAGGGGGAATTTCAGTTCAAGGAGTCTATTACTTCAAGCCAACATAAAGGGACTATTCATTTTCACGTACACGCCCTGCATGAAGGTTGTATAGGTTGGCTTTTTCCCTAACACCGATGTTATTTATAGTCCATGAAAGGCACGTTTCGACTGTGCATATAGTTGAACACCTCGTTGTGTTCCGTCTGCCGTATTGCTTATGTGGGCGTGGACATTAACCCTTTGACTCCCGCACCCTATCTACCAGCTTCCTGTGTTGTC
>JAPXFY010000016.1:42502465-42507465 GCA_030674185.1 Monoplex corrugatus
TCAAAATAATCTGAATATACACACTTCTCACGCACGCATGCAAACACTGAGTTATAAACTCCTCTTAGGGCCATATATAATTTTCCATTCACACCACTTTTACGTAATATATTCCAAAGATTATTACGATTCACAGAATCGAATGCCTTCCTAAAATCCACAAATGCAACATAAAGTTTCTTATTTAAAAGTAAATGCTTCTGCACAAGGGAGTAAAGTGTGAAAATATGATCAATTGTACTGTATTTTGCTCTAAATCCAGCTTGTTCTTCAACTATTTTCTCTTCTTTTTCTGCCCACTTTGTTAATCTCTTATTCAAAATATATGTATAAACTTTACTCACTATACTTGTTAGAGCGACTCCTCTATAATTATCTGGATTATTCACATCTCCTTTTTTATGAATTGGGATTATTATGGACTTTGCCCATTCTGACGGAAAAATGCCATTATCAAAAAGCTTGTTACATAAATGGACAAGGAAATCAATTACATTAGCATTTGCATGTTTTAACATTTCGCTGATTATTTGATCTGGTCCTGCGCTCTTTCCTGCTTTCAAATGCCTGATACTCGCAGTCACTTCTTCTTTAGTTATAGGCTCATTGAAAAGGGGCTCAAAATTATTTTCTTCCTCTACTATATTACTCTCTTGTGCAGTATTTCCCCCGATATCATTGAAAACACTGCAGAAATGATTGTACCATTGTTCAATAGAGATATCATTGTACACAAAGGCCTTTCTATTAACAGATCTTATTATTGACCAGAATGTCCTGGAGTCATTGATGGAATCTTTGAGTGTTCTTATTTTCTTATCTTCGTATTCCCTTTCTTTCGTTTTCCTTAGTTTAACATACTCTTTTCGTGATATGACATATGCTTCTCTTTTTTCTTTTTTTTCTTTTTCTGTTTTGCATCTCTGGAATCTTTTCAGTAGCCTCTTAACTTCTTGTTTCTTTCTTTCACATTCCTTATCAAACCAATCATTCTGTTTCTTTTGTCCTTGTCTCACTGTTCGTACCATACACGCAGCTGCCCCGCATAAAGCCTTAGTAAACTGCTCCGAACTGTCATTCACATTATAATCTAACAAACCGAAAGCTGTCTGTAGACAATTGTTGAACTCAGAACCATCAAGCTCTTGTACAAATAAACTTGCTAATTCTTCAGACCATACAATTTTTTCTTCCCCTTGTTGTCTTGCACTTTCTACATATGTATGATTATTTCCCCTTTTCCATATTACCTCAACAGGTAGATGCCATGAATCAACACAGTTACCTACCCGTAAATCAAAGCATGAGACCAGATTATATGGAACAAGAAAATAGTCAATCACACTACACCCGTTTGGAGACACAAAAGTGTATTCACCCTCTGTATCTCCATCACAAAAACCATTCAAAATAACCATATCCAACATGAAACATAAGTTCAACAATGTTTTGCCAAAACTATTCACAGTTTCATCTTTAGAACAACGTACATCACATTCATTATACATCCTGTCATACTCAATGTCTTCCAAATAAGTAGTCATGTCTTCAGGCGCAAACTGTTCGTGACCTGTTCTAGCATTGAGATCTCCCATAATTATAAAATGTGTTTTTTCTTTTTCAAACTGTTGTAGCATTAATTCTTCCAGCATCAAGATCCCATCTTTAATTAATGTTTCGTTATATCTAGGGCTTCCTTCTGGCGCAACATAGCATGCAATCAAAATCAAATCTTTGTCTAAATCAAATACATTTTTGTTTACTCTGATGGCAATGGTGTTATCATAATCTAACATTATTTCTTTCACACAATTTTCTAAAGTTTTTTTCACCAACAATAAAACTCCACCCGAATTCCTGCCATGGTGTGACAATTTCTTAGCTGGAGCGTAAAACTTCAAATAATCAGTGAACAAACAGCTGAAATCAAACGAAGTATCAAGAAAACATTCAGTAAGACAAACAAAATCAAATTTTGTTACATAATTTATGAAGGAAACGTTCTTCAATTTACTGTACAAATTTTCAACGTTGTAATTCAAAAAGGACCACTGGTTTGGATGGCCATGCCTGTCCTATGGCTTTCTGGAAGTACCGGAACGCAAGCTCCTGTTGCCAAGGTTACCGCCTGCTCCTCTGCCGCGGGCCGTGCTTGTTGACGTCCGTCGCGGTTGGCTGCCCATGCTCACCCTCTCACCCGTCTGTCGGTCTGCCGCAGGACTGCCGCGTGATGCACGTGCGTCCGTGTCTGTAAGACGCCCGGTGTCATGCCCCTGGGAACTCCTGTTGGCGTCACGCTGAAGCTCGGCCCGGTTTGCACGTGAGATGACAGGCGGGGAAGAGGAGGAGGAAGGGGAACCACCACTCGCGACTCTGCCCCCGTTAGAGGTGACAACTCCTCTCGTCATCTCCCCATCGAGAGAGAGAGAGAGAGAGAGAGAGAGAGAGAGAGAGAGAGAGAGAGAGATTTTACATGTATGCATGCATATATGGTTGAGTGTGTATGTATGTACGAGGCATACATGTATGTGTGTGTATGTATATATGCATGCATATATGTATGTAGGTATATGAGTATACGTGTATGTATGTATATATGCATGAATGCATGTATGTGTGTATATATGTATGAATGTATGTATGTGCACACAACAGGTACTCGTGGAAAAGATCGCAGAAAATCAGGAGGAGGGGTACATCACTTTTATTGACTATAGCAAAGCCTTCGACAATGTCGACCATCAAAAGCTGAGCTGACTGCCATCCTTCAGACAACTGGCTTTCCAATACACCTCATTGTTCTCATTAATTGTCTCTTATCATAGTGCCAGAATCAGATGGGACAACAAACACACTGAACCGTTTAACATCGAGAGACGTGTGCTCCAAGGATGCATCCTGTCACCACATTTATTCAGTACATACAGAGAACAGGTTATGAGGTATTCCAGCAAGGGACGAATACGGCATAAAAGCATGGGGTACAAACGTCTCTAAACTTTAGGTACGCTGACGACACAGCACCTTGTGCAAACGATCTCTAGGGAGCATCATCCATGATAAATGTTCTGAATAAGGTCGGGAAAGAAGAGAACCTTAAATTAAACTAAATGCCGAGAAAGCCATATTTTTACATATTGGCCGGGTCCCGCCAAATCCATCCATACAGGTCAAAATAAAAGGGAAGTCAGTCAGTTCAAATATTCAGGATCAATCAAATCTTACGTTGTAGATTGTTCCACCGACACCAATGTCGCCAGAATTGGCGTGTCAAAGAAACGGATGACAGACCCCACAAACATCCGGAAGGACAAAACGATAACACAAAACTAAGTGACAAATCTCGTCTGTATCTTGATGTGATCTTCGGTGGTGTTTTGCTTAACATGTCCACGTCCAAACTAAAACTGAAAAACACAAACTGACAAATAAACAAACGCATAAATCGATTGACTTCATAGAAACATGGTTGAACAAATGGACGAATAAACGGAAAACAAAAACAAGTACCATCAAACTTGCAAATCAATAATCAATGAATGAACACCAAATACAACTACACACACTTAACAACAAACACCCGAGAGTGCTGGACAGGAACCGGAGCAATAATGCCTTACCACCTACCGGACAATCACCTCCCAGTTTCCAGCGCCAACAATAACCATTTCACCAAGTAACGGAAGGTGTGATGGTGGCTGTCCATACGCTGTATAACCCACTCAAAGTCAGCCTTCAGTTACCTTGCTTACAAGACATATACAAGTTTTCTATCAATCGAAGAAGAAAACGAAAGAAAACAAAAAAAACAGAAAAAAAAAGGAAAGAGAATAATGCACGCTCCATCTTCGTCCATCTAATATTTGGGTAAAAACAAAATAAAATAAAAACAAAAGAACACAAAATCCCTCTCACTGTGTGTTCTTAACAAATCCAGTAAACTTATCATATAGAAGTCACTTCAGCAAGTGAGCTTTAAATCTGTTTGAATAAAAACCGAAGCTTCACATTTCAAACTTCAAAATACTTTATAACGCAAGGGTAGTAGTATTAGGTCCCAATGGATCTGTCTTACAACTAATCCTTGTTACTGTACACTTGTTTAATAACTATATTAAAAGACAGATAAATAATAAGTACAGTGTTAAAGAAGTTGTAAAAATAAAGTGTAATAAAATACTGGCTTTTATTGTTCAACTCGTCAAACGCTTTACAAAAGCATTTGAGACAAAAGCAAAACATGTAAATACATGTCAACCCCAAACAATCACTACAAACACGATAACAACATAGCAATAATGTTGTAATAAACTGCAGACAGAGAATCAAAGGGAAAAAAGAAAGTGAAGCTTTAAAACCAAACAATGGACGGGGGAGACATGTCAACTATAACGCTATGATGAAAATAGATGAACCACAACACATGCAACATTAAAGAAGTTATAAAAATGATTTCTGATAAAATATCGACTTCCATATTAAGATATGATTAGCATATATACTGCAGTCAAAAGCATGAAAAATACTGGGTTGGGTATTTCGAACACTCCTTTCATGAATGCATTCAATTTAACAAGGCTTCGAAGACTGCAAAATCATAACCATAAATGGAAACATATATTGCTGTATGTTTGCTAAAAGCCACCAAATGTACTTTGAACGGACCGACGTTGTTTGTTTGTTTGTTTGTTTGTTTTTCTTCTAATTAACAAGTTAACGAAAAACATCATGAGTGTGCAGATAGGACCCAGAGCACTAATGCCTCGCCACTCTCCGGACAGTCAATTCCCAGGCTCTCGGCGCCATTCGATAACCATTAAATCAAGCGAAGGGGGCGCTGTCCATGCGTTGCATGACCCATTCGGACCCAGTCATCAGTTACCTTGTTTACAAACCGAATGGCAAGGTGGGGAGATGGCAAACCTCGGGACATAGCCACACAATGCGCACCAAACCAACCAGGTTCAGCTCAGTCTCCGGACCCAGAGAGAATGGAAGAC
>JAPXFY010000016.1:42509965-42517465 GCA_030674185.1 Monoplex corrugatus
GAGAAAGTTTCTGACGGGTGCCAATGAGGATAGCTTCTGTTTTGTCGTCATTAAGCTGAAGTCTATTGTGTGTCATCCAGTTCTTAATGTCCGAGTAACACTCAGTGGTGCGAGTCAACAGGCGCTGTATATTATCAGGTGAGTCACTGTCTTGAAGTTGGGTGTCATCAGCATAGAAGTGGTGTTTTATAGAATGGGAGTTGGTGATGGTGGACAGGGGGGAGGTGTAAAGAGTGAAAAGAACAGGGCCAAGGACAGATCCTTGTGGAACACCACAGGTCAGGTATGCAGGTTGAGAGTAAGTGCCATTGATGAGAACGGTTTGTTTTCTGTTTGATAGGTATGAAGTGAACCAAGACAGAGCAATGTCAGAGATGCCAAAAGTATGATGAAGTCTAGAAAGGAGAATACCATGATCAATGGTATCAAAGGCTGCAGACAGATCAAGGAGTGTGAGGAGAGAGACTTTGCCAGTATCAGTTGCAAGGAGGAGATTGTTGAGAATGTGTAGTAGGGCAGTTTCAGTGCTATGGCACTGGCGGTAGGCTGACTGGAAAGGATTGAGGAGATTGTTGGCAGACAGGTGAGAGTTCAGCTGGTTGAGGACGACTTTTTCAAGGAGTTTTGACAAGAAAGAGAGATTAGAGATAGGCCGGTAATTTTTCAGTTCATTTGGATCTAAATTGTGTTTCTTGAGGAGAGGGTGAACAATAGCAGACTTGAAAGAATCTGGGACAGTTCCAGTTTGAAGAGAAGTGTTGATGATGTCAGTGATGAATGGGAGGAGAGTAGGGAGACAGTCGGCGTAGACAGAACCTGGAAGAGGATCCAGTTCGCAGGTTTTGAACGACATGGATCTGATTGTGTTGAGAATTTCTTCTTGTGAGACTGGGGTAAAAGTAGTAAGAGGTGTGCCAGAGAAGGAAGGGTCAGGTGGGCATGGTTGACAGGGTGTCCTGTCAAGCCTGTCACGAAGAGTTTGTATTTTGGTGGTGAAATAGTTGGAGAATACAGATGGGAGTTCTTCATTTGTATGTTTTGTTGGGAGAGGTAAATCTTTTCGTGTACCAAGGAGATGATTCATGGTTGTAAAGAGTTCTTTTGAAGAAGAGGCATTCAGGATTTTGGTTTGGAAATAGCTTGTTTTTGCTGATGCAATGAGGGTGGATACTTTTGTTTTAGAGGCTTGGAAAAGTTGCCAGCAAAGCGGTGAAATTCTCTGATGTAGAGATTGTTGTTATTGTTGTTTAAAGCCCAGCCGACTGCAGAGAGCCACGTCAGGGCTATAACTGTCTCAAAACATACAAAACCTCAACACGAAAAAAAAAAAGAAAAGAAAAGAAAAACAGAAAAGAAAAGAAAACTAAGCACACACATTAATGCACTCGCGCACACAATCCAAGGACACGTCCCTGGCGCCGACCACTCCGTCCAATTCATTGCACAGGGGATCCAGAAAAAACACACCTGAACACAAATGTAATCATACCCAAGGACACCAAAACACATAAAAGTAGGCATAAATTACCCCAAACCGCCTCCGCACATCTCACCTCCCCAGAGCCAAAAATGCATCCAACACATGTACCCAGTTATCAATCCTAAGAAAAAGGAAGTAAGACTTTATCGAGCACATACAGGTGAATGGACCAGCAAGGCAGAAAATGACAGGAAGAAATGACAGAAAGCAAAGGAACAAGGCAGAAACAAAGAGAGTTAGAGATGAACATTCTAACAGAGTTCTATTAAACTGATGATGTGACTGTCCGGACAGTGGTAAGGCATTGGTGCTAGCCAGATTCCATCCGCACCCTCGTGGTTTCAGGGAATCAGGCCTGATGACCGCAGGGAAAGACATGCTGGCCGCTCGGAAAGACGGCAAACTTAGGAGCCCGTTCGGGCCATGTCAGACCTTGCTGAACAGCAAAATGGGTTGTGTATGGAGCATCATGCGAAGCCATTTTTGCGGCCGTTCAAACAACCCATGTGGCTGAAGTAAGGCAACGTTGGGAGCTTCTGACTGCAAAGTGTCGACAGTTATAGTAAGGGAGAAGGCAACTGTACGAGCTGGTGGCAGGGCGGGCTGCCCGAAAGAGAGATGAAGACCAGAGTGGGGCGAGAGAGAGGTCTTCCATTCTCTCTTGGTCTGGAGACCGGACTAGACGTGGTTTGTGAGCGTAGTGTGGCTATGTCCCGCGGTTGGTCATCTTCCCCTCCCCCCACCTTGCCATTCAGTTTGTAAAAAAGGTAAATGATGGCTGGGTCCGAATGCGACGCATGGTCAGCCGCAACCCCTCCCCCTACTCTCACCCCCCCCCCCCCCTTTGCTTGATGAAATGACTGTCGGTTGGCGTCGGGAGCTTGGGAGACGAGTGTTCCGAGAGTGGCGAGGTACTGGTGCTCCGGGTTCATCCTCAACCTCGTGGTGTTTCTTGCTAACTCTTTAACTGTTAAACTGATGATATTCTTTTGAATAGCCAAAACAAAAAAGACTTTTGAAATTATCAAGTGAAGGCAAATCTGTGTTTTCTACACCTTTTCATCTGACGCTCGATGGGCAAAACAAACCTTCAGTGACCATCACCTCACATCCGTTTCAAAAGTATCGTGTGGCACCCCGTCTTTCACACACAGACTGGTCTGACCGCACACGTTCAAACGGGTCTCCACAATCGCACGGGCGGAACGGTTCGTGTGTCAGGACCTTTAGGTGTTGTAGTGTCCTGTCGGCACTATGTTACGTCACCCTTTCATTCAGGAGCGAGTTCCTTAGCTCCGGCATTCACTTCGACCAACCGACAGTTGAAATAAATTGGATTTGTTGATAATCATATATCGTTCTTGTATAACGCTAATCTTCAAACTCATTTGGACTCACTGTGCATTGTACAGGTAATCAGATGTTTTTTAGTGGTGCACAGAGAACTTAAGTTGTTCGGCGAGCTGACCACATTCCACTGGATTGTTTCACAGTCTGCTTTATGCTGTTAGGTGAGTTGACTACATTCCACTGGATTGTTTCACAGTCTGCTTTATGCTGTTAGGTGAGTTGACTACATTCCACTGGATTGTTTCACAGTCTGCTTTATGCTGTTAGGTGAGTTGACTACATTCCACTGGATTGTTTCACAGTCTGCTTTATGCTGTTAGGTGAGTTGACCACATTCCACTGGATTGTTTCACAGTCTGCTTTATGCTGTTAGGTCAGCTGATCAACTCCATGAAATTGTTTCACTGTCTGCTTTATGCTGTTAGGTCAGCTGATCAACTCCATGAAATTGTTTCACAGTCTGCTTTATGCTGTTAGGTCAGCTGATCAACTCCATGAAATTGTTTCACTGTCTGCTTTATGCTGTTAGGTCAGCTGATCAACTCCATGAAATTGTTTCACAGTCTGCTTTATGCTGTTAGGTCAGCTGATCAACTCCATGAAATTGTTTCACAGTCTGCTTTATGCTGTTAGGTCAGCTGATCAACTCCATGAAATTGTTTCACTGTCTGCTTTATGCTGTTAGGTGAGCAGATCAACTCCATGAAATTGTTTCACTGTCTGCTTTATGCTGTTAGGTCAGCTGGTCAACTCCATGAAATTGTTTCACAGTCTGCTTTATGCTGTTAGGTCAGCTGATCAACTCCATGAAATTGTTTCACGGTCTGCTTTATGCTGTTAGGTCAGCTGATCAACTCCATGAAATTGTTTCACTGTCTGCTTTATGCTGTTAGGTCAGTGATCAACTCCATGAAATTGTTTCACGGTCTGCTTTATGCTGTTAGGTCAGCTGATCAACTCCATGAAATTGTTTCACAGTCTGCTTTATGCTGTTAGGTCAGCTGATCAGCTCCATGAAATTGTTTCACAGTCTGCTTTATGTTGTTAGGTCAGCTGATCAACTCCATGAAATTGTTTCACAGTCTGCTTTATGTTGTTAGGTCAGCTGATCAACTCCATGAAATTGTTTCACAGTCTGCTTTATGTTGTTAGGTCAGCTGATCAACTCCATGAAATTGTTTCACTGTCTGCTTTATGCTGTTAGGTCAGCTGATCAACTCCATGAAATTGTTTCACTGTCTGCATCTTTTGGTGGGCGTGCACGCTGAGTGTTTAAATGTTTCCATACATTAACCTCTGACATGACTTACAGGACCTTTGACGTACATATGTAATATTATACATAATCCAAAACAAGTGTGAATTGCCGCGTTCAAGCAAACAGGAACCAGAAAAAAGAAATCACGAAAAAAGATTCAGAACGCGTATTTAATACAACCAGACAATACAGGCGCAAATTTTCGGGCCCTTGTCAAAAGCATAAAATCACAAACAAACAAACACCAAATATAAAAATACAACTAGCCTTTGTCAAGCGTAAGATCACAAACAAACAAACAAACTCCAAATACAAAAATTAGGAGAATTTTTTTTATTTGGTATTTGTTTGTGATCTTGCGCCTAACAAAATTTTCGCCTGTATTGTCTTGTTGTATTAAATACACGTTCTGATTCTTTTTTCGTGTTTTTCTGGTTTCTGTAATTTTCTATGTAAATATGTGCACGAAGAAAGTTCAGGCACTAGCAGTCCTGCACACATGTTGACCTGGGAGAACGGAAAATTCTCCACCTTTCATCCATCAGTGGTGGGGGGGGGGGGGCGGTGTCTAGGCTGATCGAACCCAGGACCCATCGATTAACAGACATATGTTTTCTCCACTTGACCACCTCACCCGTCTGATGGTCAGTTTGTCAAGAATCAAGTCAACAGAAAACCAGTTATGCACGTGCTAGGCGTTCTTATATCAAGGAAGGGCTTCTATGTTTGTTGTATCAAGTAAGGGCTGCTAGGCTGGTTGTATCAGGTAAGGGTTCCTAGGTTTGTTTATCAAATGGGGCTTCTAGGTTAGTTGTATCAGGTAAGGGCTTCTGGGCTAGTTGTATAAGGTAAGGGCTGTTATTTTGGTTGTATCAACTAGGACGTCTAGGTTGGTTGTATCAGGTAAGGGTTCCTGTTTGTTTATCAAATAGGGCTTCTAGGTTAGTTGTATCAGGTAAGGGCTTCTAGGTTAGTTGTATCAGGTAAGGGCTTCTAGGTTGGTTGTATCAGGTAAGAGTTCCTATGTTTGTTTATCAAATAGGGCTTCTAGGTTAGTTGTATCAGGTAAGGGCTTCTAGGTTGGTTGTATCAGGTAAGAGTTCCTATGTTTGTTTATCAAATAGGGCTTCTAGGTTAGTTGTATCAGGTAAGGGCTTTTAGATTGGTTGTATTAGCTAGGGCTGTTATTTTGGTTGTATCAACTAGGACTTCTGGGTTGGTTGTATCAAGAAAGGACTTCTAGGTTGGTTGTATCAGGGAAGGACTTCTAGGTTGGTTGTATCAAGAAAGGATTTCTAGGTTGGTTGTATCAGGGAAGTATTTCTAGGTTGGTTGTATCAGGGAAGTATTTCTAGGTTGGTTGTATCAGGGAAGGATTTCTAGGTTGGTTGTATCAAGAAAGGACTTCTAGGTTGATTGTATCAGGGAAGAATTTCTAGGTTGGTTGTATCAGGGAAGGACTTCTAGGTTGGTTGTATCAGGGAAGGACTTCTAGGTTGGTTGTATCAGGGAAGGATTTCTAGGTTGGTTGTATTAACTAGGATTTCTAGGTTGGTTGTATCAGGGAAGGACTTCTAGGTTGGTTGTATCAGGGAAGGACTTCTAGGTTGGTTGTATCAGGGAAGGGTTTCTAGGTTGGTTGTATCAGGGAAGGACTTCTAGGTTGGTTGTATCAGGGAAGGACTTCTAGGTTGGTTGTATCAGGGAAGGACTTCTAGGTTGGTTGTATCAACTAGGATTTCTAGGTTAGTTGTATCAGGGAAGGACTTCTAGGTTGGTTGTATCAGGGAAGGACTTCTAGGTTGGTTGTATCAGGGAAGAGTTTCTAGGTTGGTTGTATCAGGGAAGGGTTTCTAGGTTGGTTGCATCAGGGAAGGACTTCTAGGTTGGTTATATCAGGGAAGGATTTCTAGGTTGGTTGTATCAGGGAAGGATTTCTAGGTTGGTTGTATCAAGAAAGGACTTCTAGGTTGGTTGTATCAGGGAAGGACTTCTAAGTTGGTTGTATGAAGAAAGGACTTCTAGGTTGTTTGTATCATGGAAGGACTTCTAGGTTGGTTGTATCAAGAAAGGACTTCTAGGTTGGTTGTATCAGGGAAGGATTTCTAGGTTGGTTGTATCAAGAAAGGACTTCTAGGTTGGTTGTATCAGGGAAGGACTTCTATGTTGGTTGTATCAGGGAAGGACTTCTACGTCGATGGCATCAAGAAAAACACTATGGGTTGGTTGCACCAAGTAAGGACCGCTAAATCAGTTGCAAGGGTTTCTAAATTGGTTGCATCACGTAACGGCTTCTTAGTTGGTTGCTGGGTCGGTTGCAAAGGTTTCTAAAGTCAGTTGCTTCAAATAATTCGGTTGCACCTAGTGAGGGCCGCTATGTCGGTTGAGTCACGTAAGGGCTTCTAGGTTGGCTGAATCAAGTAAGGGCTTCTCGCTCGGATTATCAGGTAAGGGCTTCTATTTTTGTTGCGTCAACTAGGGCTTCTATGCTGGTTGTATCAACTAAAGTCTTGTATGTTGGTTGTATCAATTAAAGTCTTGTATGTCGGTTGTATCAACTCAAGTCTTGTATGTTGGTTGTATCAACTAAAATCTTGTATGTTGGTTGTATCAACTAAAATCTTGTATGTTGATTGTATCAACTCAAGTCTTGTATGTTGGTTGTATCAACTAAAGTCTTGTATGTTGATTGTATCAACTAAAGTCTTGTATGTCGGTTGTATCAACTAAAGTCTTGTATGTTTGGTTGTATCAACTAAAATCTTGTATGTCGGTTGTATCAACTAAAGTCTTGTGTGTTGATTGTATCAACTAAAGTCTTGTATGTTGGTTGTATCAACTAAAGTCTTGTGTGTTGATTGTATCAACTAAAGTCTCGTATGTTGACTGTATCAACTAGAGTCTTGTATGTCGGTTGTATCAACTAAAGTCTTGTATGTCGGTTGTATTAACTAAAATCTTATATGTCGGTTGCAGCCGACCTTCCTTGATGCAACTGACCTTCCTTGATGCAACCGACCTTCCTTGATGCAACTGACCTTCCTTGGTGCAACCGACCATCCTTGGAGCAATGACCTTCCTTGGAGCAACTGACCTTCCTTGTATGTTGGTTGTATCAACTAAAGTCTTGTGTGTTGGTTGTATCAACTGGGTCTTCTAGGTCAGATGTGTCAGGGAAATGCTTCTAGGTCGGTTACACTAAGTAAGGGCTGCTGGGTCAGTTGCAAGCGTTTCTAAGTCGGTTGGAACACTTAAATTTTCTAGATTGGTTGAAGTAAGTTTTTTAGGTCGGTTGTACCAAGGAGGGTCAGTTGCACCAAGGAAAGTCGGTTGCACCAAGGAAGATCAGCTGTATCAAGGAAGGTCAGTTGCATCAAGGAAGGTTGGTTGCACAAAGGAAGGTCTGTTGCAT
>JAPXFY010000016.1:42522465-42524965 GCA_030674185.1 Monoplex corrugatus
TTTTGATGGTATATTGAATGGGTTTATTGAAAGAAGTTTTGATGGTCTAATGAATGGGTTTATTGAAAGAAGTTTTGGTGGTCTATTGGATGGGTTTATTGAAAGAAGTTTTGATGGTCTATTGAATGGGTTTATTGAAAGAAGTTTTGGTGGTCTATTGAATGGGTTTATTGAAAGAAGTTTTGATGGTCTATTGAATGAGTTTATTGAAAGAAGTTTTGATGGTCTATTGAAAGAAGTTTTGGTGGTCTATTGAATGGGTTTACTGAAAGAAGTTTTGATGGTCTAATGAATGGGTTTATTGAAAGAAGTTTTGGTGATCTATTGAATGGGTTTATTGAAAGAAGTTTTGATGGTCTATTGAATGGGTTTATTGAAAGAAGTTTTGATGGTCTATTGAATGGGTTTATTGAAAGAAGTTTTGATGGTCTATTGAATGGGTTTATTGAAAGAAGTTTTAATGGTATATTGAATGGGTTTATAGGATATAATTCTTGATGGTCTATTGAATAAGTTTATGGGAAAGATATTGTGATGGTCTATTGGATGGGTTAATCAAAAATAACTTGATGGTCAACTGAATGTTTTCTAAAGAATTCTTGACATTCTATTGGATTTAAAAAATACATTCTTGATGTCTATTCAATGTTCTTTTTAAAGAATCATTGATGGTCTGTTGGATAGGCTTATTGGAAAGAATTTTAGATGGTCTATTGAATGTGTTTATTGGAAAGTAGTTTTGATGGTCTATTGAATGTGTTTATTGGAAAGTAGTTTTGATGGTCTATTGAATGTGTTTATTGGAAAATAGTTTTGATGGTCTATTGAATGTGTTTATTGGAAAGTAGTTTTGATGGTCTATTCAATGGGTTTATAGGAAATATTCTTAATGGTCTATTGAAAGGGTTTATTGAAAGAAGTATGTTACTCCAGTGGTAGATTAATACAATACCAGTATGAAATATAAGCTAGGTGGAGCCTCAGGACCTGGCCAGCTCATGAACGTATGTGCAGGCTTAAGGCTTGTGCCATGATCACCATACACATGGCACCTGTGACGTTAGTGGGTATGGAATTCGTTCCGAGCGCAGAGAAACTGAAACTGAAAGAACTTTTAATTTTCCATTAAATGGATTCATTGGAAGGAATTCCTGATGGTCCATTGAACAGGTTATAAAAAGTCGTTTTGGTGACCTGGTGAATGTGTTTATTGGAAAGAATTCTTGATGGTTTATTGAATGGGTTTATTGAAAGATTTTTGATAGTCTATTGAATAGGTTTATTGTAAGATTTTTTGATGGTCTATTAAATGGGTTTACTGACAAGAATTGTTGATGGTCTGTTGAATGGTTTTTATTGAAAGAAGTTTATCATACCACTGATAGGCTGATACAATACCAGAATGAAATATAAACTAGGCAAATCGAAGGCTAGGTAGGATTTCAGGACCTGGCCACCTCCTTGGTTTGTGTGCAGCTTAAGGCTTGTGCCATGATCACCGTACATATAACACCTGTGACATTAATGCGTATGGAATTCGTTCCGAGCGCGGAGATGTCGTCTTTAGAAAATGAAAGTAAAGCTGAACATGAAAGAAGTTTTGATGATCTATTGAATGGATTTATTGGAAAGAGCTCTTTCAACAGCAAAATGGGCCGTGTCTAGAGCATCATGCCTGGCCACATTCGCGGTCGTTCGAACACACCCTGTGTTTGTAGTAAAACAACGTTGGGAGCTTCGACTGCTAACTGTCGAGACTTTATAGTTTAAAGCAAAAAGGGCTGGGAACTGTGTAACCTGGAGGCTGGGCGGGTTGCCCCCAAAGACAGATGAAGGCCCAGAGTAGGACAAGAGAGGGCTCTTCCATTTTCCCTTGGTCTGGTGGCTGGGCTTGACCTGGTTGGTGCATGTTGTGTGGCTATGTCCTAGGGTTTGTCATCTCCCCACCTTGCCATTTGGTTTGTAAACAAGGTAACTGATGAATAGATCCGAATACGTCATGCAACTCATCGACAGCCCCCTCCGACCCCCTTCCTTGATGTAATGGCTATCGAGCGGCGTCGGGAACTTTGGAGGTGATTGTCCGGAGAGTGGTGATGCATTGGTACTCTGGCTCCCATCCAGCATCCTTGTGTGTCTCTTACTTGACTTTGTTAACTGTTTATTTTAAAAGTTTAATTTGAGGACCCTTAGACCCGGAGAATGAACAATCTCTGGACAACAAAAAACACGTTCTGGATACCAAGAGACGGCACTCACAATAGAGGATGACAGAAAACTAGATGAAGGGAGAGACGACCTAGATGAATTTGACTAGAACTGGAGAGGAAAAACCGCTGGAACGAAGTGAATGGAAGCAGCTGGGGAAGGCCTACGTCCAACAACGGACTTTCAATGGCTGAAAGATGAATATTGCTCCTGGTATTTTTGAAAGTGTTATTCTTGCTGTTGTGTGTTGCTATTGCTTGACAGACACAGGAATCAACTGAGTAAGATTAAA
>JAPXFY010000016.1:42529965-42534965 GCA_030674185.1 Monoplex corrugatus
CACAGAGAACGCGACAGACAGAGAGACAGAGTAGAGTGACAGAGAGAGATAGAGACAGAAAGACAGAGACACACAGGAACGGGGACACACACACAGAGAGAGAGAGAGAGAGAGAGAGAGAGAGAGAGAGAGAGAGAGAGAAAGAGAGAGAGATGAACAGAGACAGAGAGACAGTGAGAAAGAGAGAGAGAGAGAGAGAGAGAGAGAGAGATGAACAGAGACAGAGAGACAGTGAGAGAGAGAGAGAGAGACAGACAGACAGACAGACAGATAGACGGACAGACGGACGGACAATACCAGTATTAGTAAAACAAAACAACAACGAGCAAAAATCAAACAAACATAAACAAACAAACAAACAAACAAATACACACATAAATTACAGACATAAAACCACAGGAAAACAAGAAAGTAAAGGAAGCATTAAAACCAAACATGGTCTCCAGTTCACCCGACTGCGCAGACATAGACGGACACTGTTTATGTCTATACCCAGCTGTAAATAGGAACCTGACCCAGTTCAGTAAAACTAAAGCAGAAACAGGAAGGAGATAGACAGTGCTCTCGTAATGCAGGCGTTCAGTAAAACTGATGTCTCTACCACCTCATTCCCCAATGTCAAGTTATAGAACGACCTTCACCTTGTGAGTTTTAAATCACCATCGTTGTAATATTTACCATTGAAGGTTTTAACAAAAATGTTTTCTCTTGCTGCAAGCTAAGTATACTACAGATACCGGTACAGATAATTCACCAGTGAGGTCTATTATTCATTTTTTTCACTCCCTTACTGCTCCCCCGTGGGAATGCCGGGAGCTCTTTCCGTATTCATAGTACCCCCGCCTTCTGGAAATTCTGTGCAAGAAATTTCTTCTTTTCTGTCATTCTCTTTGTTTCTGCCTTGTTCCTTCATTTCTTCCTATCACTTTCTGCCTTTCTGGTCCATTCACCTATATGTGTTCGATAAAAGTCTTACGTACTTTGTCTCAGGATTGATGATTGGGTGCATGTACTAAGTGCATTTTTGGCTCAAGGGAAATGAGATGTGCGGAAGCTATTCTAGGTCATTTAAGCCCGTTTTTGTGTATGTTTTAATGCCCTTAGTTACGTTCATATATGGCTTCTTTTTCAATGTCGTGAGCAGATGATTTCTTCGAAGGAACAATGGTCAGGATCTCAGCACTGTAAGTGCACTGCGCGGCAAGAAGGCACCCGCAAACTACTTGCTTGTACTTTTGCTAATTTTTGCATATGATGAACTTACAAAATGGAAAACGTTATAGTTCTGTGTCCTCTGAGTCCCCCAGGGGGGACCTGAACTCAATGGCTACTGGGGAGGGAGAGTCCGTGTCTGTGAAAGGTAGCTGTGATGACGGTAATGGATTACCCGACGGAGGTTATTGGAAGCGGACATGTAGAAACTCCTCAAAAATGCAAAATCACAAAAAGAAAAAAATGCAAAAAAAGGATTTGAATATAGGGACATGGAATGTACAGACTATGTTAGAATTAGGAAAGCTCTACCTACTAGTCAAAGAATTAGAAAGGAGCAAGATGAACATAACAGGGCTCTGTGAGGTTAGATGGAGTGGGCAGGGACTTTTTACTGTAGGAGAGCATACAGTTGTATATAGTGGAAATGAAAAAGGTGGCTCAAGAGGAGTAGCAATTGTGCTGGACAAAAAGCATGCTGGAGCTCTGAAAAGCTATAATCCAATTAATGACAGATTTCTCACTGTCAAAATAAATACCAAATATGCTGTTTTGAACATAGTTCAAGCTTATGCTCCAACATCCACTAGCTCAGAAGAAGAAATAGAAAATTTTTACAATGACCTCCAAACTATCAGAGACAAAATTCCCAAAAAGGAAATATGCATTGTGATGGGTGACTTCAACGCTAAAGTTGGAGAGGGGACTGACACAGAATGTGGAATAGGACCATATGGTTTAGGAGAACGAAATGAGAGAGGTGACATGCTGGCTCTGTTTTGTCAGGCAAATGAGATGAACATCACAAATACTTTCTTCCAACAACCACTGCGCAGAAGATACACATGGATCTCTCCAGGAGACAGGTGTCGTAATCAGATTGATTATATTATCATTGACAGATCCTGGAAATCAACTGTCCTCAATGCAAAAACAAAGCCTGGAACAGACTGCGACACGGATCACATTCTTGTGACAACCAAATTAAGAATGAAAATATTGAAGAAGCCTAAAACCAAATCGACGCCAAAGTTCGACATATCAAAATTAGAAAACCCTGAGCTGGCGTTAGAATTTAGTATAGAAACAAGTAATCGTTTCTTAAAGTTACTTGAAGTTTGGGATGAAAATGACTCATATCCTGATGAAATCTGGACAGACATAAAAAACACACTGACCAAAATCTCTGAAGAAAAACTAGGAAAAGAAGAGAAAAGGAAAAAAGCTAAGCCCTACATAAGTCAGGAAGTGATAGATCTGGCAGAAAAGAAAAGTCAAGCTCGAAAGCAGGGAGAGCGGGAAAAATACTCAGCACTGAAAAGGGAAATAAAAAGTAAAGTCAGAAGAGACAAAGCAAATTGGCTGGCACAAGAATGCAGAAAAATCAATGAACACAACGAAAACAGGAAGTCGAGGGAGCTCTTCAAACAAATAAAAAAAGTGAAAAAAACAAATTTCAAAGCAACAAACCAATGCATCAACAACAAGGATGGTCACACTCTGACTGAACCAGATGATGTCTTGGATAGGTGGAACGAATATGGCACATCACTTTTTGGCAAACCTGACAGCCATGAAAATAATTTAGAGCCAAATTTGGAATTGACCCCTGGAGATACGGAACCTGAACCTCTGCTCAGCGAAGTTGAATCTGCCATTAAAGATCTAAAATGCAGAAAGTCTCCTGGTCTTGACAATATTCCTGGAGAGTTGTTGAAACACTCAGGTGATGGTGGACTCAAAGTAATGCATCACTTATGCTGCAAGATATGGAAGACTTGTCATTGGCCTACAGACTGGAAGCTCCAAGAATTTGTCATGTTACATAAGAGTGGAAATGTCAAAGACTGCAACAATTATAGAACAATTGCACTGATCAGTCATGCCAGTAAAATACTGCTGATAATAATTTTAAACAGGTTAAAGCCAAAAGTAGAGGAAGAGCTATCCGACTGTCAGGCAGGCTATAGGAAAAACAGGGGAACAATAGATATGCTGTTTGTACTCCAGATATTGATAGAAAAGATTAGAAACACAGACCAAGAGATGTTCATCGTTTTCATTGACTACAGCAAAGCGTTTGATAGCGTGATTCACCAAAGTCTTTTCCACTTCATGATCAAAATGGGTTTTCCAAGACATCTGGTTTCCCTCATAGCTTCATTATATAATGATCAAAAAGCAACAATCAGATGGAATAATCAAAACTGCAAATTTTTTAACATCACTAAAGGGGTAAGGCAAGGTTGCATCCTGTCTCCACATCTCTTCAGCATATACACTGAACATATCATGAGAGAAGCAGACATAGAAGACATGGGAGTAAATATTGGTGGTAGAAACCTGTCAAATTTACGCTACGCAGATGACACAGGATTACTGGCAGACAACATTACAGGCTCTAGGAGGATCCTGTACAGGGTAGACCGGGTTGGAAAGGCAGCTGGGCTGGACTTAAATTCAAAGAAGACAAAGGTTATGCATGTTGCAGGCAAATATAACACTAGACAGGACCAGATCATGCTAAACCAAGTCCCTCTAGAAAATGTCAAGGACTTTAGATATTTAGGTTCAGTCAAGACACACGATGGAACATGCTCAAAAGACATAAAGATGAGAATTGGAATGGCCAAGAACAGTATGGTTCAATTGCACAATATTTGGAAAGACCACAGCATAACAGCAGACCTTAAGATAAAACTCTTAAAATGTCTTGTCTGGCCAGTGATGTTATACGGCTGCGAGGCATGGACAATGAAGAAAGAGGATGAAAGACGAGTGGAAGCAGCAGAGCTGTGGTTTTACCGAAGACTGCTGAGGGTCAAATGGACGGACAGGCGCTCAAATGAAAGCATACTGAATGAGTTGGGTACTACACGCAAGCTTCTAGTACTCATACAACGGAGGAAACTGAAATATGTTGGACACGCAATCCGTAATGAGAGAACAGACTTGATGTCCACTGTCCTCCAAGGTAAAGTGGAAGGAAAGAGAAACAGAGGACGGCCACCTGCATCACTTGCTAGAAACATCACAAACATCAGTGGCAAGAAACTCCAGGAGGTGGTCAGACTTAGCCAAGATCGAGAGTGCTGGAGGCAACTTGTGAGGACATCATGTGCAGCGGCCAACACTGTTCCCGGTGACGCCGACAGGTGAGACAGGTGAGTTACGTTCAAATTTGTATTTAGGTATGTTTTCTTAAATCCCCTGTGTGATAAATTTGACGGAGTGGTAAATACCAGGGGCATCTCCTTAGAATATGTGCGGGAATGAATTGATATGTCTACTTAACATTCTGTTCCTTTTTTTTTCTAGTTGAAACGGTTATAGCCTTAATATGGCTGTACGCAGGCGGCTGGGCTTTAAACAAAAATAACAGTAACAGTAAGCTGAGGAGGAGGAGGAGGGGAGAGAGAGAGAGAGAGAGAGAGAGAGAGAGAGAGAGAGAGAGAGAGTCCTCAGTGTGAAAAATTGGACGGGAATGGTCAACGCCACAGGCATCTCCCTAGAATATGTGCGCGAATGAATGTGTACTCAGTTTTCCTCTTTTGTTTGTGTGGTTTTTGTTTTGTTTTTGTGTTTGTGTTTTTTTTCGTGTTGAAGTATTATGTATGTTTTGAAACGGTCATAGCCCTTACATAGCTCTACGCAGTCGGCTGTGCTTTACACAAAAATAACAATAACATTAGATCTAACTGTCTTTCTGTAAGCTAAGTATACTACAGGCATAAATAAAAGGACTAGGACCATATCGTGCTATGCTCTGAATGGCTGCCAGTTTGAAA
>JAPXFY010000016.1:42549965-42559965 GCA_030674185.1 Monoplex corrugatus
GGTCTAGATAATTAAGATGGTAAAATACTTAAACCCTCAGCTTCAGCTATTGTAATCAAAGAAACATTTATACATACATACATACATACATACATACATACATACATACATACATATATACATATATACATACATACATACGTACAGTACATACATACATACATATATACATACATACATACATACATACATACATACATATATACATACATACATACATACGTACAGTACATACATACATACATACATACATACATACATATATACATACATACATACATACATATATACATACATACATACATACATACATACATACTTACATACGTACAGTACATACATACATACATGTATACATACATACATACATACATGCATACATACATACGTACGTACATACATACATACATACATACATGCATACATACATACATACGTACGTACGTACATACATACATCTTGCATACGTATATACATACATACATATATACATACACACATACATACATATATACATACATGCATGCATACATACATGCATACTCACATACATACATACTTACATACATATATATATATATAATGTACATATGTATGCATTATGTATATACACATATATGTATATATGTAAATATATATATACATGTATACAAAATAATTATGTATATAATGTATTCTTTGATGAAAATCACTTTCTAACTTGTTTTAAGCAAGCTAAAGTAATTCCTAAATATAAGTCTGGAAACAGCCTAGATCCCTCAGATTATAAACCGATCTCAATCCTATCAATTCTCTCAAAACCCCTTGAAAAACACACAAAGAAGCACATATATGAATTCAGATAAAGAAGTACTTCATCCTGAACAATCTGGAGTGAGAAAGCAACACTCAAGTCATAGAAACTGTGAAGCCTTGTTGACCAGTGGTTTCTTAACATTAACAATAACGATTTTTGTGCTGTCTTCTTCTTCTTCTTCTTCTTCTCTTCTTCTTCTTCTTCTTCTTCTTCTTCTTCTTCTTCTTCTTCTTCTTCTTCTTCTTCTTCTTCTTCTTCTTCTTCTTCTTCTTCTTCTTCTTCTTCTTCTTCTTTCTTCTTCTTCTTCTTCTTCTTCTTCTTTCTTCTTCTTCTTCTTCGCATTCTTCTTCGCATTCTTCGCATTCTTCGCATTCTTCTTCTTCGCATTCTTCGCATTCTTCTTCTTCTTTTTCGCATTCTTCTTCTTCTTCTTCTTCGCATTCTTCTTCTTCTTCGCATTCTTCTTCTTCTTCTTCGCATTCTTCTTCTTCGCGTTCTTCTTCTTCGCATTCTTCTTCTTCCTCTTCTTCTTCCTCTTCTTCTTCTTCTTCTTCGCATTCTTCTTCGCATTCTTCGCATTCTTCTTCGCATTCTTCTTCGCATTCTTCTTCTTCTTCGCATTCTTCTTCTTCTTCGCATTCTTCTTCTTCGTTTAATTCTCATTTGTTTTTCTTGTCGCATGACTGATTGCCATATGGAAGTATAGATTTTCATTACATTTATTTTGTTCCTTTCTTTAACATTATATGCATTATGATTCATGTTTTCGTCATAGCAGTAAAGGGGTTGACATGTAGTTGCCTTACGGTGTGTGTGCCTTTGTCTCTCACGCTTAGGACTCATGTAGGATGTCGTGTTGTACACGTGGTCATTAGTGTTACTGATATTATTGGTTGTAGTAGCTGTTGTGTCATTCTCCCGCCTCTTCTTCTACTGTACATTTTCTTCATTATTACTATCATTATCGAACGGAGGTCAGCAGTCTGTCTGTCTGTCCGTCCGTCCGTCCATCTATCCGTCCGTCTGTCTTCCGTCTGTCCGTCTGTCCGTCATCCTGTCTATCTGTCTATCTGTCTGTCCGTCTGCCTGTCTGTCTGTGACAGAAATCTGGAGTCAAGACTTTCTCAGCTATTTTTAACCCTTTATCCCCGCCACCCTAGGCACCAACTACAAAAACTTAACTCTTTGACTCCCTCACACTATCCACCAATTTCCTGCCGGAAGCTGGTGGATAGGGTGAGGGGGGTCAAAGGGTCAAGTTTTTGCGTTGCTAACATGGTCGACAATGCAGGATGCTGATGGACAGGGTGCGGGAGTCAAATGGTTATTAACTGGATCTTTACCAAGGTTAGACCAAAGATGTAAACCCCCTCTTTGTCTCGGGGTGCGAGTGTACCCAGGGAACGTTCAGTGAGGGTTATTGTTATTTTTGTTTAAAGCCAAGCCGACTACGTAGAGCCATATCAGGGCTATAAAAGTTTGAAAACATACAGAATACTTCAGCAGGACAAAAATAGGAAAAGAAAATTAAGTACACATATCAATGCATTCGCGCACATAATCTAAGGAGACGCCCCCCGGCGCCGACCACTCCGTCCAATTTATCACACTGGGGATTTAAAACACATACATGAATACAAATTAAAGCATAACAAAGGACACTAACACAGATATCAAAACAGGCATGAATTAACTAAAATTACTTCCGCATATCTCACTTCCCTAGAGCCCGAAATACACCTAATGTATGTACCCAATTATCAGTCCTGTGAGAAAGTACGTGAGGCTTTATCGAACGAAGGCGAACGGGCCAACAAGGCAGAAAATGAAAGGAAGAAATGACAGAAAGCAAAGGAACAAGGCAGAAACAAAGAGAGTGACAGAAAAGAGGAAATTTCTGGCACAGAATTTCCAGATGGTGGGGATTCCATTTATACTGAAAGAGCCCCCCCGGCATCCCCATGGGTGAGGGTGGGGTTAGTGAGGGTAGGGCTGCAGACACCATTTATCAGACATACCACGCATCGTCTCCTTGAGGGGTTAGGGTGTATTGTCTGGAGCCCTCGAGAGGTACATGAGAGAAAGAGACTGAGTTGTGGCCCCTTAGCTCAGTTCGTTAGACTTCCATGGTCATAACTCAAGTTCCTGGGTTCGATTCTGCGACAGGCCACAGCTTTTTATCGTAGTCCTTTGGAAGGGGACGAAAAACGTGTCAGACTCGTGAGTGCATCTGACTGCGCACACTAAAGATCCCATGGCAGTTGAAAATCGTCAAGAGCAGGGCTTTCGCCCGAATGCCCTGATTATAAAACGTTGGAGAGACAGGTTGATTTCCCAGGTCCCCCCCCCCCCCTAAAAGACCAATTAGCTTTCTTGGTTTCCTGAGGTCTTGGTAAAAGAAATGTGTGGCACTGCACTACAACCACACGCTCCCAAAGGGGAGAGCAGTCCGAATTTTAATTAGTAAATTCACTGTGACAAAAGAATATGAATATGAATACCAATACCAATATGAATACGAATATGAATATGAATATGAATATGAATATGAATACGAATACGAATATGAATATGAATATGAATATGAATATGAATATGAATACGAATATGAATATGGATATGAATATGACTATGAAACCGCCGAGAAGTCGCAAATGCATTGTGTATTCATGTATTATGAATATACTTACATTCAAGAAACTGCTTTCAGCAACTGCATCATAGTTTTGGCCCTGGCCGTCTTCAAGATAAAACACTCATAATGAGGCATGAGCACTTTTACATTGCAGAATTCTTTTACTTCCCCCAAGACATCGTATTTGTCTCCCCTCTACCCAGCTCTTACTGCATATTCACAAACCCTTTATGATCATATCAGTCATTTTCTCTGTACTGAACCAGCGGGAACGTTTAGCTCTTTTTCTCCTAATTTTTCAATTTTGCTTATTCTTTTTCGCATACAAGTATACATGGCAAAGGTCAGTTGGCCGAAATTTTGCTCATGTCTTATCTGGTTGTATTAAATATGTGTTCTGATTCTATTTTCATGTTGTTGTTTTCTGGTTCTTTCCCTAAATTCTTCAATTTGTTTCGTTTTATTCCCTTTCCTTCTGAGCTGTTTTGATTGTATTTGTCCACTTGTGATTAATTACTTGTGCTGACCTTGTTTTATAAAAAAAGTATCATCATGGTAGTGCGAAATTCTGTTCTCTCTCTCTCTCTATTATCTCTGTCTGTCTGTCTGTCTATCTGTTTGTCTCTCTATCTGTCTGCCTGCCTCTCTCTCTCTCTCTCTCTCTCTCTCTCTCTCTCTCTCCTCTCTCTCTCTCCTATGATTGTGTGCGGAGTAGCAAGCACTAGCCGCAAGACAGGTGTAGTGGGACTAAACGCTATCTTCCTTAGGCAATAAAGTTCTGAAGTCTATGTCTGATCTCTCTGTCTCTCTGTCTCTGTCTCTGTCTCTGTCTCTCTATTTGTCTGTCTGTCTGTCTCTCTGTCTGTTTGTCTGTCTGTTTTTGTTGTCTGTCTGCCTCTTTCTCTCTCTGTCTGTCTGATAGTCTGTCTATCTGGCTGGCTGTCTGATAGTCTGTCTATCTGGCTGTCTGTCTCTCTCTCTCTGTTTGTTTGTCTGTCTGTCAGTCCGGCCAATGATTGGTTGATATTTTCATTACACGCAGACATTTTGTATAGGCGTATGTAAGAACTATGACCTGAGAGAAGGAAATCACATGATCGACAACTGAAAACATCTACCTCGAGCGTGGCATCACATCACGAATGTGTACTCATTCTGTCTTATCTCCTGGTAAGTCTGGAAGCGCATCTTTCCCTCATAATTGCGTCCGGTTGTTCCAACGGCTAGGTATATCTCGCATTTTCTGGCACTCTTTCCTCAGCAGTTTTGTCCAGAGTGACGGTAAAGAAGTGTTCAGCGTGCCTTTTTCGATCATGCGAGTCTGTTCCTTCATGTCATGGTTGATACATATATGCTGTCTGCTGCATCAGCCGGTTTGGTTTAAGATGTAGTCGCATGTCTTCTTTCGTCAAAGCAATATAATGGCATCAACGGTTCAAGTAAAAACTTTTTTTTTTTAAAGAAGACTTAACATGCTCTGATATGCGCCCTTCAATACGCTACGAACCCTCTGCAGTAGGTAGAGCTACCCTGCATACGGCACACAAAGTGGTGATAGCAGGCGAACAAACACGATGGCGGCCAGAAATGACGCAGCCAATCAGAGCCTATTTCCGTTGGTGTAGGCAGCTCCAGATAGTTGCATGTAAGTTAACAAGGAACACCACGAGGGTGCGGATGGGACCCGGAGCACCAATGGCCCGCCACTCTCCGGACAATCACCTCACAAGCTTCCGACGTCATAGGATAGTCATTTTACTAAGCAAAGTGGTAGGGTAGGGGGGGGGGTGCTGTGCTAGCGTTGCCTGGCCCGTTCTGGCCTAGTTATTAGTTGCCTTGTTTATAAACCGAATGGCAAGGTAGGGAGATGACAAACCCTGGGGATGGCCACACAACGAGCACCAACCAGGTCCAGCCCAGCCTCCGGCCGAAGACAGAATGGAAGACCTCTCCCTCGCTTCTCTCTGATCTTCATCTCTCTTTCGGGCAGCCCGCCCTGCCATCAGCTCGCATAGATACCAGTTCCTTTCCCCTTACTATAATCTTTTGACTCCTGCACTGTGTTCACCAGCATCCTGCATTGCCAACCATGCTTGCAAAGTACAAACTTAACCCTTTGATTCCCTCACCCTATCTGCCTGCTGCCTGCAGGAAGCTGGTGGATGGGGTTACGGAATCAAAGGGTCACGTTTTTTGCAGTTGGTAGACAGGATGCAGGAGTCAAAGGGATAATCTCGACAGTTAACTGTCGGAAACTCCCAATGTTGCCTTATTTCAACCACAGGGGTTGTTTGAACGGCCGCGAGAGTGACCAGGTATGATGCCCAGAGGCAGCCAATCAGAAACTATTTCCGTTGGTATAGGCAGCTCCGGATAGTCGTATGTTATTCTTGCCTCTAATGTCACATTTGTTTTCTTCAGCTCAGTCAAACATCAGAGTTGTTCTGTAATTTTCATGCAGGCTGGTTGGTTCATTTGACAGAGATGTGATCTTAACTCTGATATCTACAGTTCCTCCCAGCCACCCATCTTAATGCTTTTTTCTCTCTGTTTCTGTCTTTCTCTGTCTGTTTGTTTGTCTGTCTGTCTGTCTCTCTGTCTTTCTCTTATATATATATATATCCCTCTCTATCTCCCCCTGTCTCCCTGTCTCCCCTGTCTTTCTTTTACTCTCACTCTCTCTCTCTCTCTCTTTCTCTCACTGTTTCTCTCTCTGTTTCTCTCTGTTCTGTCTCTCTCCTGTGTCTGTCTGTCTGTCTCTCTCTCTCTCTGTCTCTGCCTCCCTCACTGTCTCTATCTCTCTCTCCTCTCTCTCTGTCTCTGTCTCTGTCTCTTGTCTGTCTGTCTCTCTCTCTCTCTCTTCTTCTCTCTTGGTGGGTGGTGTCAGCTTAGTGTTTTATAGATCCCTCTTCCCCACTGCCCCCTTCCCAGTTCAAAAACTTACCTACGTATAGGGTTTTGCGCGGTCTTAAGGAATCTGCCAGAAAAGTGCTGGCTGATTTGGGTGATGCGCGTATGGGATTGTCCGGATGCGATTAATCCTTTCTTGAACAAACTCTAAACTCGGTCATGGTTGTTTTTGTCCCACGTTTTGCGGATTTGTTCTTTTGTTGTCTTTTGTGGACTTTGTTGTCATTTGTACACGCTTGACAAAGGCAATTCGGCCGAAACGATGCGTCTGTCTTGTTATGCGAATCAAGTACTTGTTCTCATTCAATTTTGGTGTGCGTCTGGCTCCAGTGTTTTATCAAGTTATCACTGCGCATTACACAGGTAGACAGACAGGGTGTGAGAAGTACTTGCAACGACAAAGGATAGATTCGTATGGAGGGCACATGATGATGATGATGGTTACACATAATCAAACTTATCTTTAAATAAACTGGACCACGAAGAACTCAAGCTGTTAAGCGAGCTGACTGCATTTTTTGCTGTGTTGTTCCATAATCTGCCTCTCTGGTGGGCGTGCATGCTGGGTGTATTCGTGTTTGTAAAACTCAGCCACTGACATTATCAGAATGGCTCAACGCAATCGGCTGGACTTTACATGTATACAACAATAACAATAACAATAAAGCCATTGACATGACTTACAGGATCTTTAACGTGCATATTTGATATTCTGCATGTATACACGCACAAAGGAGGTTCAGGCACTGGCAGATCTGCACACATGTTCAACATGGAAGATCAGAAAAAAAAGAATTCTCCAGTCTTTATCCGCTAGCTAGAGGCGTCGAAACAGATCAACCCAGGACCTTTGGACTGAAAGTACAACGTTTACCCACTTGACTACCGCCCCCCTCCCCTCCTGTGGGGATACCAGGGGCTCTTTCAGTACAAATAGTACCCCCACCTTCTGGACATTCTGTGCAAGAAATTTCCTCTTTTCTGTCGCTCTCTTTCTTTTTGCCTTGTTCCTTTGCTTTCTATCTTTCTCCTATCATTTTCTGCGTTGCTGGTACATTCACCTGTGTGTGTTCGATAAAGTCTTACGTACTTTTTCTTAGGATTGATAATTGGGTACATGTATTAAGTGCATTTTTAGCTCTTGGGAAAATTAGATGTGTGGAAGCAATTACAGGTAATTTAGGCCCGTTTTTATGTATGTTTTAGTGTCCTGAGTCATTTTAAATTTGTATTCAGGTATGCTTTTGTAAACCCCCTGTGTGACAAATTGGTCGGAGTGGTCAACACCAGGGGAGTTTCCTTAGATTGTGTGCACGAATGCATTGATGTGTGTGCTTAATTTTCCTTTCTCTTTTTTTTCCTTTTGAAGTATGGTATGTGTTTTGAACCAGTTACAGCCCTGATATGGCTTTACGCAGTCGGCTGGGCTATAACCCTTTGACTCCCACAGTCTATCCACCAGCATCCTGCATTGTCAACCATGCTAGCAAAGCAAAACCTTAACCCTGTGATTCCCTCACCCTTTCCACCAGCTTCCTGCAGAAAGCTGGTGGATATGGAGAAGGGAATCTAATGGTCATGTTTTTGCTTTGCTAGCATGGTGGGCAATGCAGAATTGCTGGTGGATAGGGTGCGGGAGCCAAAGGTTTGTTATTGTTATTGTTGTTTTAAAGCCCAGCCGTCTGCGCAGAGCCATGTGAGGTCTATAACCTTTTCAAAACATACAAAATTTCAACAGGAAAAAAAACCCATATATAGTTTTTACAGGTGGTGAATAGGGTACGGGAGTCAAATTAAAACCACATTGCGCACGCGTTACGTTGTTGCACAGTTTGCATACTCTGTCTCCGATGTTCATGCCCATTGCAGTGTATTTCCATGAGCCACCCAAACATGATGGGGGGTCAGTCACTTATGTTAATGAGAGATTAATTAACCTTTTGACTCCCACATCCTGTCCACCAGCACCCTTCATTGCCAGCCATGCTAACAAAGCCACACACAAAAAAAGAATTAACCACTTGATTCCCTGTAGGAAGCTGTAGTGGATAGGGTGAGGGAGTCAGTGATAGGGTGAGGGAGTCAAAGGGTTAACCTTTTGTCCTTGGTGGATAGGTTGCGGGAGTCAAAGGGTTAAGTTTGTCAGTTGATGGATAGGGTGCAGGAGTTAAAGGGTTAACGTTTTTTTGCAGTTGATGGATAGGGTGCTTGGGAGTCAAAGGTTAAAGTGTTTGCGGTTGATGGATAGGGCGCGGGGGTCAAAGGGTTAACTTTTTTTTTTTTTTTTGCAGTTGATGGATAGGGTGCTCAGGAGTCAAAGGTTAAAGTGTTTGCAGTTGATGATAGGGCGCGGGAGTCAAAGGGTTAAAGTTTTCTCTCTTTTTTTGCAGTTGATGGATAGGGTGCTCAGGAGTCTAAGGGTTCAAGTTTTTTGGCTGTTGGTGGATAGGGTGCGGGAGGCAAAGGGTTAAAGTTGTTTTTTGTTGTTGGTTTTTTGTGCAGTTGATGGATAGGGTGCCCAAGAGTCAAAGGGTTAAACATTAATAACAATAACAACTTGGACTACCGTCGTGCCCGAGTTGTAGGAGGGGTGAGGGTGGGGTAGAGTTTTGAGCTTGCAGGGTGCATGTGTGTGTGTGTGTGTGTGTGTGTGTGTGTGTGTGTGTGGTGTGTGTGTTGTGTGTGTGTGTGTGGCCCTGTGTGTATTTTGTGTGTGTAGTGTGTGTGTTGGTGTGTGTGTGTGTGGGGGTTGTGTGTGTGTGTGTGTGTGTGTGTGTGGCTCTGTGTGTATGTGTTGTGTGTGTGTGGGGGGGGGGGGCTTGTGTGTCTGTGTGTGTGTTTGTGCTGTGTGTGTGTGTGTGTGTGTTGTGCGTGTGTGGTGTGTGTGTGTGTTGTGTGTGTGTGTGTGTGTGTGTGTGTGTGTGTGTGTGTGTGTGTGTGTGTGTGTGTGTGTGTGTGTGTGTGTGTGTGCTTGTGTGGTGTGTTCGTTCGTTCTTTGATTTAACGTCTTTTCACTATAAGTGATATTAGACGGGGGAGGGGGGGGGGGGGGAGAAGGGGAAATAAAAAAAAAATGAACAAAATAAAATGTAGAACGATAGTTGGACGGGTTGGATTTGGGCAGAGGGAAGACAGAGGAAAAAGATATTAGTAGGTGGGGGAACAGTAAAATGGAACGAGAACTTAACACTAACAATTAACTTCAACAACGTGAAGGGAAATTGTAACACTAAAACACAAACCGAATAAAGTTAAAGTAATGCATTAACAGGACTTGAACTAATGATTCTGAAATTCTAACTAACAAAGTTTGATCTGATGTAATTTTTTGGAAATGATTTTCAGAATACTTTTCTTGAGTAAACATTTTCGGTAAAAAAGAACGTTGCATTTTGCAGTAGAATAAACAGTGAAACAGTGTGAACTGTTCGCCGCAAATACACTTGATATTTTTACAATATTTTGTTTTCAATGCGTTTAGCTGAATACGAAAACAAACAGCAACAATCGATCTCAAATAATACATGGAAGAATACTGCCATATTTTACATACATTTTGAACGGTAAGTTTTATCATTTGTTGTGACACAGACTGTTCATCTGAATGTTCATGAAATCGAGTCCATGAGGCTGATTCGAGCAAGTTGCAAGCTTCTTTT
>JAPXFY010000016.1:42564965-42574965 GCA_030674185.1 Monoplex corrugatus
ACGATAATAGAATAGAAGAAAAATCGGATGAACAGAATATGAATGACTGTGTTGAAGATTTCTTTCTTCATTTTTTCATAACCTAACCTGTTAAGGTTAGTTCAGGGTTCAAAGCTGTGTGAGACAGTTGCCGTCTTTGTCCTGAAAGGTGCTGATTTTACTTTGCTTTTGTTTGGGTCATCTTTTACAATGCATATAGTGGTAGTGGTAGACATTAGTGGTAGTATCATCAGCCGCAGAAGCAGCAGCAGCATAACTAATATTGCAAGTATCAGTAAAGTACAAACAGCAGAAGTATATTTGTGAATGAAAAGTTATGCAGTAAAAAGAATGAAAAGTTACATAGAAAAGAATGGACTGACAATATTTGGGAATAGACAAAACTCCATTTGCTGAGATAGATCCTGGCTATGGCGTGCAGCTGACAGAGCTGTAGGAATCTGTTGGACAGTTCTTCAGTGCGGCGCCACAATGACTCTCCACGGGTTAAGGAAAAGAAGAAGAAGAAGAAGAAGAAGAAGAAGAAGAAGAAGTAGTAGTAGTAGTAGAAGGAGAAGAAGAAGAAGAAGAAGAAAGAAAGAAAGAAAGAAGGAAAGAAAGAAAGAAAGAAAGAAAGAAGGAAAGAAAGAAAGAAAGAAAGAAAGAAAGAAAGAAAGAAAAAAAGAAAAAAGGAAGAAGAGAATGAGGAAGAGGAAGAAGAAGAAGTAGTAGTAGTAGAAGGAGAAGAAGAAGAAGAAGAAAGAAAGAAATAAAGAAAGAAAGAAGGAAAGAAAGAAAGAAAGAAAGAAAGAAGGAAAGAAAGAAAGAAAGAAAGAAAGAAAGAAAAAAGGAAGAAGAGAATGAGGAAGAGGAAAAAGAAGAAGTAGTAGTAGTAGAAGGAGAAGAAGAAGAAGAAAAAGAAAGAAAGAAAGAAAGAAAGAAAGAAGAGAAAGAAAGAAAGAAAGAAAGAAAGAAAGAAAGAAAAGAAAAAAGAAAGAAAGAAAGAAAGAAAGAAAGGAAAGAAAGAAAGAAAGAAAGAAAGAAAGGAAGAAAAAAGGAAGAAAGAAAGAAAGAAAGAAAGAAAGAAAGAAAGAAAGAAAGAAAAAAAAAGAAAGAACAACAATAACAACAATTACAATATTTATATAGCGCAAAATCTTGATAAAATCAAATCTAAGCGCTGAAGCAGACACACACGCAGGCACGCACGCTCGCACACACACGCACGCACACATACAGACACACACACACACACACACACACACACACACACACACACACACACACACACACACACACACACACACACACACACACACCCACACACACGCATGGCTATAAATGGGGAGAAAGAATAAAAGCAATAAAAGCAAGAATAAAAGCAATGGAAAATTATAGAGAGCATAGCATACAATTATATATTATAACCATGTGATTCCCTCCGAGCGGAGACAGGCTGCAGAGGGGAGGGTTGAGTGAGGTTAGGATTTTATGCAGGAGAGAAAAGGTGAGTTTTGAGAGCGGACTTGAAGGAGACAAAAGTAGGTTGCTGACGGACTGAGAGAGGAAGTTTGTTCCAGGAGAAGAGAAGGCTCGTGGACCATAGGTATTGAGCTTAGTGCTTGGAAAGCGAAGAGTCAGAGGATCAGAGGCAGAGCGGAGGGTACGTGAGGGAACATAGATCTCAAGTAGGCTTGACAGGTAATCGGGGGCTGCGTTATTGAGGCTTTTGTAGCACATGGTGTCTAGTTTGTACTGTATGCGCTTTGATACAGGGAGAGTAACGGACCTTGACAAACAGAGCGCATTCAAAGAAGAAAGAAAGAAAGAAAGAAAGAAAGAAAGAAAAAAGAAGAAGGAAAGAAAGAAAGAAAGAAAAGAAAGAAAGAAAAAAGAAGAAAGAAAGAAAGAAAGAAAGAAAGAAAGAAAGAAAGAAGAAAGAAAGAAAAGAAGAAAGAAAGAAAGAAAAAGAAAGAAAGAAAGAAAGAAAGAAAGAAGGAAAGAAAGAAAGAAAGAAAGAAAGAAAGAAGGAAAGAAAGAAAGAAAGAAAGAAAAGAAGGAAAGAAAGAAAGAAAGAAAAAGAAGGAAAGAAAGAAAGAAAGAAAGAAAGAAAGAAGGAAAGAAAGAAAGAAAGAAGAAAGAAAGAAAGAAAGAAAGAAAAGAAAGAAAGAAAGAAAGAAAGAAAGAAAGAAAAGAAAGAAAGAAAAGAAAGAAGAAAGAAAGAAAGAAAGAAAAAGAAAGAAAGAAAGAAAGAAAGAAAGAAGAAAGAAAGAAAAGAAAGAAAGAAAGAAAGAAAGAAAGAAAGAAGAAAGAAAGAAAGAAAGAAAGAAAAAGAAAGAAAGAAAAGAAAGAAAAAAGAAAGAAAGAAAGAAAGAAGAAAGGAAGAAAAAAAGAAAGAAAGAAAGAAAAGAAAGAAAGAAGGAAAGAAAGAAAGGAAGAAAGAAAGAAAGAAAGAAAGAAAAGAAAGAAAGAAAAGAAAGAAAGAAAGAAGGAAAGAAAGAAAGAAAGGAAAGAAAGAAAGAAAGAAAGAAGGAAAGAAAGAAAGAAAGAAAAGAAAGAAAGAAAGAAAGAAAGAAAGAAAGGAAGAAAGAAAGAAAGGAAGAAAAAAGGAAGAAAAAGAAGCTGTTGAAAAATAATGATTGTTAAAAATCAGACAGACAGAATCTTACACCTTCTTAACTGAAGAGAAAGGGATGTTTTAAAATGAGGAGAACCCTCTCACCCGTTCCGTGTGCTCTAACCACTATCCTCCAATCATTAGCGAAAGGCCAACCACTCTGCCTACTTCCGTTCCCGTCCAGGATTATGTCAACACCGGCAGGCTGCCTATCAATTCTCTTTCTCCTATTCACTTCCAGAACGTGAGGTCTTCTTTTTTCCCCCCTCTTTTTGTGTGATGGTGGAGATTTTTCACTTTTACCCCGGTTGATCGAAAGATTTTAGTGCTAAGTACAGATTATCATGTATGTTATTTTGTGTAAAAGAAAGGAAAAGGAAAATAATCCCACCAAGATGCAATATAGCTCTTCTCCACAGTGGCGACGTTGGTATTTCATTCTATAGAAAAAAAAATATTGTAGTTTACCCTTTGGCTCCTGCACTCTGTCCAACACCACCCTGCATTGTCAATCATGCTATCGAAGCAAAAACTTAACCCTTTGACTCCCTTACCGTATCTACCAGATACCTGCAGAAAGCTGGTGGATAGGGTGAAGGAATCAAAGGGTTGATTAAGTTTTTGCAGTTGGTGGATATGGTGCAGGAGTCAAAGTGTTAAAAACACTTTTAAACTAACTGTTAATTTGCCAACAGGACCATGATGGATTCACTCATGACACCCATACTAGCGGAGACGAGGATGACGATGTCAAAGATTACCGTTAAAAATGTGTATGGATAGTGGTGTGTCCTGCTGATCACATCTACAAAACCCTGTGTATGCGTGTGTGTGTGTTTTGTGTCTTCCACCTGATAGGGGAGAGTAACTCGCCGAAATATACCGTCAGTTTAATACAAAGAGAGTAACGGACCTTGACAAACAGAGCGCATTCAAGATTGAAAAAAGTTTTAGTTTCAAAAAAGAACTGAACGTGGCACTGTGAGTGAAAAGAAAGCATTTCGCAAGTTTTGTTTGTTCAAACAATAAGGTGTATTTGTTCATCCATAGCAATTAGCAGGTCTTAAAGTTCAAAATTAGCATTTAGCAAGTTGTGTTAGTTCAAACGTAGCATTAAGCTGACATAGTTCTCTTAGTTTCAAACTTAGCATTTAGCAAATTCTGTTAGATCAAACATAGCATTTAGGAAATTCTGTCAGTTTAAACATAGGATTTAGCAAGTTGCGTTAGATCAAACATAGTATTTAGCCATTTCTTTTAGTAAAAATATAAAGTTTTTAGTAAGTTCTGTTGGTTTAAACGTAGCATTCAGCGTTAGTACAAACTTAGCATATAGCAAGTTTATTAGATCAAATATAGCATTTTGGCAAGTTCTGTTGGTTCAAACATAGCATTCAGCGTTAGTTCAAACTTAGCATATAGCAAGTTTGTTAGATCAAATATAGTATTTTGGCAAGTTCTGTCAGTTCAAACATAGCATTTAATAAGTTGCGTTAGATCAAACATAGTATTTAGCAAGTTCTGTTACTTCAAAGCATAGCATTCAGCTGATATGGTTCAGTTAGTGCAAACACAACATTTGGCTAACGCAGCTATCTTAGTTCAAACATAGCATTTAGCTGAATAGTTCTGTTAGTTCTTACGCAACACTCAGACAATGTAGTGCATCAACTGCAAACCCTGCAAGAGTAGTAAAAAGGTCGTCGTCTTCGTCCTCATCGACGTCGTTGGTCGAGACTAACACAAACACCATTATCGCTATCATCAATAGTGGTCATCGTCGTCATCAATTATCGCCATCATCATCGCATCGTAGTCATTGTCGTCATCATCATCGACGTTGTAGGTCGAAACTAAACACTAATCATTATTATCGACATCATCATCGTCGTCGTCTCGTCGTCGTCGTCGTCCTCATCATCGACGTCGTAGGTCGAAACTAAACACTAGCACATTATCGCCATCATCATCGTGGTCATCGTCGTCATCATCATCGACGTCGTTGTTTGAGACTAAACACTAACACTATTATCGCCATCATCAATAGTGGTCATCGGCATCATCATCATCATCGTCATCAACGTCGTTTGGTGGAGACTAAACACTTAGCACCATTATCGCCATCATTATCGTGATCGTCATCATCATCAAAATCATCGATGTCGTTAGTCGAGACTAAACACTACACATTATCGCCACCCTATATATCGTTGTCGTCATCATCGTCATCATCACGACGTCGTTGTCGAGACTAAACACTACACTATTATCGCCATCATCAGTAGTGATCATCGTTGTCGTCATCATCGTCATCATCACAGACGTCGTTGGTCGAGACTAAACACTAACACTATTATCGCCATCATCAATAGTGATCATCGTCGTCGTCATCATCATCATCATCATCATCGACGTCGTTGGTCAAAACTAAACACTTAGCACCATTATCGCCATCAGTATCGTGATCGTCATCGTCATCATCATCATCATCATCGACGTCGTAGGTCGAGACTAAACGCTAGCACCATTATCGCCATCATCATCGTCGTCGTCGTCGTCATCATCGTCATGATGTCGCACGAACTGAGCCGCTCCTCCGACAGCAGTCGCACTAACAGTCGCGAGATCCTGGAGGTCGTTATGCATAAGAAAGGGGAGGAGGACGACCGCCACCCCCACCCACACTCCCACTCCCACCACCACCACCACCACCACCACCTCTGCACTCTCACCCCCACCAGCACCACCACAACCAGCACCCCCACCAGCAGCAACAACAGCAGCAGCAGCAGCAGCAACAGCAGCATCAGTTGTCGCACGGCTCGCCCCTCCCGTTACAGCAACTTCACCACCATCATCGGAGTGCTGACAGCTCTGGTCGTCTGTCGGCGATGTTGGTGAGTGGGTGTTGTGCTTGTGGTTGTGGTTGTGGTTGTTGTTGTTGTTGCTGCTGTTGTTTTGTCGTTGTTGTCGGTGGTGATTGTGGGTGTGTGGTGGATGGTGGATGGTGATAGCGAGGTTGGTAGTGTATGTGAGTTGTGCGTGTGTGCTTTTTCTTTTTTTTCTCTTTTTTCTTTTTCTTTTTTTTTTCTTTTTTCTTTCTTTCTTTCTTTTTTTTTGTGTGTGCATGGGAAATGAGTTTAGTTTTAGGCGTTGTTGGGATGTAACGCATACACGCGAAAGAGAAAGAGAGAGAGAGAGAGAGAGAGAGAGAAGAGAGAGAGAAAAAGAGACAGACAGACAGACAGACAGACAAAGAGACACAGAGAGAAAGAGAGGGAGGGAGAGAGACGGAGAGAGAGACAGAGAGAAAGAGAGAGAGAGACAGACAGACAGACAGACAGAGACAGAGAGACAGACAGAGACAGAGACAAAGAGAAAGAGAGGAGGGAAAGAGAGAGAGAGGGAGAGAGTGAGAGAGAGAGAGAGAGAACGAAAGAAAGGCAGAACAAAAGAAAAAATGAAAGGAGAGATAGATTGTATATGTGTGTTGTGTGTGGTGGTTTTGGTGTGTGTGTGTGTGGTGTGTGTGTGTGTGTGTGTGTGCGCGCGCCCCACGCGTGTGTGTGTGTAAGAATGGATGGGTGGGTGGGAAGAGGAGTCTTTGAAAAAAGGCACTGAGGAAGGCACCCGCATGTGCATGTACAGTTGATTGTGTGTGATGTAAGACGGTTGTGGATTAGTGGATGCTCTAGCAAGTAGTGGTGTGTGAGGTTGGTTGGTTGCTAGCTCTTTGTTTCTTTGGTTTTTGTTTGTTTTGTTTGCTTTTTTGTTTGTATGCTTGCTAATTTGTTTGCTTGTTTGTTTGATTTGTGTTTAATGTCAGCACCCACCTCAGGTGATGTGGCCGACGGATATTTCTTGGTTGGTTGATGGTTAAGTAAGCAGATACTTTTATTGTTTCTGTGCTTTGTTTGTTTGCTCGCTTATTTGTTTCTTTGATTTCTTCTTCTTGTTGTTGTTGTTCTTGTTCTTCTGTCTTTTTTTTTTCTTCTTCTTGTTCTTTTCTTCTTCTTCTTTTTCTTTTCTCTTCTTGTTCTTGTTTTGTTTTCTTCTTCTTCTCTTGTTCTTCTTCTTGTTCTTGTTCTTTTTCTTGTCTTCTTCTTTTCTCTTCTTGTCTTCTTCTTGTTCTTCTCTGTTTTGTTCTTTTCTTCTTCTTCTTTTCTTCTTTCTTTTCTTCTTCTTCTTCTTCTTCTTCTTCTTCTTGTTCTCTTCCTCCTCCTTCCTTTTTCTTTTTTGCTTTTCTTGTTCTTCTTCTTGTTATTGTTCTTCTTTTTTGTTTTTTTGTTTTTTGTTTTTGCAAGTGTGTGTGTTTGTGTCTATGTACGTATTTGATAGTGATGGTTGTGTAGTGGCGTGTGTGTATGTGTGTGTGTGTGTGTGTGTGTGTGTGTGTGTGTGTGGTGTGTGTGTGTGTGTGTTGTGTGTGTATGAATCTGTGTTTGGTGGGGGGGGGGAGCGGTGACTCACAATATTCTTCTGTGTGTTGCACTAGTTTGAAATGACAGGCACATCTACACAATGGAAGCATTCTTCTTTTATTATTATATTGTTGTTGTTATTATCACTATCATCATTGTCATTATAATTGTTGTATTTTTTCCCTTATTACGATTGTCGTTATATTTATTCTTATTGTTATTATCATCAATATAAATAATGATAATAATGACAATGTATGGCGATGATGATGACGATGATGATAACAACATCGACGACGACGATAATGATGATGATCATCATAGCAATGTCGATGGCGATGATCAGACAAATAATGACGTCGTCGATAATGATGATACTGACAATGACGACGACGAAGACGACGATGATGATGATGATGACGATGACGATAATGACATCGATGACCTCAACTGATGACACAATGGCGATGACAATGGACGAGAACAAGAACAACGACGACGACGACGACGAGAGGGCTGGATGATGATGGTGGTGAGGACGAGGGCTACAAGTTGACAGACGAATCAATATGAGGACACAGTCCTTCCTCCCTCCTTCCACCACCTCCCCCCCCCCCCCCCACAATGTAAAACCCGGAAGGGACTCTAATGGATGCCTTGTAATCTCTCACGCCTCTCGACACGCACGTGCACGTGCACGTACAGAAACACACGCACGCAAGCGCGCGTACAGTACGCGCACACTCATATATACATGCACCTAAACTGAATGCTCTTGCGCACGTTGCACACACAGACACAGACGCACTTTAATGCAGGAGCGCGCTCTTGCACGCATGCATGATAATGATAATAATGACTTTGAGGACGACGACACGAAAATGATGATTATCATGACGACGACGATGACGACGATAATGATGACTGTGGTGATGATAATGACGATAACGATGACGATGACAACGATGATGATGACGACAATGATGATAATGACGACGTCGACGACGACGATGATGATGATATTGACGATAATACTGACAACGACGACGACGATGACGACGATAATGACAACGACGACGAAGACGACAATGACAATTGATGATGATGATGACGACGACACGATAATGACGACGATTGTGACGACTACAACGATGATGATGAATGTAATGATGATGATGAGAACGACGACGATGAGGATGATCATGATGACAGAGACGACGACGACGATGATGATGAATATGACGAGGACTACTACCAAAATGAGGATGACAGCGTTTCCACCGACGACATAGGCGACAGTATCAGAGACATCGCAACAGGGAGACATTGCTATAGGGAGACATTGCTATAGGGAGACATTGCAACAGGGAGACATTGCTATAGGGAGACATTGCAACAGGGAGACATTGCAATAGGGAGACATTGCAAGAGGGAGACATTGCAAGAGGGAAACATTGCTATAGGGAGACATTGCTATAGGGAGACATTGCAACAGGGAGACATTGCAATAGGGAGACATTGCAACAAGGAGACATTGCAATAGGGAGACATTGCAATAGGGAGACATTGCAATAGGGAGACATTGCAACAAGGAGACATTGCAATAGGAAGACATTGCAATAGGGAGATATTGCAATAGGGAGACATTGCAACAAGGAGACATTGCAATAGGGAGACATTGCAATAGGGAGACATTGCAATAAGGAGACATTGCACAGGGAGACATTACAAGAAGGAGACATTGCAACAGGGAGACATTGCAACAGGGAGACATTGCAAGAAGGAGACATTGCAACAGGGAGACATTACAATAGAAAGACATTGCGATAGGGAGACATTACAATAGAAGGACATAATAATAATAATTACAATATTTATATAGCGCAAAATCTTGATAAAATCAAATCTAAGCGCTGAAGCAGACACACACGCACGCACGCACGCACACACACGCACGCACACACACACACACACACACACACACACACACACACACACACACACACGCATGGCTATAAATGGGGAGAAAGAATAAAAGCAATAAAAGCAAGAATAAAAGCAATGGAAAATTATAGAGAGCATAGCATATACAATTATATATTATAACCATGTGATTCCCCTCCGAGCGGAGACAGGCTGCAGAGGGGGGGGGGGGGTTGAGTGAGGTTAGGATTTTATGCGGAGGAGAAAAGTGACTTTTGAGAGCAGACTTGAAGGAGACAAAAGTAGGTTGCTGACGGACTGAGAGAGGAAGTTTGTTCCAGGAGAGTGGACCAGAAACAGAGAAGGCTCGTGAACCATAGGTATTGAGCTTAGTGCGTGGAAAGCGAAAAGTCAGAGGATCGGAGGCAGAGCGGAGGGTACGTGAGGGAACATAGATCTCAAGTAGGCTTGACAGGTAATCGGGGGCTGCGTTATTGAGGCTTTTGTAGCACATGGTGTCTAGTTTGTACTGTATGCGCTTTGATACAGGGAGCCAGTGAAGTTGTGCCAGGAGAGGAGATATGTGATCAGCTTTTTTCTTTTTGAGTACAAGGCGTACAGCATTGTTTTGAATGCGCTGTAGGATGTGAATGGTGGAGGCAGGAAGATCAGACAGGAGTGAATTGCAATAGTCAATGCGAGACATTATGAAGGAGAGAACGAGTTTTGCAGTTGTTTCGACAGAGAGATACTTCCTGATCAGCCTTATACGATGGAGATGATAGTAGCAAGATCTGGCAGTTTGAGAAACAAAGTTGTTCATGGAGAGGGTAGAGTCAATGCAGACACCAAGGTTTTTAGCTGAATCAGAAATTGGGACTGATGTGTTACATAATGGGAGAGAAAGAGGAGGCAGCTGAGAAAGTTTCTGACGGGTGCCAATGATGGGTGCCAATGAGCACTGCTTTTGCATCCACCGCAGTAACTACAAACAGCACACACACACACACACACACACACACACACACACACACACACACACACACACACACACACACAC
>JAPXFY010000016.1:42582465-42589965 GCA_030674185.1 Monoplex corrugatus
TGTGGGCTGGGCCACACGCTGAGAGAGAGAGAGAGAGAGAGAGAGAGAGAGAGAGAGAGAGAGAGAGAGGAGAGAGAGAGAGACAGACAGACAGACAGACAGAGACAGAGACAGAGAAAGAGAGACAGAGACAGAGAGAGAAGGGTTTTAGACAGAGATAAACACAACCGCTAGCTTTCCCATTCATCTTTATCATCAAAGTGTACATTGACATCGCCAAGAATGACCAGCTTTCCTGATCTTACAGTGTAGTAATCAAGGAGAAACAGGGAAGAAGAGAGTTTGTTTGCACGACAGGGAGAAGGACAGTAAATACAAGAGAACATTACAGTTTGACCAGGCATACAAAGAACGATTTCAGCGGTTTCAGTTGACACAAGAGACAAGGAAAAGGAGTGGATGAAGGAGAGACGGGATTCAAGCACACATTTCTATACAACAGCAATGTCACATCCGCGGGAGTCTCGAGAGAAGGAACGGGGTTTATAACCATGAGGTGTTAGATGTTTAACTCTTGGCTCATGGCCACTTCGTTTCAGCCAAGTTTCTGTCAAAAGAATCGAATCAAGACTTCAGGTCTTTTGAGTTCATCTAACAACATGTAAACCAGGTTTCGATTTCTCGTTTTATCCCAATGATTAGAACCAGCCCACTACTTTCCGGCTAACACAGAGCTGGGGTTTGAACTTGGAACTTTTCATTTCCTGGGCAAGTGTCCAATCCACTACGCCAAAACTCCAGAGAGAGAGAGAGAGAGAGAGAGAGAGAGAGAGAGAGAGAGAGAGAGACAGACAGAGAGAGAGAGTTTGTGTGTGTGTGTGTGTGTGTGTGTGTGTGTGTGTGTGTGTGTGGTCATTGGTTTAATGTGTATTTACTTGAGTGACTTCAGAGAGAGAGAAAGAGAGAGAAAGAGAAAGAAGAGAGAGAGAGAGAGAGTTGTGTGTGTTGTGTGTGTGTGTGTGTGTGTGTGTGTGTGTGTGTGTGTGTGTGTGTGTGTGTGTGTTGTTTTGTTTTCTGTATGTCTATCTGTGTCTGTGTCTCTGTTCGTCGTTCGTTGTTCGTTATATTTTAGTTATTATTGTTGTTTTAGCGATGTGTTGTGTGTGTGTGTGTGTGTCTATATGTGTGCATGGGTGTTTTTGTGTTGTGTGTGTGTGTGTGTGTGTGTTGTGTGTTGTGTGTGTGTGTGTGTTTGTGGTTGTGTGAGTGGCGTGTGCATGTGTGTGTGTATGTATGTGTGTGTGTGTTTGCATGTGTGTGTGTGTGTGTGTGTGTGTGTGTGTGTGTGTGTGTGTGTGTGTGTGTGTGTGTGTGTGTGTGTTTCTTCGTCTGCGAGCTTTTTGACTATTCATAAGAGAGCAGGGACCGGGCAGAAGATAAAAGGCGTAATGAAGTTTGTTTCTTGCGCATTTCCTTTTTTTTTTCTTTTCTTTAATTATTTTGTTTTAATTTCTTTCTTTCTTCTAGACTTTCTTGTTTATCGGACATGATTGAACAAGGGGCTTTTTGGATGAATTTCTGTCTCGTCTCGTCTTCCTGTCTCTCTCTCTCTCTCTCTTTCTCTCTCTCTTTCTCTCTCTGTCTATGTCTCTGTATATCTCTCTTCTCTGTATCTCTATCTCTGTCTCTGTCTCTGTCTTGTCTTTTGTCTGTCTCTCTCTCTCTCTCTCTCTCGTCTCTCTATATAGTATTTTCCTCTGTCTGTCTGTCTGTCTCTGTCTGTCTGTCTGTTTGTCTCTGTCTCTCTCTCTCTCTCTCTGTCTCTGTCCTTCTGTCTGCCTGTCTGCCTGTCTGTCTGTCTGTCTGTCTGTCTGTCTCTCTCAATCTAAAACTCTAAGTGTGTCTCTCTCTCAGTTGAGTTGCTATTACGCTTTGAGTTTTTTATGCATGTCTCATATCATTTCTTTATTGACGAAATACTTTTTAGTATTGTTTAGTTCTAGACAGATTAGCAGACTGGAAAAGACAAGTTTGATAAATGGGTTTTAGCTTACAACTTCTACCATTGGAAAATAAAGTATCATGTTCATTATCGTTGTCATTGTCATTCTCTTTGTATATATATGTCTGTCTGTCTGTCTTGTCTGTCTTGTCTGTCTGTCTGTCTTGTCTGTCTGTCTGTCTTGTCTGTCTTGTCTGTTTGTCTGTCTGTCTTGTCTGTTTTGTCTGTCTGTCTGTCTGTCTTGTCTTCTGTCTGTCTGTCTGTCTGTCTTGTCTGTCTGACTGTCTGTCTGTCTGTCTGTCTGTCTCTCTCTCTCTCTCTTCCCCCCTCCCATCAGTCTCTTTGTCTGTCTCTATGTGTCTCCCTGTGTCTCTGTCTGTCTGTCTGTCTGTCTCTCTCTCTCTCTCCATCAGTCTTTTCCTCTATCTCTCTTTGTGTCTGTCTCTGTGTCTGTCTCTATGTCCGTCTCTGTGTCTCTGTCTCTGCCTCTCTGTTCTGTCTGTCTGTCTGTTGTCAGTCTCTGTCATTCTCAGTCTCTCTCTTTCTCTCCTCTCTCTCTCTCTCTCTCTCTCTCTCTCTCTCTCTCTCTCTCTCTCTCTCTCTCTCTCTCTCTCTCCTTTGAAATGTTGACTCTCCGTTTGTGTGATTTCTTCTTTTGGTATATGTTTGTTGTCTGCATGTGTATGTGTTTGTGTGTGCATTTGTACTGTGTGCGTATGTCTGTTTGTATGTGTGTACACACGTGCGTGTGTGTGTGCGAGCATGTGTTTGTGAGTGTGCGTGAGTGAGCACATGTGTTTGTGTATGTGCATGTGTGAGTTTGTGTGTGCGCGTTCATGCGTGTGTTTGTGTGTGAGTGTATGTGCGTGTGTGCATGTGCGCATGCTCGCGCATGTGTGTGTATGTACATGTGCATGTATGAGTGTTTGTGTGCGTGAGTGTGTATGTATTGTGTGTGTATGGATGTGGGTGTATGTGAGCAAGTATGTGCATTTATGAGCATGCGTGTGCGTTTGTGTGGTTCTAAGTATGTGTGTGTGTGTATGTTTGTGTGTGTGTGTGTGTTTGTGTGTGTGTTTGTGTTTGTGAGTGTGTGTGTGTCACATTATATTTATTTCTATAGTAGCTGGGATCCACACAAGTTGAGTGGCTGCCACAACAATGAATAAATCATTTCTGTCTGGATTGTAAAAAGAAATACCCGCCAAGTCCATACGATGGGCAAAAAGCTGTTGTTTTTTCTAGTGCTTACTTTTCTCTGCTTCTAAATTATTTTCGCGCGAGCTTAATGTTCCAGTCAACATCAGAAGGATTGGACCATTAAGATGAGCAACGAACAGGTCCGATTTAATGTTGCAGGATGGATTTGAACTCGAACCATAAAGATCTGGAATCTACGAGTCGTTCAGCAGAGCCAGACAGCCTTCTGTAACCCTTTGACACCCATACCCTGTTCACCAACTGCAAAACCATAACCCTTTAACTCCCTCACCCTGCCCGCGAGCTTCCTGCAGGAATCTGGTGGATAGGGCGAGGGAGTCAAAGGGTTAAATAAGCTGGTAGATAGGGGAGGGAGTGAAAGGGTTAAGCTTTTACTTTTGCTGGCATGGTTGACAATGCAGGATGCTGGTGAACAGGGTACGAGAGTCAAAGGGTTAGTAAACGGGGAGGAGGAGAGGGTCAATCGGTCCGTGTCCGCAACTGAGCAAAACTGACCTAACACAAGCCAGTGTTGTCTTGCAACATGGTGAGCTGAAGGAACAAGAAAATGTCCTGAACTTTTTTTTATTTTATTTATTTTTCATTACTATGTTATTTATTTATTTATTATTTATTATTCACCTTTATCTATTTATCTATGTTATTTTTTATTAATTTTCATTCAGTTTATCGTAATTCATTTAATTTCATTTCATTTTATCGTAATTTCATCTTATTTTATTTTTTATTTTTGTATTTAATTTTATTTATTTATTTTTTATTTATTGTTTTTCATTTATTTTTTTTGTTTTGGTTTATTTTTATTGTTAGTTTGTTTATTTGTTTATTTTTTATTCGTCTATTTGTTTATCTGTTTATTTTTTGTTTGTCTTGTTTCTTTTCTTTTTTTCTTCTTTTTTTTTTTTTTTGTTCTAAGTCTTCTTCTTTCTTCGTCTTCTTCTTCTTCTTCTTTTCTTCTTCTTCTTCTTCTTCTTCTTTCTTCTTCTTCTTCTTCTTCTTCTTCTCTTCTTCTTCTTCCTTCTTCTTCTTCTTCTTTTTTCTTCTTTTCTTCTTTTTCTTCTTCTCTAATCCTTCTTCTTCTAATCCTTCTTCTTCTTCTTCTTCTTTTTCTTCTTCTTCTTCTTCTAATCCTTCTTCTTCTTCTTCTTCTTCTTCTTCTTCTTCTTCTTCTTCTTCTTCTTTTTTTCTTCTTCTTCTTCCTCTCTTCTTCTTCTTCTTCTTTCTTCTTCTTCTTCTTCTAATCCTTCTTCTTCTTCTTCTTCTTCTTCTTCTTCTTCTTCTTCTTCTTCTTCTTCTTCTTCTTCTTCTTCTTCTTCTTCTTCTTCTTCTTCTTCTTCTTCTTCTCTTCTTCTTCTTCTTCTTCTTCTTCTTCTTCTTCGCATTCTTCTTCTTCGCATTCTTCTTCTTCGCATTCTTCTTCTTCTTCTTCTTCGCATTCTTCTTCTTCGCATTCTTCTTCTTCGCATTCTTCTTCTCGGAAATGGACGACAGATCGGAGTAGCTATGATTAAGGAAATATTATTTTCATCTTGCTGATAGGCAGCAACCAGTTGATGTGCATGTATTTTTCCTGTGGACAATTTCTTCAATTCTTCTGTACATACCCTGAGGATCTGTTTTGTGTCGATCTTCTATCTCTTTGCATTTTGTTTTCAGCCAAGCTTCCTTGGCTTCGTTGCACCTATTCCTGATTTCTTTGTTTATCTTCCTGTATATCTCCTCGTTTCTCTTTGCCTTACTCCGTTCCTCCATCAAGCCTAGAATTTCTTTTGTCATCCAGTTCCTTTTTGCTTTCTGTCTACTCTAGGGATTTCTTCACAACCATCATTTATAGAATTTCTCAACTTTTTCCATTGTTCCTCACTGTCACCAAAGTCTTCCAGAGCACTGAATTTGTTTTGAACATGTACGTTGATTCTTTTTTGCATATCACTTCATCTGTCTTTAAGAGTCTAAAATTCAGTTTGCTTTTGCTTTTGGAGTGTTTCCTTTTCACTAATTTCAGCCTAAATCTTCCCACTAAAGGAGCGTGGAGACGTCATCTCGAGAAATCAAAACTGAAACTTCAAAACCATGCCATCCTTATGACGAATGTCTTCACTATTCCAACAGGCACACTCGAAGGACACCCAAGTGAACCAGAATCTGCAGGAGCACCTCCAGTGGGTGGTCTTTTCGGTTGTCTGATATCGATAGCTCTATGCGAACTCGTGTTGCTTCAGCTGTGATGTAATGAAGTTGGATTTCTTGCTTTGCTTGAGAAAAGGAGAGGAAGAAAGTGGAGAGCTAGCGATGGGAAGGAAGATGGAGGAAGAAGAAACCGGAAACGCCCAATTTTGTGAAGACGAGATTTCTGCACGTTTCCATCGATCTTTTCGGTGGAGGCGTTTTTGTCACCACCACCACCACCCCACCCACCACCCTCCAACCCTTCCAGGTCTAACAGCGTGGCCATAGATTATTTTCACCATTATTTCTCTTCTTAGTCTAAACAACAAGGCGATGGCTGCTCAACATTTGTACATTCTTTCTCTTTTTAATCTAAGAACATGGCCACAAAACAACTTCATGTTCTTTCTTTTGTTAGTCTAGAAAGCTTGACCGAAGCCACACAATATCTGCACAATCCTGCTCTTGGTCTAACAACACATCAATGGCCACACAGTATTCTCATGTTCTTGCTGTTGGTCTAACATCACGGCCATGGCCACACAGTATTCTCACGTTCTTACTCTTGGTCTTACAACTTGGCCATGGCCACACAGTGTTCTCATGTTCTTGCTGTTGGTCTAATAACTTGGCCATGACCACACAGTATTCTCATGTTCTTGCTGTTGGTCTAACAACTTGGCCATGGCCACACAGTGTTCTCATGTTCTTGCTGTTGGTCTAACAACTTGGCCATGGCCACACAGTATTCTCACGTTCTTACTCTTGGTCTTACAACTTGGCCATGGCCACACAGTGTTCTCATGTTCTTGCTGTTGGTCTAACAACTTGGCCATGGCCACACAGTGTTCTCATATTCTTGCTGTTGGTCTAACAACTTGGCCATGGCCACACAGTGTTCTCACGTTCTTACTCTTGGTCTAACAACTTGGCCATGGTGATACAGTGTTCTCATGTTCTTGCTGTTGGTCTAACAACTTGGCCATGGCCACACAGTATTCTCATGTTCTTGCTGTTGGTCTAACAACTTGGCCATGGCCACACAGTGTTCTCATGTTCTTGCTGTTGGTCTTACAACTTGGCCATGGCCACACAGTGTTCTCACGTTCTTACTCTTGGTCTAACAACTTGGCCATGGTGATACAGTGTTATCACGTTCTTACTCTAGGTCTAACAGCACGGCCATGGTGATACAGTATTTTCATGTACTCTTAGTCTAACAGCACGGCCATGGCCACACAGTATTCTCACGTTCTTGTTCTTGTTCTAACATCACGGCCATGGTCACACAGTATTCTCACAATCTTGCTCTTGGTCTAACATCACGGTCATGGCCACACAGTATTCTATCGTTCTTGCTCTTGCTCTAACAGCATGGCCATGGCCACACAGCATTCTCACGTTCTTGCTCTTGGTCTAACAGCATGGCCATGGCCACACAGTATTCTCACGTTCTTGCTCTTGGTCTAACAGCATGGCCATGGCCACACAGTATTCTCACGTTCTTGTTCTTGGTCTAACAGCATGGCCATGGCCACACAGTATTCTATCGTTCTTGTTCTTATTCTAACAGCATGGCCATGGCCACACAGTATTCTATCGTTCTTGTTCTTGCTCTAACAGCACGGTCATGGCCACACAGTATTCTCACGTTCTTGTTCTTGCTCTAACAGCATGGCCATGGCCACAAAGTATTCTATCGTTCTTGCTCATAGTGTAACAACTCGGCCATGAGCAGTGTAGTATTCTCCCATTTCTTCTCTGTTTTTCGTTTAGCATCATGGCTTCGCAACATTCTCACGTTTTATCACCAGACTGCGAAATCCCTTATCTTTCTTCGTCAGACGTAGTTAATGGTGTGACTGGGTTATTCGTTTGATTGTTTTTACTCTGTCTGTCTGTTTGTCTCTTTCTCTCTCTCTGCCTCTGTCTCTCTTTCTCATTCTCTCTCTTTCTCTCTCTTTTCTTTTTCTGTTTTGCATCTCTGGAATCTTTTCAGTAGCCTCTTCATATCACGAAAAGAGTATGTTAAACTAAGGAAAACGAAAGAAAGGGAATACGAAGATAAGAAAATAAGAACACTCAAAGATTCCATCAATGACTCCAGGACATTCTGGTCAATAATAAAATCTGTTAATAGAAAGGCCTTTGTGTACAATGAAATCTCT
>JAPXFY010000016.1:42594965-42597465 GCA_030674185.1 Monoplex corrugatus
TACATATCCAGTAAATCTAAGTTTTCATTGTAAATATCACACTTTCAGGGATCACTTAAAAAATATCTTCAAGATCTGTAGCTTTATATTTTGAAAGAAAACAGATAAATTGAAGTTATCAGAACACATCCAAATTTTCTAAAATTGCGTAGTTATATTCTAAACATTTCAGTGTCCTGTCGTAAGGTAATTTCAAATGTATTTTTGCCATTGGACTGTTATACTTTTTTTTTTCTGTTGCATCTTACATGTTGATTCCGTTGGATTTTTGTTCGATTACTATATTCTCCAAACCCCAGTCGGTGTTACAGGATTTATCAAACATTGACCATTGAACGCAATCCTCCACGTCTCAATTGGGGTTAAAGGATCTATTAAACATTAAACATTAAACGCATTCCTCCACGTCTCAATTGGGGTTAAAGGATCTATTAAACATTAAACATTAAATACAAACCTCCACGTCTCAATTGGGGTTAAAGGATCTATTAAACATTAAACATTAAACACAATTCCTCACGTCTCAATTAGGGTGCAAGGATCTATTAAACACTGAATGCTATCCTCCACGTCTCAGTTGGGGTGCAAGGATCTATTAAACACTGAATGCTATCCCCCACGTCTCAGTTGGGGTGCAAGGATCTATTAAACACTGAATGCTATCCCCCACGTCTCAATTGGGGTGCAACGATCTATTAAACACTGAATGCTATCCCCCACGTCTCAGTTGGGGTGCAACGATCTATTAAACACTGAATGCTATCCTCCATGTCTCAATTGGGGTGCAAGGATCTATTAAACACTGAATGCTATCCTCCACGTCTCAATTGGGGTGCAAGGATCTATTAAACACTGAATGCTATCCCCCACGTCTCAGTTGTGGTGCAACGATCTATTAAACACTGAATGCTATCCTCCATGTCTCAATTGGGGTGCAACGATCTATTAAACACTGAATGCTATCCTCCACGTCTCAATTGGGGTGCAACGATCTATTAAACACTGAATGCTATCCTCCACGTCTCAATTGGGGTGCAACGATCTATTAAACACTGAATGCTATCCTCCACGTCTCAATTGGGGTGCAACGATCTATTAAACACTGAATGCTATCCCCCACGTCTCAATTAGGGTGCAAGGATCTATTAAACACTGAATGCTATCCTCCACGTCTCAATTGGGGTGCAACGATCTATTAAACACTGAATGCTATCCTCCACGTCTCAATTAGGGTGCAAGGATCTATTAAACACTGAATGCTATCCTCCACGTCTCAATTGGGGTGCAACGATCTATTAAACACTGAATGCTATCCTCCACGTCTCAATTGGGGTGCAACGATCTATTAAACACTGAATGCTATCCCCCACGTCTCAATTGGGGTGCAACGATCTATTAAACACTGAATGCTATCCCCCACGTCTCAATTGGGGTGCAACGATCTATTAAACACTGAATGCTATCCCCACGTCTCAATTGGGGTGCAACGATCTATTAAACACTGAATGCTATCCCCCACGTCTCAATTGGGGTGCAACGATCTATTAAACACTGAATGCTATCCTCCACGTCTCAATTGGGGTGCAACGATCTATTAAACACTGAATGCTATCCCCCACGTCTCAATTGGGGTGCAACGATCTATTAAACACTGAATGCTATCCTCCACGTCTCAATTGGGGTTAAAGGATCTATTAAACACTGAATGCTATCCTCCACGTCTCAATTGGGGTGCAAGGATCTATCAGACGCTGAATCCTCCACGTCTCCATTGGAGAAAAAACTCTATCAAACATTAACCCGATTTTTAAACTTTGAACTGTGACTGCATCAAATGAACTGTCACTGCATTAAATGAACTGTCACTGCATCATATGAAACGTAAATAAATACAGGTGTCACATTCCATTTTGCTCAAGCTCAAGGAATTTGCGAGATAATTGCTGACGGGTTTGCGTGCTATGCATGTGGAATTGTCTGATGGCAATGGAGCCCTCTGGAGCAAACTGCAAATACTTTACTTGTTTGTCTGTTTGTGTGTTTCTGTTTCACCATTGCAAGTCAGATAACCCTGCTTTCCCTCTCTTGGCGCTGAAGGGCCATTCTGGTTTTTTTTTTAGCTGGGTTCCGTGACGATGCATAGAAAGAGGTCATGCGCCGGACAATGTAGGACATGGACTGAAAGTGAACGTGGTATTGATAGCAGGGCTGTGAAGTTGACAGAGGTCAACATTTCTTCCCCTTTCTGGTCTCACTGTTACCATCTCACAAGCAATGGGTTCTTGTTTTCTTCTTTGTGTATGTTCAGAACGATCTGTGTTAAGGAAATCTCTCTGTCTCTCTTTCTATCTCTGTATCTCTTTTTCTTTGTCTCTCTATCTCTGACTCTGTTTCTGCATCTCTCTCTGTCTCTCTCTCTCTCTTTATTTCTCTCTGTCTCTCTCTTTGTCTCTCTCTCTCTCTCTGTCTCTCCGTCTCTCTCTCTTTGTGTCTCTGTCTC
>JAPXFY010000016.1:42599965-42607465 GCA_030674185.1 Monoplex corrugatus
ATTAAAGAAAAAGGATCCAGAATGTGGAAGAAACCTTGACATGAGTATTTCTTATTTCAGGCCTGTCAGCTCTTTCTCTTCACGACGCCCATGATGATACAAAAAAAGAAAGAGAGAAAGAAAGAAAAAGAGAAAAAAAAGAAGAAAAAGAAACAAAGAGAAAACAAACCTCTAGAGTCATTTGTTATTTAAAAGAAAAGAAAAGAAAAAAAGAAAGGAAGAAAGAAAGAATTAAAGAAAGAAAGAAAGAAAGAAAAAAAAAAAGAAAACAGAAAAAGAAAGAAAGAGAAAACAAACCCCTAGACTCATTTGTTATCAAAAAGAAAAAACGAAAGAAAAAAAAAGAATTAAACAGCATCTGTTGTGATGGGCGACCTGAGGTGTATAACTTCATTTCTTTGTCGCTTGGATAAAAATACCCCACGTCCATTGTTAAAGTGACCTTGGAGGTAAACAACAAGATGGATGTCTAGGCTTAGTAGATAAGACAACAAGCAGATAACAGGGTAAGGATTACGAAGTCGTTCATTTACAGCGAGAGATGACTACAAGATTTCCTTTGATTAGTAAACAAACGTGGACTTTCTGGATAGACCAGACAGGTGCCTTGTCTTTCAATAAGACTTAAACTGTTGTCGCATAATACATGATTATATCGGGCTTAACAAGACCACTCTTAGGATACTAGCTGCAACGTTTTGCTTACAGACTGTGCATTGTCCAATATATAAAGTATTAGAAAACATGTTCAAGACCTGACTCGTACATAGACGACGCAAGCATCTTTCCAAATCACTTTAGCATGCACCAAAGTTTTTGGGTCAGATTTAGCATGGGGAAGTTTGCAATCTGTTGTTACACACAGTTACCAGCTTCCTCCACCTCTGGTATTTCTTGTAAATCGGGGACAAAATATTCGGTTCGGAAAGCAGAATATTGATGCAATTGATCACTGGGCCCTGACACAGACTTGGAACAATCTCCATGCATTAGCTCGTGCATGTAAGAAAGATGCAAAGTTCTCACTTGGAGGACATGCGAAGTTCTGACTAGGAGGAGATGCTAAGTTCTGACAAGAAGGAGAAGTTAAGTTCTGCTGAATAGGAGGAGATGCTAAAATCTGACTAGAAGGAGATGTTAAGTTCTGACTAGAAGGAATATATAAGTTCTGACTAGGAGGAGATGTTAAGTTCTGACTTAGAGGAGATGCTAAGTTCTGACTAGAAAAAGAAGCTAAATTCTCACTAGAAAGAAATGCTAAGCCCTGACTAGGAAGAGATACTAAGTTCTGACTAGGAGAAGATTGTGAATTCTGACTATGAGGATGATTCAACATTTGGTTCTGACTTAAACGTCAATCCCAGAGAATGGGAAGAGTATTTGTTACTTTGGAGGATGTCTACGAAAAGTTGGGAGGATGTCTGCGAAATAGTGTGTATAAGTCCCACAACAGGCTTCAGGCTGGAGACACACGCAAACGCATACTCACGCACACATACGCCCACTCACACGTACAGACACACGCACACACACGCACAAATGCACACAAATAAACACGTACACACACGCTCGCACACATATGCACATACACACGCACTTATACCACACACACACACACACACACACACACACACACACACACACACACACACACACACACACACACACACGTACACACGTAACACACGTATCACTTATAGTGAAAAGACGTTAAATCAAGCAACGAACGAACGTACACACGTACCCACACGCACTCATTTTTGTCATGTATCATGTCAATCGGAATACATTTGCACCGATTAAAAAAGCAGATAGTGACAATGACAATGGCATGACGATGACAATGATGATAATGCTTTATTCTTTCATGGTATAAGCTATTGACTAAAGGCCATTTTTCAAACTTGCTGTTAGTAATCAACAAACATACATTTGTTTACTGCAACATGTATATGAGAGAAAAGAGAGAAGTGATGGAAGAAAAGAATGACAGCGAAAACGTTACCCAAAACACAGTAATAACTCTGAGGACAGAGGACCAGAGCCTAACAGGCAATGGCAGAAGCAGCGGAAGAGAGCTCCATCAACCATACTGTGATCATGACGTCATCTATCATATTGTGATTATGGCGTCATCTACCAGACGGTGATCCTGACCTTATCTGCCATGCTGTGACCATGATGCTATTTACCATACTGTGATCATGATGTCATCTACCAAACTGTGACCATGACGTCATCTACCAAACGGTGATTGTGACGTTATCTACCATACTGTGATCACGACATCATCTACTATATTGTGCTCATGACATCATCCACTGTACTGTAATCATAACAACATCTACTATATTGTGATCATGACGTCATCTACCATACTGTGACACTGACGTCATATTCCGTATCATTATCATGACGTCATGTAACCTATTGTGATTATGACGTCATCATCCATACTGTGATATATGACGCCATTAACCGTACTGTGATCCATATCGTCAGCCATAAACCGTACCAGCCTTCACTGGTTCTTATGTCTTGCTGTCCACAGTATTGGCTCTCACTTCTACCCCATCAGGGAAATTGCCTCCTGGATAGTTTACGTTTCATGCCGAACATGCCCCAGACAGAATCCCGTCTGGCTTTCACTCCCTCCCCCTCCTCCCCCCCCCCCCCCCCACTCACACTTGCCCTAATTCTTTTACTAACAGCATCTTGACTAAACTAACGTCTCCACAGTATGGTGGGCTGGTTGGTTCTGTCAATACAGCCATGGACTCAAAACCTGATATCTCAAGTTCAATCCCAGTCTGCAACAGTTAAAAAAGACCTGGCCTGTTCATTACCCAGGTTAATGTTTCCCGTCATTCTGGTGGTGTCATCTTTAATGTTTCGTAGTTCCTGCTACCCTGTCCCTTCCCCATTTCAGGACCTTGCCAGTGCATATAAGGTTTTGCGCAGACTCAAGGAGTCTGCCAGATAATTACTGACAGATCTGGATGGAGCACACGCAGTTTTGCGCAGATTCAAAGGAGTTTACAAGATAATTACTGACAAATTTGAACAGAGCACACGCAAAGTCAACCAAAATTCAGGCAACTGAAATGTGATTCCTAAGAAGAATGTTAAGAGTTCCATGTATAGGAGAAAATAAATGGAAATGAGTCCGTCTTGAAAGAAGCAAACACAAAACGAACGTTAAGGAAGAAGATTTCAAAAAGACAAGCAACATTTTTATGAGGCCAGAAACATGTGAGTACCTAGGAAAACAGGAAAGCTGGAGGGAACAAGAGCACCAGGTAGACCCCAGGAGAAAATATTGGATGGAATTATGGAGTGGATGAAGACAGGGGAAATGCTTGCAGCGACAAACGATAGATTTGTAAGGCCGTATATATATATATATATATATATATATATATATATATATATATATATATATATATATACATATAATCGTACACATATATGTACATATATATATATATGTATAATATATCCATATACATAATATTATATATGTGCATGTATGTATATACATGCATGTATGAATGCATGTATGTATATGTATGTATGTATGTATATATGTATGTCTATCTCTCTCTCTCTCTCTCTCTCTCTCTATATATATATATATATATATATATATATATATATATATATACATATGTGTATATGTATACATACATATATGTTTGTGTGTGTGCGTGTTTGCGCGTGCTTGCGAGCTTGCGTGTGTGTGTGTGTGTGTGTGTGTGTGTGTGTGTGTGTGTTGTGGTGTTTTATATTTAGTTTGTATGTATATATATATATATATATATATATATATTATATATATATATAATTGTTGGTTGTGGGGGTGGTAATTTACATCAAAAGAATAAAACATCAGTTAAAGTTGCACAAGTAAAAGCTGTGCTAACAATGACAATAGTTGTTGAGAAAAAGGAAGTAATTCTAGATCATTAATACCACCACTAAAACGAAGAAAAATGAAGCAATGGTATCATCATCACCACCACCATAACAACAAACGCACATTTTCATCTAAATTCCCAACACTACTACACAAAACATTTGTAAACGTGTGATTCAGCTTATTCAAAAACAGACTAACTAATTTGACTTAGCATAACATCATGGCAACAAGAACAAGAACAACAAGCACAGCAGAAACCGCAACAGCAAGAGCCCAGGCCTCATCTTCATATGTGATGGAATGAAAACATCTGACGCCAGCCAGTGATAATGTATTTCTGCTCACACACGCAGAAAATAAGTCTACATTCTTGGACCTAAAAAAGAACAACTTCATATGGAAATACCCAGACTCATCGAGCCAAGCCTGATTCCAATAACTCATCTGCATACGGGAACAGCCTCGCGCATGCGCATGGATGGGTTTCATTTGTCAGCCATTGCGGCTGACGCGTTTTGTGAACTGAGGTCTTCCCGCTGATGTCGTCTGCTTCACTGACCGAGCTGAACAGTTACAATAGCATGCCATAAATGGCGGACAGCTCCTGCGTAATGTTGCATCTTGGGACGGGGAGAAAACCCGCCTTTTTTCTTTATGGCTGGGATGTAAACGTTCCCAAGAGAACAGGGACTTTGAAATGAAAAGATTTATCACTAGCAGAGGCAAGATTTTATTCTTTTCAGGAAATAGGTGAGGAATAGTTACTACATACGTGTGTTGATGATGCTGATGTTGTTGTTGGTTGTTGTCATCGTCGTTGTTGTTGATGAGGATGAGGATGATGGTTGTCGATGATGATGTTGATGTTGATGATGATGATGATGATGAGGAGGAGGAGGAGGAGGAGGAGGAGGAGGAGGATGACGACGACGACGACGATGATGATGATGATGATGATGATGTTGGTTGTTGTTATTGGTGTTGTTTCTGGTTTATTGAAAAGCCTCATGCACATTTGTGTGGTTGTGTACGCGACAGGACATCATCATCATCATCATCATTATCATTATCATCATCATCATCATCATCATCATCATCATCATCATCATCAAGTGCCTTGCCACATGGCGTTGGCGATCATGGCCTTCCATCTGTTGCTATCCCTTGTTGCCTCAAGCACCTCTTCCACCCTCTTTGTCTTCAGCCACTCTGGAAGTCCGTCCAATATCTTCTCCCTGGGTCTACCCGGTGCTCTCTTTCCTCCAGCTTTCCTGTTGTGACCAAGTGCTCCAATACTTCTTTTCTCATAAAATGTTCTATAAATGTTGCCTGTCTTTTCCCAATTTTCCTTATGAATGATCTACTTGTGTCTGCCTCCATCAAGACTGTCTCGTTTGTTTTCTTTGCTGATATGGAACTCTCAACATTTTTCTTAGAAACCACATCTCAGCTGCCTCAATCTTGTTCTGGCTTTGCTTGTTGACTGTCCATGCCTCACAACCGTATAACATTATCAGTTCTATATAATATTCAAGAACACTCTTCCTGATGTTATTTGATAGGCATTTATTGGTAAGAATGCTTTTCATGCTTTTCAGGTCAACGTATTCAAAAATGGAATTTTTATTAAACGTCGTTTGTAATCCTGGTTAACAGCCGTGAAATGTTTGCTATCTGCATCGAATTTATGCTGAGGACAAACGTTTACTCTGTTTCTTGATCAGCAAGAACTGTGACATTTTCTTCTGTCCTGGCTACTGTGCTTCACGAAATGGTTCTATGTTAACCCATTGACTCCCACACACTTTCCACTAACTTCAAAACTTAACCCTCTGACTCAGAGGGTTAATAAAGTTTTTGCTTTCCTGGCATGGTTGATATCGCAGGTTGCTGGTGAACAGGGTGCAGGAGTCAAAGGGTTAAACGTGTAAATCTTTACCGAGACTAATTCCAGTGGTGTACACAAAGGAGGCTAAGTAAAAGTAAGTCTAAGCAGCATTGAAGTCGAACAAGATACCATCATTTCTTTTAGTGTTTCCATATCCGTTAAAGTCCTGAAATACTTTTATTCTCACATAATAATGCATTCATGACAGTTGAACTTACATTCCTTTCTTTTTTTTCTTCTTTTTTTTTTTTTTTTTTTGTTATTCATGTTTCTTTTTCTAATCTCAGAAATACGCTGATGTATAAATTGGCTTCTTTCAATGACTTGAAATTTTGGGGATGGGAGGGGGTGGAGTGGGGAGAGAGAAACTCATGAGTTTGTCTTTTGCCTGCTTTCAATGGCTAAAGATTTGGAGGTGGGAGAAGGTAGAGAGGGTGGAGGGTGGTGAGAGAGAATTTGTGTTATTGACGTAAAACAGTTCTTCAGTTAAACGTGAGGTTAAAAAAGTCAGAAACGTGATCAGGAATTGCAGGCTTCATGTAGCTTGCCGTGAAAAGAAACAAACAGTGTGATCCACTTAGGGGGCTTTTAAATCGCAGATTCGATTTGCCATGATGATTTGTTTTTCTCTGTGAAAAGCCTTGTCCACCACTTCTGGAGTGTGCCTGAGACGAAGATATCTGCTTTTAAGATAATTATTCGGGTGAAATTTAAAGTAGCTGCTAATCTTAAAAACAAGGACACTAGATGAAAAGAAAGGTGTACAAATCTAATTGATGCATCAAAAACAGACATTTGTAACCCGGCAGGGGAAAACGAGGCCGAAGATTCACCTAGGCTAGTGATAGCATGGCTAAAAACAGATGCATAGGGTCACAACTTGGACAACTGAGATCTTTCCATATTTGGATTCTTTAACTATTTGACTCCCTCACCCTGTCCACCAGCATCCTGCATTGTCAACCATGCCACCAAAGCAAAAACGTAACCCTTTGACGCCATCAACCTATCCACCAGCTTCCTGCAGGATGGTGGTGGACAGGGTGAGTGAGTCAAAGGGTTAAGTTTTTGCAGTTGATGGATAGGGTGTGGGAGTCAGAGGGTTAATAATTTTACTTCGATTTCCTGAAGTTTTATCACCTTTTATAACTGAAAGCACCATAAAAAGCGATTCTTTATTAATTTTTGTTTCAAAATTTGACAAGGGAAGTGATAGGCTCATAAGATTTTGAAATTTCAATTTCATCGTGAGAAACTGAAACTGAAACTTCAAACTTTCATGAGCCTATCACTTCCCTTGTAAAGAAATACACTTACAAAATTGAAATGCGACTAAGCTGATGACTATAACAGATAAATCAGTTCTGTCTTTTGAATGGTGATTTATAAACGTTGAAATTTCAAGATGAAGTAGAATCTAAATATGAAAATAAATCACTGTAGCCTGGTTTTCTAAACTAGGTCATATTCTATCAAAGTATCAAACCACTTGATCTGTGAAAATGAGAGAGAGAACAAGAGAAAGAGAAAGAGACATAGAGCGAGAGAGAGAAGGATATATATATATATATATATATATATATATATATATATATATATATATACTGATAGAGAAAGGGACAGAGAAAGAGAGATTGAGAGAGGGAGATCGAGAGAAAGATAGATAAACATACATACATACATACATACATAC
>JAPXFY010000016.1:42614965-42617465 GCA_030674185.1 Monoplex corrugatus
TTGTGTATGCTTTGAAAAGGGTTATAGCTGATATGGCTCTACGCTGTGGGTTGGGCTTTAAACAAAAACAACGGCAAATAGTAGTAACAGTAACTTCATAGGACAAAGCATATGAAGAGATATATACATTTCAGTGCAATAAAACTGAAGTTGTTCAATGACAGCGTTCTATATTTTTGATTTACACGACAAGAAACGTAAGGACTACATAGCAGACTCCTTAAAGAACCTCCTCAGAGATGTCCCCCAGAACTGATTTTCTATTTTTTTTTCTTTTTAGATCAATAGATTTCATTTTTTGATAACCATACGTACAGTAAACTCTTTTAAATGCATTTTATAAAAGGCTACTCATGTGTTTAGTTTTTTTACCTATTGTCTTTTTCTTTTTAATTAAACTTAGATTTGTTTTGAACGTAGAGTCAGCCCTGATATGGCCGCAGTGGTTGGGTGGGCTATAAGTATATCGAACATTTAACGGACTGATACAAAGGCAGATAGAGAATTCATACGACAAGCAGGATCCCAAGACTTCGCCATCTCGTAAGGCTTATGTACAAGTTACAGCTTATGCCATGATCATTTGGATCTTCTCCCATCATGTGACATCTCTGGCGACAGTGCATATGGAATTTATTCCGAGCGCGAAGACGCTATCTTGAGAAACTGAAACTGAAACTGAAATTGAAACTGAAGCTACGTCTTTTCTTGGGGAAAAGAACAGGCATTTCCTATCAAAAAACTCCATTGTGACCGAAGCTGAATCCCATACAACGCAATCCAAGACGAACAGTTCTATGTATGGTACAACACTGTGCTTCCCATTTTGAATCTGCTCTGTAGCGTAGTAGTAGGGTTTTTCTTCTTCTTCTTCTTCTTCTTCTTCTTCTTCTTCTTCTTCTTCTTCATCTTCTTCTTCTTCTTCTTCTTCTTCTTCTTCTTCTTCTTCTTCTTCTTCTTCTTCTTCTTCTTCTTCTTCTTCTTCTTCTTCTTCGCATTCTTCTTCTTCTTCTTCGCATTCTTCTTCTTCTTCTTCGCATTCTTCTTCTCTTCTTCTTCGCATTCTTCTTCTTCGCATTCTTCTTCTTCGCATTCTTCTTCTTCGCATTCTTCTTCTTCTTCTTCGCATTCTTCTTCTTCTTCTTCTTCTTCTTCTTCTTCTTCTTCTTCTTCTTCTTCTTCGCATTCTTCTTCTTCTTTGCATTCTTCTTCGCATTCTTCTTCGCATTCTTCTTTCTGCTTCCTCCTCCTCCTCCTCCTCTTCCTCCTCCTCATCATCTTTACCTTCTCCCTTAACTCCATAAAGAGCCATCGGGGCGCTGCACTAAAAACTGCTTCTTCTGCTTCTTTTCATCCTCGTCGTCGTCGTCGTCGTCGTCCGCCTCCTCCTCCTTCTTTGTCTTTTTTCCTTCCCTTTTTCTTTTTCTTCTTTCTTTTCTTCTTCTTGTTCTTGTTCTTGTTGTTCTTTTATTTTTCTCTCTTTCTTCTTCTCTTCTCTCTTCTTTTCTTCTTCTTCTCTTCTTTTCTCTATCTTTGTTCTTCTTCTTCTTCTTCTTGCTTTCTTCTTTTCTCTTCTTCTCTCTTCTTCTTCTTCTTTCTTTCTTCTTCTTCTCTCATTCTTCTCTTGCCTTCTCTTCTCTTTTCTTCTTCTTCTTCTTCTTCTTCTTTGTTCTTTCTCTTCTTCTTCTTCTTTTCTTCTTCATTTCTTCTTATGCTTCTTCTTTCTTCTTCTGTTCTTCTTCTTTTCTTCTTTCTTTCATTCTGCCGTCTGTCTTTTTCTTCTTACTTCTCCTTCTTCACTTCGTTCTTCTTCTTCTCATCTCTCCTCCTTTTTCCTCCTACTCTCCCTTCTTTGTTTTTTCCTTCCCTTTCCTTTGCTTTCTCTTCTTCTTCTTTTCTCTCCTCCTTCATCTTCTATTTTCGTCTTCTACTTCTCTTTTATCCTCATTTTTGTCTTCTATTTTCCTTTTTTTTTTCTTCTTTCTTCTTCTCTTGTTCTGTTCTCTTACCTTCTTCTTTTCTTCTTCTCGCTTTTTTTCTTCTTCTTACTCTTCTTCTTCTTTCTCTCTGTTCTTCTTCGTTCTTCTTCGATTTCTTCTCTACTTCTCTCTTCCTTACTTCTTCTCGCATTCATACTTCTTTTCGCATTCTTCTTCTTATTCGCATTTTCTTCTTCTTGCATTCTCTTATTATTAATTTTTTCGCATTCTTCTTCTTCTTCTTTTTCATCCTACCTATCTTCTCCTCCTTTTCTTCTTATCCTCTCTTTTTTCTTCTTTTCCTTTGCTCTTTTATATCTCGCTCGTCGTCAGTCGTCGTCGTCTCGACTGCACTCCCACTCCTCTCTCTTTGTCTTATTTTCCTTCTTTTTCTTTTCTTCTTTCTTTCTCTTGTTGCCTTGTGTCTTGTTGTTCTTTTTCTCTTCTTCTCTTTTCTTCAGCATTTCTTCTCTTTCCCTCCTCCTCATTTTCTTCTTTTTCTTTCTCTTCACTTCTTCCTT
>JAPXFY010000016.1:42624965-42634965 GCA_030674185.1 Monoplex corrugatus
ACATTGCTCCTCTCTGTCTGTCTTTCTCTGTCTCTCTCTCTGTCTTTTTGTCTCTCTCTGTCTGTCTCACTCTCTCTCTGTCCATCTGTCTGTCTCTGCCTTTCTGTATCTCTCTCTAGCTGTGTCTTTTCTGTCTCTCTTTGCGTGTCTTTTTTTCTCTCTCTCTCTCTCTTTCTCATTCTCTCTCTTTTTCTCATTCTCTCTCCTTCTCTCTGTCGTTCTCTGTCTGTTGTTCTCTCTCTCTTTCATTCTCTCTCTTTCTCTCTCTCTTTCTCTCTCTGTATGTGTGTGTATCTCTCTCTCTGTCACACACACACACACACACACACACACACACACACACACACACACACACACACACACACACACAACACACACACACACACTATATACACAGAGAAATCATAGTTTAAAAAGATAAATGAAAGAAAGAGAGAGATGGAAGGAGAAAGAAAGAGACAGATAGACAGACAGACAGACACACAGACAGACACACAGAGAAAGAGACAGAGACAGGATGTGAGTGTATGTATATGTGTGTACGTGTGTGTGTGTGTTGTGTGTGTGTGTGTGTGTGTGTTTTGTTGTGTGTGTGTGTGTGTGTGTGTGTGTGTGTGTGTGTTCGCGTGCGCGAGCGCGAGCGCGTACTCGCAAGCGAGCACAAAATCAGAAAAAAAAGCTCTCATGAATTAGACCAAGGTTAAAGTTGGAAGGATTCCCCTGTGGCTTACAAATTGATCGATAGACGTGGCTGTTTTCACCACTGTGCTTTGATTGAGAGATGTAATCAGAAACGGACAAGTTGGCATGGTCTGGTTCAGCACTTTTGGCCTTCATTGGGGAACGCCATTGGAGTGGTCAGCTTCTGAGTATAAACAACTTGTCTGCGATGCTAGAAGACCTGGGTTGGAATTACCATTTGGACAGAGGTTTGTTTTTTTCTCCTTTTTTCACTACACCAGGGTTTTGTGTTTTGAGTGCTAGTCCTTCAAATGTAACGTTAACCTGAGGTCCTATATGCAGGTCGCATTTGCTTGTCTATCTCTCTCTCTGTGTCTCTGTCTCTGTCTCTCTCTCCCTCCCTCTCTCTCTCTCTCTCATTCTCCCTCTCGTTCTCTCTCTCTCCCTCGCTCTCTCTCTCACTCACACACACACACACACACACACACACACAACACAACACACACACACACACACACACACACACACACACACACACACACACACACACACACAGAGAGAGAGAGAGAAATTATAGTTTTAAAAAAAGATAAATGAGTGAAAGAGATAGAGGGAAGGAGAAAGAAAGAAAAGAGACAGAGACAGAGAGACAGAGACAGAGAGACAGAGAGACAGAGACAGAGACAGAGACACAGAGATGCAGGGAGACAGAGAGCAGAGAGACAAACAGAGACAGAGAGAGGATGTGTATGTATGTATGTGTGTGTGTACAAGCAAGCGCGCACGCGCGCGTAGTCCCAAGCGAGCATAAAATCAGAAAAGCTGTCATGAATCACACGAAGGTGGAAGTTGGAAGGATTCCCCTGTCGCTTACAAATTGATCTATAGACGTGGCTGTTTTCACCACTGTGGTTTGATTTAGAGATGTAACCAGAAGCAGACAAGTTTAAAAGTTGACATCGTCTGGCTCAGCACTTCTGGCCTTCACTGGGGAATGCCATTGGAGCGGTCAGCTTCTGAGCATAAACAACTTGTCTACGATGCCAGAAGACCTGGGCTGAAATTTCCATTTGGACAGAAGTTTGTTTTTCTCCTCCTTTCACTAGAACTTGAGTTGTGTGGTCTGAGTGCTAGTCCTCAGGATGAGGTCCTATATGCAGGTCGCATTGCTTGTCTCTGTCTATGTCTGTCTCTCATTCTCCGTCTCTTTATCAATCTCTCTCTTCTCTCTCTTCTGTCTGTCTGTCTCTCTCTCTCTCTCTCTGTCTCTCTGTCTGTGTGTCTGTCTGCCTGTCTATCTGTCTCTCTCTCTCTGTCTCTCTCTCTGTCTCTCTGTCTGTCTCTCTGTCTGTCTGTCTCTGTCTCTGTCTCTGTCTGTCTGTATGTCTGTCTGTCTGTCTGTCTCTCTCTCTCTCTCTCTCTCTCTCTCTATCTCTCTATTTCTTCGCCTTTCTTAACTCCGTGAAGCGTCACTAGGGTGCCACGCTCTAGACTGTTCACCAGATTTCTTCAGCTCTGATGGTTGTGCGCCAATTTTCTATCCATTCCACAATGTTGCCAGTCCATCACTTTTGGTCATCATATTCATCCAGCTCTGTTGGTCAAAACACTTTTTTTGTTTTTGTTTGGTTTGTTTGTTTGTTTGTTTTGTTTGTTTGTTTGTTTGTTTGTTTGTTTGTTGTTTTTTGTCCATTCCGCAATGTTGTCAGTCCATCTTTTTGTTCGTAAGATTCCTCTAGCTCTGTCTGTTGTACACCAAAGCGTGGGTCTTTGAAAAACGGTTTTCTCTCCATTCTGCAACGTTGCTAGTCCATCGAATTTGTTTGTCTTGTTTTGTTATGTTTTGTTTCCTGTCTTCCCCCCTGTCTCCCTCCTTCATCATTTCCCTGGAGTATTGAATTTTCAAGGCCATTATTATACGGTCATACAACGTAGTTTTCTTTTCTTAACCTGATATCAGCAGAGCTTCATATGGTCCAGTGGCCCTCAATACATGAACAAGAACTTACGGCAAAAGAAAACATGTCTTTAGCAAACTTTTGTACAAACAAAACTCAACAAAACACACAGAGATGATGGCAAAAAAACTGCAGCCAGGATTTGACACGGTAATTGTGTTGTAACGGAGTTGGGAATATATTTAAGAGGGATTTTATCGTACTCTGTAAGTTCCATTTACGCTACGCACAAATCCGCAAGCACTTATCTGGCCGACTCCTTGGGCCTGTGCAAACCCTATGCGCTGGTATGGTCTTGAAATAAGGAAGAAGAGGGAGAGGGAGATCTATGAAACACTGAGCTTAATCAGCAGAACATATGGATAATATTATGCACATTCATATGCATGTGTATATGTACATGGATATACCTATACATACATGTATACATATACACACAAATACATACACACACACATATATATATATGTATATATATATATACATATATATATATATATATATATATACATACACATACACATACATACATTGCCATAGATGTCTGTATGCCAGGAATCATCAGTTCCTTCAGTATAACAGAATCTCTCTGTTCAGACAGTGCCAATGGCTGACAGATTAACCAAGTCAGGTGTAAACGCAAGACAATTTTCGTATGCAAATGAATGACTCGATCGGATGGGACCTGATCAATCTGGGAGTTTCTGCATTGCAGTTGCAAGCTTGGCTTGACTATATACATGTACTTAGTTCCTGCACACGTAAGCTGAAATCTATGTTCACTGAATGGTTTTATAAGGTTTATTTCCTTTGTAGACATTGTACTAACAAAGACCATGGTTGCTTTTTTGTTTTCTCTTTTGTTTTTGTTTCCAAAACAAGTGTGACTGCCCGCGTTCAAGCAAACAGGAACCAGAAAAAAAATCGAAAGAAGAATACGAACGCGTATTTGATACAACAAGACAGCAGCAGTGAAGTTTCAGTCTTTTTCTCATAATTTTTGTATCTGGTGTTTGTTTGTTTGTAATCTTACACTTGAAAATTTTGCACCTGTCTTGTCTTGTTGTATTAAATACGCGTTCGTATTCTTCTTTCGTGTTTTTGTTTGTTTGTTTATTTTTTGTTTGTTTATCTGTTTTTTGTTTGTTTAGTTTTTCTTCTTTTTTTTTGTTTTGTTTTTTTTGCTGCTGTTGTCGTCTCTGTTGCATCTTATATTTACTTCTGCTGGTGACATTGCAATTTTCGTTAAAAGCGTTGTTTCCATGAAGTCATTTTTCTCTTTATCTTTTTTTCCTCCTCTTCTTCTTATTCTTCTGTTTCTTCTTGTTTTTCTTGTTCTTGTTTTTGTTTTTGTTTTTGTTCTTGTTCTTGTTCTTCTTCTTGTTTTTGTTTTTGTTCTTGTTTTTGTTTTTGTTCTTGTTCTTGTTCTTGTTCTTGTTCTTGTTTTTGTTTTTGTTCTTGTTCTTGTTCTTGTTCTTGTTTTTGTTTTTGTTCTTGTTCTTGTTCTTGTTCTTGTTCTTGTTCTTGTTTTTGTTCTTGTTCTTGTTCTTGTTCTTCTGTTTCTTCTTGTTTTTCTTGTTCTTGTTTTTGTTCTTGTTCTTGTTCTTGTTTTTGTTCTTGTTCTTGTTTTTGTTCTTGTTCTTGTTCTTGTTTTTGTTCTTGTTCTTGTTTTTGTTTTTGTTCTTGTCCTTGTTCTTGTTCTTGTTCTTGTTCTTGTTTTTGTTCTTGTTTTTGTTCTTGTTCTTGTTCTTCTGTTTCTTCTTGTTTTTCTTGTTCTTGTTTTTGTTCTTGTTCTTGTTCTTGTTCTTGTTCTTGTTTTTGTTTTTGTTCTTGTTCTTGTTCTTGTTCTTGTTCTTGTTCTTGTTCTTGTTCTTGTTCTTGTTCTTGTTCTTGTTCTTGTTCTTGTTCTTGTTCTTGTTCTTGTTCTTGTTCTTCGTCTTCTTCTTCTTCTTCTTCTTCTTCGTCTTCTTCTTTTTCTTCGCATTCTTCTTCTTCGTCTTCGCATTCTTCTTCTTCGTCTTCTTCTTCTTCGTCGTCTTCTTCTTCATCTTCGCATTCTTCTTCGCATTCTTCTTCTTCTTCGCATTCTTCTTCTTCTTCTTCTTCGCATTCTTCTTCTTCTTATTCTTCTTCTTCTTCTTCTTCGCATTCTTCTTCGCATTCTTCTTCGCATTCTTCTTCTTCGCATTCTTCTTCTTCGCATTCTTCTTCTTCGCATTCTTCTTCGCATTCTTCGCATTCTTCTTCGCATTCTTCTTCGCATTCTTCTTCGCATTCTTCTTCGCATTCTTCTTCGCATTCTTCTTCTTCTTCGCATTCTTCTTCGCATTCTTCTTCGCATTCTTCTTCGCATTCTTCTTCTTCTTCTTCTTCTTCTTCTTCTTCTTCTTCTTCTTCTTCTTCTTCTTCTTCGCATTCTTCTTCGCATTCTTCTTCGCATTCTTCGCATTCTTCTTCGCATTCTTCGCATTCTTCTTCTTCGCATTCTTCTTCGCTTTCTTCTTCGCATTCTTCTTCGCATTCTTCGCATTCTTCTTCGCATTCTTCTTCCATTCTTCTTCGCATTCTTCTTCGCATTCTTCTTCGCATTCTTCTTCGCATTCTTCTTCTTCTTCTTCTTCCTCCTCTCTCTTCCTCCTCCTCATCATCTTTACCTTCTCCCTTAACTCCATGAAGAGCCATTGGGGCGCTGCACTAAAAACTGTTCACCAGATTTCTCCAGCTCTGTCAGTTGTGTGCCAAAGCCTGGGCTGCTGCAAATTATTTTTCTGTCCTTCCGCAATATTGTCAGTCCGTTCTGTCTTTCCCTTCGTCTCCTTCTCTCAATAGTTCCCTGGAGGACTGATTTAGCAAGGCCATTGGATCTTGTTTCATTTTTCATACCAACGTCGTTTTCGTTTCTTAACTAAAGTCAGCAGATCTTTATGTGATCCAGTGTAATACTGAGGTTTGGCGCACTTGTTTACCTGATGATGTAATGACCGAATCTGATGATGTTTAGTACCTTACGATAATATCTCATTTCAGTAGCTTGTTTTCGTTTTTCCAAGTCCGCTGTTAATATCTATGTACTGCATGCATACAGGAAGATGGAATATATCAGTGCACGTAAGAGAAAGAGAGAGAGAACCATAAATCAGAATTGCCCATTACGATTTCTGTGACAAGAATATTGTGTACAGTGCTATTTTTAATACTTGTGTTGTAATATTGTTCCTAGGATAACCCTTGGCAGGTAAGCGTTTGGAAGAGCAAGTTCGGGTTTCAAAAGAATGCCAAATTCCAACTGTCTTGAAATCAAAAGTCTATGACCAATGCATTCTGCCCACAGTCACCTACGGTGCAAAACCGTGGAATCTAACGAAAAAATATCGTTTTAAAACTAAGAACCACACAACGAGCACATGAAAGTATCATGCTTGGTATCTTCTGGAAAGATCGCAAAACGGCTCAGTGGATCAGAAAAAGAACATAAGTGCGAGACATCTTGGAAACCATCATCAAACTGAAATAGAACTGGGCAGGACATCTCATCCGGAGAATGGACAATCATTGAACAACAAAAACCACGTTCTGGATACCAAGAGACGGCACTCGCAATAGAGGAAGACAGAAAACTAGATGAAGAGACGACCTAGATGGATTTGACTAGAACTGGAGAGGAAAAGCGCTGGAACGAAGTGAATGGAAGCAGCTGGGGGCCTATGTCCAACAACGGACTTTCAGTGGCTGAAAGATGAATATTGTTCCTGATATTTTTGAATGTGTTCTTCTTGCTGTTGTATGTTGCTATTGCTTGACAGACGCAGTAATCAAATGAGTAAACATCGAAAGATCCTGGGTAAGACCCACCTAGACACCTTGGCTTGATGGATAAAGGTTGGAGATTTTCTTTGATCTTTCAGGTCAGGTCTCAGTGCCTGAAGCCCACTTCATGTCTATACGCATGAAAACTGTTAAATGCACCCCTTAAGTCTCTGTAAGTTACATCAATGGCCAGTTTATGGAAATATGAAAACAGCCAGCATGCACGCAGCAGTTAGCAATGGTACATATTGTGCAACAACATTTTTATTTATTTTTTTAGGATCATTGCACTCACGTTGGTTGCACTCAGGTTGGAACCTTCATGCTCACCTTTTTTTGTCCCATTTTCTACGCCACCTTAATGGCCACAAAAGCTGGAATAGTTTTTACAGTACGATGATGATGATGTCGATGGGGATGACAAATCATGATGCTATGGAGTTCCCTCTAGGACTGAAACTGCGTGACAGGGCTGTACTCTACGCTTACTATTATGATATATCCTGGCGCCGACCAGACCCGAGAGTTACAGACACCTGCGGTGCTGGTCAGTAGATTTGAGCAACACCCTCAATGACGCATCCGTGAAGTGGATGAAACTCGACTGTGTGGTCCCAGTCTTCCCAGTGAGCCCATAGCACGCCCAACTCTGGGTAGGAGCCGGTTAGAGCCGAAAACCCCCACAATGATTTTTGAAGGGACCGATGGGGATTCGAACCCACAACCTTCCAGTCGGTAGTCCGTTGCGCTAACCACTACACCACAACGATGGAGATTCGAACCCACAATCTTCCAGTTGGTAGTCCGTTGTGCTAACCAGTACACCACGGCGATTGGTTATTGCGCAACAGCATAGTGAAATGTGGTCAGCTTACTAACAGCTTGAGTTCTGTGTTCCAACAAAATGTCAATATCAAATATGCATCTAATGTTCCTGTAAGTTACATCAATAACTGGTTTATATAAAGATCAAAACATCTAGCATGCACTCTAAAAAAGATGCACATTGTGCAACAACATGGTGGAATATGGTCAGCTTCTCTGATAGCTTGAGATCTCCGCGCTTTACGCAAATGTAAATGTTAAACATGCATCCTAAAGTTTCTGTAAGTTACTCCAATAGCTGGCTTATGGACGGATGAAACATCTAGCATGCACGCTTAGCAAAGATGCAGACTGTGCAACAACATAGTGGAATGTGGTCAGCTAACATAACAACTTGAGTTCTACATGTTCCACCAAAATGTCAACGTTAGATATGCATACTAAAGGTTCTGTAAGTTACAGCAATGGCTGGCTTACAGAAAGATGAAAACAACTAGCATGCACGCTTAGCATAGATGCAGACTGTACAACAACGTAGTGGAATGTGATCAGCTTCTCTTACAGCTTGAGTTCTCCGCGCTTAACCCAAATATCTGTGTTAAATGTGCGTCCTAACGTTTCTTAAGTTACGTCAATAGCTGGCTTATGGAAAGAAGAGAACGGTCAGCAACCATCCGTAGCAAAGATGAAGTCTGTGCAACAACACAGTGGAATATGGTCAGCTTGCCTAGCAGCTTGAGTTCTCCGTGCTCCACCAAAACGTCTGATTATGTGTAATGGGCAGTGAGTCCAGTTGACTGAAAGATAGCGCTATACAAGAATGATTCGTACAGATAATATTGTTTCTGTGAATGTTGTGGCTATACACCCGTTGGCATGTGTTAATATGCACAGATGGTACTGTAGTCATGGTTCTCACTACTGATGATGTTAATGTTAAAACCGCCACTATTGTTGCAACTGTTCTAAAATATTGAGGAGATAGAGAGAGAGAGAGAGAGAGACAGACAGACAGACAGACAGACAGACAGACAGACAAACAGAGACAGAGACAGACAAACAGAGAGAGAGACAGCACGAGCGAGAGAGAGAGAAAACACAGGGTATTTGATAGACTAATTGATTGATTTGATTCGATTCGATTCGATTCGTTTTGATTCGATTTGATTGATTGATTGATTGATTGATTGATTGATTGATTGTTGGGTCAGTTGGTTGGTTGGTTAGTTGGTTGGTGGTTGGTTGTTTGGCTGTTGGTTGGCTGGTTGGTTGGCTGGTTGGTTGTTGTTGGTTGGTTGGTTGGTTGGTTGGTTGGTTGGTTGGTTGGTTGGTTGGTTGGATGGTTGATCGATCGATCTCTATTTTACGGAAAGGGGGAGACAGAGGAGAGAGGGAGGGAACGAGACAGACAGACAGAGACAGAGACAGAGAGAGAGAGAGAGAGAGAGAGAGAGAGAGAGAGAGAGAGAGAGAGAGAGAGAGAGAGAGAGCACATGCAGAACTTTACAATACAAAAGTTCAACATATCATTCCGACATATCTTCAATATATCGGTTCCTCGTCGCCCCTTCCTCCTCATCTTTAACATTTCCTTCTACCACTATCTTCATAAAACCTTCTCCTACCACTACCCCCACCCTTCTTCCCCCTCGTTCAACCCTCCCTCACTGCAAACCCGTCTCAGAGTTGGAAGAAAGTTGCCAAGTCTCATGCAGACCCTGTCTTCAGACAACACTGCCACAATGGCATTTCTTACCCGCCCCCCACTGCTAACTAAATGGGCGCATTACGTCACAGCTTCAGTGTCTGGACCTCCCATCCAATCAGGACCCGCATTTTTCTTTTCTGCTGCAGACATACGCATGCGCTGTGGTGCTGGTCTAAGTTCTGCGCGAGGTCTTGATCAATCCTTTCAATAGCCAGCTTTCCAAATCGTGCATTTTCCTCCCTGGCTCGAGCCGAATACTGTGAAGAGAGAAAAAAGAAGGAATGGACCAACATTTTGAAGTGTTCCCCTGCCCCCATGTCAAAATTGCCCCTTGGAATGTTTGGTTTATAGAAAACGTCTCTTGTGTAGACAATATAATCCATTTGAGTAGTCCTCCAACGTTTCTCTTGTGTAGACTGTATAATCCATTTGAGTAGTCCTCCAACGTTTCTCTTGTGTAGACTGTATAATTCATAAAGATAGTCCTCCAACGTCTCTAGTGTAGACTTATAATCCATATGAGTAGTCCTCCAACGTCTCTTTGTAGACTTATAATCCATATGAGTAGTCCTCCAACGTCTCTTTGTAGACTTATAATCCATATGAGTAGTCCTCCAACGTCTCTTTGTAGACTTATAATCCATATGAGTAGCACTCCAACGTCTTTTATAGACTATAATCCATACGAGTAGCACTCCAACGTCTCTTTGTAGACTTATAATCTATATGAGTAGCACTACAGTTCTCTTTGTAGACTTATGATCTATATGAGTAGCACTGCAACGTCTCTTTGTAGACTTATAATCTATATGAGTAGCACTACAGTTCTCTTTGTAGACTTATGATCCATATGAGTAGCACTGCAACGTCTCTTTGTAGACTTATAATCCATATGAGTAGCACTCCAAGTCTCTTGTGTAGACTTTTAATCCATACGAGTAGTCCTCCAACGTCTCTTTGTAGACTGTATAATCCATTATGAGTTGTCCTCCAACGTTTCTTTTATGTACACTGTATAATC
>JAPXFY010000016.1:42642465-42657465 GCA_030674185.1 Monoplex corrugatus
CGTATATCAGGTCAAACTGTAATTTTCTCTTGTATTTACCCTCCTCCTCCCAGCCATGTGAACGAACTCTCTCCTTCTGTGTTTCATAATGAAATTAAATCTGTCTTCGATTACTAGACTCTCAGATAAGGAAAACTCGTCATTCTTGGCGATGTCAGTGTACACTTTGATGATCAAGATGACTGGGAAACCAAGCGCTTGTATTTCTCCCTCTCTCTCTCTGTCTACTATTTTCTCTCTCAGCTTGTGACCCAGCCCACACACACACATTAAAGGCCATATAACATCCATCAACTTGTTACATCAGTCTTAGTCCGAGACCAGTTTCCTTCAAACCATTCTGCGGTGTTATTTTCACTCTATCAGATTAAAATCTGTACGCTGGAAGCAAACTGTTACCCGTCTCAACCTGAAATTTATCGATGTTAAATCCTTCCTGTCTCAAGCTGTAAATCCTCTGCCCTATCTTTCAGGTTCTTCCGATCCCGCTAGTCACTACCATTCAATCTTGTACCAGCTTCTAGGTAAGCTAGTCACTACAATTCAATCTTGTACCAGCTTCTAGGTAAGCTAGTCACTACAATTCAATCTTGTACCAGCTTCTAGGTAAGCTAGTCACTACAATTCAATCTTGTACCAGCTTCTAGGTAAGCTAGTCACTACAATTCAATCTTGTACCAGCTTCTAGGTAAGCTAGTCACTACAATTCAATCTTGTACCAGCTTCTAGGTAAGCTAGTCACTACAATTCAATCTTGTACCAGCTTCTAGGTAAGCTAGTCACTACCATTCAATCTTGTACCAGCTTCTAGGTAAGCTAGTCACTACAATTCAATCTTGTACCAGCTTCTAGGTAAGCTAGTCACTACAATTCAATCTTGTACCAGCTTCTAGGTAAGCTAGTCACTACAATTCAATCTTGTACCAGCTTCGAGGTAAGCTAGTCACTACAATTCAATCTTGTACCAGTTTTTAGGTAAGCTAGTCACTACAATTCAATCTTTTACCAGCTTCTAGGTAAGCTTGTCACTACAATTCAATCTTGTACCAGCTTCTAGGTAAGCTTGTCACTACAATTCAATCTTGTACCAGTTTTTAGGTAAGCTAGTCACTACAATTCAATCTTGTACCAGCTTCAAGGTAAGCTTGTCACTACCATTCAATCTTTACCAGCTTTTAGGTAAGCTAGTCACTACAATTCAATCTTGTACCAGCTTCTAGGTAAGCTTGTCACTACCATTCAATCTTTACCAGCTTTTAGGTAAGCTAGTCACTATCGTTCAATCTTGTACCAGCTTCAAGGTAGGCTAGTCACTACCATTCAATCTTGTACCAACTTCTAGGTGAGCTAGTCACTACAATTCAACTTTGTACCAGTTTCTAGGTAAGTTAGTCACTACAATTCAATCTTGTACCAGCTTCTAAGTAAGTATGTTCACCCACCCATCTGTGTTCTACTTGATCGCCTGTCTGCACTCTGGTTTACAAAAGCCGAAATAATGGTATCCACACAATCTCGTAGACGTGCCGAAAGTCAGTGGCAGTCCTCTGTTCTTGTAGTTCATTCGCACATTTTCCGTGAGCATATGAAAACGGTTACAAAAACGATTTCAATAGCTAAAAATGACTATTATTCTACCCAGGTCCTTGAATCTCATCATTATCATCATGTGCCCTGCCGCATGGCGTTGGCGACCATGGTCCTCTATATGTATCTATCCCTTGTCGCCGCAAGCTCATCTTCGACCTTCTCTGTCCTCAGGCACCCTGCAAGTCTTTAAAATATTTCCTCTGGGGGTACCTGGTGCTTTCTGTCCCTCCAGCTTTCCTATTGTGACCAGGTGCTCCAATACCCCTTTCCTCATAAAATGGCCTATATATGTTGTTTGCCTTTTCCTAATCTTCCATATCAATGTTCTTCTTGTGTCTGCCCCATCAAGACTGTCTGGTTTGTTTTCTTTGCTGTCCATGGAACTCTCGACATTTTCTTAGAAACCACAGTTCGGCTGCCTCAATCTTGTTCTGGCTTTGCATATTGAGTGTCCACGCCTCACAACCGTACATTATCGGTTCTATATAACATTCAAAAACTGTCTTCCCGATGTTAATTGATAGCCATTTGTTGGTAAGAGTGCTTTTCATCTTCGTGAAAACTCCTTGAATTTACAATACAAAACGCCTGTTCTCTGTCATGTCTGTCATATCTAATCTTTTGGGTACTGTCAGTCATCTCTGCTTCCGTACCCTGTCTCCCTTCAAGTCTAGCTTGAAGACACCTTTTTGTGCACCAGTAATTTCCCTCTCGACATGCTCCCCCTCCCCCCACCCCTACCATTTTGCCTCACTGCCCTCCTGTCCTCCCTCCTCCCCCAGTTTGTTTGTGCTTGGCGCCCTGGAACTTCAGGTGACTGCTTTGATGTATGACGAGAGTGCCCGCTTTGGTTGGTTCTTGTATCAAGGTTTGGCGCCTAACAATCGTCATTATTAGTATCATAATTTTTCTCATGGGGATGAGGAAGTAGTTGACGTTTTTGAAAGGGGCAAGTAATGGGTTGGGGGCAAAACTGATAAGGTGGAGAGCTGACATGATCACAATGGGGATGACGATATCATGGTTGAAGTATGGTTGATAACGTCATGATGACTGTATGGTTGATAACGTCATGATCACTGTATAGTTGATAACGTCATGATCACTGTATAGTTGATAACGTCATGATCACTATATGGTTGATAACATCATGATCACAAAAGGGATGACGATATCATGATTCAAGTATGGTTGATAACGTCATGGTCACTGTATGGTTGGTAACGTCATGATCACTGTATAGTTGATAACGTCATGGTCACTGTATGGCTGATAACGTCATGATCACAAAAGGGATGATGAATTCATGATTCAAAAATACTTGATAACGTCATGATCACAGTGGGAATGATGACGTCATGATTATATATTGTTGATGACGTCATCATCACAGCTTCTTGTATCTCTCACGTCACAGGGAGTGACGTAGCTGGAGGTCTCTATTAATGACTGTGATGAATTTAAAACTAAGGTCATGATGACCTTACCTACTGTATGTGATGCATGTGGCGTCTAGGGTGATTACAGTTTCTGGAGTTATTTTACAAATAAAAAGGGAATGTTGGTAAAATGGTTCTATCAACTTGTGTGAGATTGTAAGTTTAATTAAACATTCTAGTCGAAAATGCCCTACTCTTAAATTCATTTTGGTAAAATAAAATGGCTTTACACTTTGGTACTTCGTTAGTGTATGTGTATATGAGAGAGACAGACACATAGACAGACAGACAGAGACAGAGTGTGTGTGTGTGTGTCTATGTGTGTGTTGCTGTGTGTGTGTGTGTTGTGGTGTGTGTGTGTGTGTGTGTGTGTGTGTGTTGTGTGTGTGTGTGCATGTGAGTGTGGTGTGTGTGTGTGTGTGTGTTGTGTGTGTGTGTGTGTGTGTGTGTGTGTGTGTGTGGCTGTCTGTAGTCTGTCTATGTCTCTGTGTGTATGTCAATGGTTGTGTTATCTGTGTGTTTCTGTGTGTCTGTGTGTCTGTGTGTCTCTCTCCTCTCTCTCTCTCTCTCTCTCTCTCTCTCTCTCTCTTTTCTCTCTCTCTCTCCCCTCTCTCTCTCTCTCGGTGTGTGTGTGTGTGTGTGTGTGTGTGTGTGTGTGTGTGTGTGTGTGTGTGTGGTGTGTTGTGTTGTGTGTGTGTGTGAGTGCGTGTGTGTCTATATCCGTATGTGATGTGTGTGTGTGTCTGTGTGTGTGTCTGTGTGTGTGTCTCTGTGTGTGTATTTGTTTGTGTGTGTTGTGTGTGTGTATGTATGTGTCGTATGTATGTGTGTGCTTCATGTGTGTGTGTGTGTTGTGTGTATGTGTGTGTGTGTGTGTTTGTGTGTGTGTGTGTGTGTGTGTGTGTGTGTGTGTGTGTGTGTGTGTGTGTGTGTGTGTGTGTGTGTGTGTGTGTGTGTGGGGGTGTGTAAGGAGGGTCAGTGTACACGAACTGTCGCTATGATGCGGGGCTATTTGTCTTGTTTAGATCTGTGCCCTGTTGATAGGTGATAATGCCATGCGGTGATTTGTTGGGTTATTTTCCCCTCTACTTTTCTTTCTCTTCACCCCCTCCCCCACCCAGCCGTCTCCTTTTTCATCCCTGCTTCTAGATTTGTGCTTAGTTTCTAAAATGATCTTATGCAGTGAGTTTTTTTTTTTTTAACTTTCTTTCCTTTTTTTCTTTTTCTTTTTGTTGTCTTGGGTTTTGTTTTGTTTTTTTCGTCTTTTCTTTCGTTCTTGTTCTGTCTCTCTCTCTCTTTGTCTCTTCTCTCTCTCTCTCTTTGTCTCTTCTCTTTCTCTCTCTCTTTCTCTCTCTCTCTCTTTGTCTCCTCTCTCTTTTCTCTCTCTCTTTGTCTCTCTCTCTTGTCTCTCTCTCTCTCTCTCTCTCTCTCTCTCTCTCTCTCTCTCTCTCTCTCTCTCTCTCTCTCTCCCTCTTACTTATATGATTAGTTACGTCGGGTGGTCAACTGTTTCTTCAACTTTTCGTTCAACTTTTTAAATTTAATGTAAGTATATCTCAGTGAAATATCACTTTATATTATCTTTATGTTTGTTTGCCGGATTTGGGTCTTCCTCTTACTTATATGACTAATTATTCGGGTGGTCAACTGTTTCTTCAACTTTTTGTTCAACTTTTTAAATTAATGTAAGTTTATCTCCAGTGAAGATACACTTTATACTGTTCTTATGTTTATTTGCCGGATTTGGGTCTTCCTCTTACTTATATGACTAATTACGTCGGGTGGTCAACTGTTTCTTCAACTTTTTTGTTCAACTTTTTTCCTTCAATTTTTTCTTCATCATTAGAACAAAAATTTAAATGGATGTAATGTCAGCCATGACTATATTTATAAATCTTTATTTCACAAAAACGTCGCCGTAAAATTTAATGACTTTGTTTTATGCTCCTTGCCACAAGGACAAAAATGTCAATGGCAATAAACCATTTTCAGTTTCAGTTTCAGTTTCTCTCTCTCTCTCTCTCTCTCTCTCTCTCTCTTTCTCTCTCTCTTCTCTCTCTCTCTCTCTCTTTCTCTCTCTCTTTCTCTCTCTCTCTCTCTCTCTCTCTCTCTCTCTCTCTCTCTCTCTCTCTCTCTCTCTCCCCTCTCTTTCTAGATTTATTTGTTCGTGCATTTGTGCATTTGTTTATGTATGCATGCATTTGTGTATGCGTGTATTTCTTTATTTATTTATTCATTTGTTCATTATTTTTGTCTCTCTTCGTATATGCTCAGTTTTCTTTTCTTTTTTTCTTTTTTTTTTTGTCTTTTGATTTGATTTTGTTTTTGTTTTGTTGTGTTCATGTCTGTCTGCTATCTTTCTTCTTTCCTGATTTTTTTCCCTCTTGTTTGTTCGTTCACTCGTCTTTTCCTCCTGTTGCTATAATCTCTAGAGCTTACGGGCCTGACTGGCTCTTGTAAGAGAATCGTGGTATCAAGATGTAATGTCTTGAGTTCAGTCCCAACCGGCATCATTCAAACATTTTAATAGGATTATCGCACTTGGAGAGGTTACCTTTGTGTCCACCGTTTTTTGTTTTGTTTTGTGTTTTGTTTTGTTTGTTTGTTTTTGTTTTTGTTTTTTTTCGTCCCATTTTCTACGCCACCTTAATGGCCACAGGAGCTGGCACAGTTTCTTTTCTGGTTCTGTTCTGTTTTTTACTATCTACGATGGTGTCGATGAGAATGATAATCATGATGCTATGGAATTCCATCTAGGATTGAGACTGCGTGACAGGACTGTATTCTACGCTTACTATCATCATATATCCTGGCGTCAATCAGGCTCGAGAGATACAGACACCTGCTGAACTGGTCAGAAGATTTCAGCAACACCGTCAATGACGTATCCATGAAGTGGATGATACTCGACTGTGTGGTTCCAGTCTTCCCAATGAGCCCATAACACGCCCAACTCTGGGTAGGAGCTGGTTAGAGCCGAAAAACCCCACAATGATATATTTTTGAAGGGACTGATGGGGATTCGAACCCACAATCTTCCAGTCGATAGTCCGCTGCATTAGCATCATTAAAACATTGGCCTGTTGGCTGTCCATACGCTCGTCATTCTGGTGATGTAAGCTTTAACGTTTCATAGGTCTTGCTCTTGTCCTCTCTCTCTCCGTTATTCCATTTCAAGACCTTACCAACCCATAGTTGTTTGGGTTTTTTTGCGCAGGCTCAAGGAATCTGCCAGATAACAGATGGCAGATTGAGTGAAGCTTATACGAAATTGTGTGGATGAATGAACTCCAAATTCTAAACTTCTGATGGTAATTGCTTTACTGATGACAATGGTCACTATTTGGCCTCCTATTCCATGTGTCACTTAATACTGCTTCTGTAAGCCTTTGATCAGATGTGGTCGCCCCCCACCCACCACTCCCATTCTCTTGTGTGATGCCAGGAGCTCTTTCAGTATAAACAGTATCCCCACTTTCCGGAAATTCTGTGCTAGACATTTCCTCTTTTCTGTCACTCTCTTTGTTTCTGTCTTGTTCTTTTGCTTTTTGTCATTTCTTCCTATCATTTTTCTGCCTTGCTGGTCCATTCACCTGTATGTGTTCTGTAAAGTCTTATGTACTTTTCTCTTAGGACTGATAACTGGGTACATTGTTAAGTTCATATTTGGTTCTAAGACATGTGATGTGCACAAGCAATTTCAGTTAATTTAGGCTCGTTTTTATATGTATGTTTTAGTGTCCTTAGTTATGTTTACATTTGTATCCCTGTGTGATAAATTGGACGGAGTGGTCAACGTCAGGGGATATCCTTAGAATATGTGGTCGATTGCATTGATATGAGTACTGATGCCCTGATATGGTTCTACGCAGACGACTGGGCTTTAAGCAACAATAAGAATAACAATGACAATAATAATAATAGTAACGATCGGATGTGGTCAATACAGTCTCTAATGAAAGATCTGTGGCATTTCGGTTTTCATTCCATGTGTTGTTTGTAAACTCAGTGACGATAATAATGATATAATGATAATTTAATGATAATAAATTAAATAATAATAATAACAATGATAACGACGACGACAACGATGAGATGATGATGATGATGATGATGATGATGATGATGATGATGATGATGATGATGATGATGATGATGATGATGATATTCATAAGGCGCTAAATCTTGATGTATGAATAAAAGCGTAAATTCTCATAATTCACTAAAGCATTCACTTACAATGACAAAAACAACTTACGGGTACAAAGGGTATGCACTCAGAGAGGGAGCGGACAGGAGATGTGTGGGATGAAGCGGTGGGTGCATAATGAGGGGAAATCACTGCTGGACAAAAAGGTAACTCTTCAAGTTAAACTTGAAGGAAGACACAGTATGTGACTGTCGAAGAGACAGGGGAAATTTATACCACCTGTAAGGACCAGACACAAAAAAATTAATACTTTCGTGCTGATGGCTTATCAGAGTGTACAGTATGAGGCAACTGAATTGTAGTTTCTAGGAAGAATGTTGAGAGTTCCATGGACAGCAAAGAAAACAAACGAGACAGTCTTGAAGGAGGCAGACACACAAAAAAAAACATTAATAAAGAAGATAAGGAAAAGACAAGCAATATTTATAGGACATTTTATGAGGCAACGGAAATTAGAGTGCATAGTCACAACAGGAAAGCTGGAGGGCAAGAGATCACCTGACCAGGAAAATATGGACGGACATGCAGAGGGCTGAGGAAGAAGGTGGAGATGTACTGCAGCGACAAGGAAGATTCGTATGAGGCAGATCATACGCCATGCGAGGCAAATATGATGTAAGAGAGAATGCGGATGTTCTTGTGTCCTAATTTGTATGAGGCCGAAATGCTGTAGGTTTCTTATTAGAATCTGCAATGACCACATCCGATCACATGCCGCACACAGGCCGTAATGACTACATGGAACAGGAGACGAGATGTTGAGAAGAGAGGCAGAAAGGTTCAGACGTTCGCCTGCCGATAACTAAACTCGAGGTTCCAGGAGGGTCCACTCCCCTGTAGAGGCCTCGACGTTTCTGCCTCAGTTTGACCGGAAAATCAAACTGAACGTCTAATCATTCGGAAGGGGACGAAAAACGAGTCGGACTCGTGTGTCTTCTGGCCTGCGCACGCTGAAGATCCCACGGTAGTTGAAAATTGTGAAGAGCAGGACATCTCCCCTGGTATGAAAGATTGGAGAGATAGACTGGTTTCCCAGGTCCTTCCCCTTGAAGGCCAATTAACCTTCTTGCCTTTCTGAAGCCTTGGGTGGTGCTGCACTCAGGCGGCACAGTCTGAAAGGAGAGAGCAACCAGAATTTAACATGGTAAATTCATTGTGACACAAAACATGAATATGAATTTACTTTTGTTCTCCTTATTTGTAGGGCAAGCATCCCCAACCAAGCATGTCGTAGATAAGATTCAGGTTTGGAGAACAGATGTGAAATAAACCAGATTTGCCTGGACGAATAAGCAATCTCTCGGCTGATCATGACTATCGTGGGAATATACGATGGAGGTTTCCCGTTGCCTTCCATCGGTTTTTTTTTATTTGTTTGTTTTGTTTGTTTGTTTGATTGTTTGTTTATTTGTTCGTTTTGTTGTTGTTTGTTTGTTGTTGTTTGTTTTTGTTTGTTTTTTTTTTATTATATGGACTGTCCTCAACCTTTGTCGTTCTCACAACAACCCACAAGGCAGTGGTGGTGGTTTTCTGTCAGGGTTTCCCCCCTTAGCGCTGATATTTCCCGAGACAGCCACAAGGCAGTGGGGGTGGTTTTCTGTAAGGGTTAACTCCCTTAGCCTTAGTCTCTCTCGAGACAACCACAAGGCAGTGGTGCTATTAAATTAACCCATGGCTTGGGGTCTGGTTCATGGGCACCAGGGCAAGTGTCAGTGTATAATTATGGATTTAATTCCTGGCACGTAGACGCTATCTTGAGAAACTGTAGCTAAAACCTCAGAGCAGTTAATCTCTCTTTTCTCTCTCTCTCTCTCTCTCTCTCTCTCTCTCTCTCTCTCTCTCTCTCTCTCTCACACACACACACACACACACACACACACACACACATCTCTCTCTCTCTCTGTCTCTCTTCTGTCTCTCTCTCTGTCTGTCTCTCTCTCGCTGGCCCCCTCTCTCTCTCTCTCTCTCTCTCTCTCTCTCTCGCTCTCTCTCTCTCTCTCTCTCTCTTTCTCTCTTTTGTGTGTTGTTGATGGTGGTGATGGTGGCTGTAGTGAGGTGTTATTTTTGTTCCCTACTTTTGCTGGTGTTTTTCAAACGAAAATGCAGTTTATAATTCCTAACTTCAAATCAGAAAGAAGACAAGAAAGACGACAAAGGCGATAAAGAAAATAGCAACATGTCTTATTAACTGATCAACATTCAAACAGTCCTGCCATTTCTTTAACCCTTTGACTCCGCACCCTGTACTACCTGCACCCTGCATTGCTAACCATGCTTGAAAGCGGAAAAAATTAACCTTTGATTCCCTCACCCTAAACACCAGCTTCCTGCAGGTTATGTTTTTGCAGTTGGTGGACAGGGTGAGGGAGTCAAAGTAGGTTAAGTATTTTTGTAGTTGGTAAGTAGTGTGAGGGAGTCAAAGGGTTGTTTTTTGCAGATGGTAGGTAGGGTGCAGGGGGTTAAGGGTTAACTCACCAGTTCCAACCCTAAGCCCCAGCCCCAAGGCGTCAGCCCCCCCCCCCCCTATTCTTTACATCTACTTGCCTCCACTCAGGTTCCTAACGAGAGCCTTGATTGCAATCTCCTGCGTGACCAAGTAGCTGGCAATTTGCGCCTGTTAGGGCAGGGGGGGGGGGGGGAAGAAGGTCTGAAAATGGGATTGGGACCGCCAAACAGACTCTGGGACGGGAATGGGACAGCACCAGATAATCAGATTCTGGAGAAAGCAAGGGGCCAAGCAAACGAGAAGCCCGTCCACTTGAGCGCGTGACCTTCCCATTAACCCCTAGCCACTTGTTTTTATCCGCGCCGCAAGGGACACTCCCCCCCCCCCAAGCCATGCTATGACGTCACTACCTGATGTCATCTATCACAAGGAAAGAGCCAATATCGAGCAGACAACCAGAGCGCGTTTGCATGGTGGACATGTTGCTGCCTTAAGGAGGAACACGTGACATTTCGCTGTAAATTTTGCATTTTTCCACCAAGTCATTTTTTTTAATGTAAACCTTGTAGGTAATCTAAGGGAATAACTGAACTGATGATTCTGGCTCGTGAGGAACCCTATTGATGGTCAGCCACACCATTTTCATATAAACCAGACACACACAAAAATCTAAGGAGAACGCAGACTTGAAATGTGTTTCTGATTCCTATGTGTTTGAACGCTGTCAGCCACTTTGATCTAGATTGTCATTTTCATATGGTATGATCTTCAGCATCATTGAATATGACGTTACTCCTTGATTCTCTCTCTCTCTCTCATCTCTCTCTCTCTCTCTCTCTCCCCTCTCTCTCTCTCTCTCTCTGTCTCTCTCTGTCTCTCTCTGTCTCTCTTTGTTGTTGGTGGTGATGGTAGTAGTGGCAGTGTGGTGCTATTTTTGGTTCCTACTGCTGCTTGTGTGTTCATGATTGAAAATGTCGTTATAAATTCCTAAGTTGATTATTCCTAAGAACAAAGATGGCTAAGGCAGTAATAAAAATAAGAACGTGTCCTATTACCTGATCAACATAGAAATAGTCTTGCCATTTCCTTAACCCTTTGACTGCTGCACACTGCTCACCAGCATCCTGCATTGCCAACTATGCTAGCAAAGCAAAAAAATCATAACCTTTTGATTCCTTCACCCTATCCACCAGCTTCCTGCAGGAATTTGGTGGATAGGGTGAGTGAGTCAAATGGTTAAGTTTGTGGATAGGGTGAGGGAGTCAGAGGATTACGTTTTTTGCAGTTGGTAGGTAGGGTGCAGGGGAGTCAAAGGGTTAATTTTTTTTGGCAGTTGGTAAGTAGGGTGCAGGAGTCAAAGGGTTAACCCAGCAGTTCCAACCCTGAGCCCCAGCCCCAAGGCGTCACCCCCCCCCACCTTCCTTACACTACCTGCCTTTACTAAGGTTTCTAGAGACTTGATTGCAATCTCCCACGTGACCAAGTAGCTGGCAATTTGCCACCTGTTAGGGCAGGGGGGGGGGGGTCTGAAAATGGGATTGGGACCGCCAAACAGACTCTGAGATGGGAATGGGACAAAATCAGATAATCAGATTCTAGGGGAAAAAAAGGGGTCAAGCAGACGACAAGCCCATCCACTCGACCACGTGACCTTCCCAAGAACCTCTAGCCACTTTTATTCCTGTGCCTCAAGGAACCGCCCCCCCCCCTCCTTCTGGAAGCCATGACGTCACTACCTGATGTGATCTATCACTAGGAAAGGGCCAATATCGAGCAGACAACAAGGGCGAGTTTGTATGGTGGACATTTCCTTGCCTTAAGGAGGAAAAAAATGATATTTCGATGTGAATTTTGCATTTAACCATCAAGTCTTTTTTCTTTTCAATGTAAACCTTGTAGGTAGTTTAAGGGAATAAATAAACTGATCATTCCAGCGCGTGAGGAACTCTATTTATGATCAGGCACACCACTTTCATATAAACCAGACACACACAAAAATCTAAGGAGAACGCAGACTTGAAATGTGTTTCTGATTCCTATGTGTTTGAACGCTGTCAGCCACTTTGATCTAGATCGTCATTTTCATATGGTATGATCTTCAGCACCATTGAATATGACGTTTCTCCTTGATTCTCTCTCTCTCCCTCTCTCTCTCTCTCTCCCTCTCTCTCTCTCTCTATCTATCTATCTATCTATCTATCTCTCTCTTTCTTTCTTTCTCTCCCTCTCCCTCCCTCTATCTCTCTGTCTCTCTCTCTCTCTCTCTCTCTCTCTCTCTCTCTCTCTCTTTCTGTCTCTTTGTTCTTGTTTTTGGTGGTGGTAGTAGTGGTGGTGCTGCTGCTGCTATTTTTGGTTCTTACTGCTGCTGGTATTTGTTTTGAATGAAAATGTAGTTATAAATTCCTAATTCGAATATTCCTTACAAGAAAGACGACAAAGGCAGGAAACAAAATGAGAGCATGTCCTATTACCTGATCAACATTGAAACAGTCTTGTCATTCCCTTAACACTTTGACTACTGCACACTGCTCACCAGAATCCTGCATTGCCAACCATGCTTGCAAAGCAAAAAGAAAACTTAACCCTTTGATTCCCTCATCCTATCCACCAGCTTCCTGCAGGAAGCTGGTGGATAGGGTGAGTGAGTCAAATGGTTAAGTTTTTTTGCAGTTTGTGGATAGGGTGAGGGAGTCAGAGTATTACGTTTTTTGCAGTTGGTAGGTAGGTGAGAGAGTCAAAGGGTTGAGATTTTGCAGTTGGTAGGTAGGGTACAGGGGTTAAAGGGTTAACCCACCAGTTCCAACCCTAAGCCCCAGCCCCAAGGCGTCACTCACTCACTCCATTCCTGACACTACCTGCCTTCACTAAGGTTCCTAACGAGAGCCTTGATTGCAATCTCCTGCGTGACCAAATAGTTGGCAATTTGCCGCCTGTTAGGGCAGGGGGGAGAGGGTCTGAAAATGGGATTGGGACCGCCAAACAGACTCTGTGATGGGAATGGGACAGTGCCAGATAATCAGATTCTGGGGAAAGAAAGGGGCCGAGCAGACGACAAGCCCGTCCACTAGAGCACGTGACCTTCCCATGAACCTCTAGCCACTTTTTTCTCGCGCGGCAAGGGACACCAACCTGCCGCAAGGGACACCCACCCACTCCCACCCCCCAGAAGCCATGACGTCACTACCTGATGTGACCTATCAGCCAATATCGAGCAGACAACCAGGGCGAGTTTGTATGGTGAACATGTCCTTGCCTGAAGGAGGAAAAAAGTATATTTCGCTGTGAAATTTGCATTTTTCTTCTATATTTTTTTGCATTTTTTTAATGCAAACTTTCTAGGTGACTGTTATAAGTGTTCATGTTCACAGGAATATGGAATATGTCAATACTCAAAACAGCCTGATTTTGTGTTTTGTTTCACGGAGATGTTCTTTGTCCATCCATACAGGTTTTAGCCTGGATATTGTTGATGTTCTCTTTGCTGCCTGCCAGAGGATTACTGACGTGTTAGGGCGAAGGTCATTCCATGCGCGTTACACAACACATCTGTCAACTGGTGAAAATTTAACTGATCACACGTGATGCTATGGGTCAGCACATAACTCATATTTGCTGGCGACAAGCTGAGGTCTGCCAAAGTTAGGAGAATTTTCTTCCGGTAGATGATGATGATGACGATGATGATGATGATGATGATAATAATAATAATAATAATAATGTTATTTGTGATGCGCATATCCATATAAAACATGCTCACCAGCGCTTTACATTTCGCAAGAAAGGCAAAAAGGTGATAAAAAATGTTCACAATTACATACACAATAAGATAACAACAAACATTAAAGCTATACAAGTAAGAAGACACATAATGATGATGACGACGACGATGATGATGATGATGATGATGATGACAACGATGATAATGATGCAATCCTTCTCCTCCTCCTCATAATGATTATAATATCATTATCAACAATAATGATGATACTAATGATATAATAAAAAAATGATAATAAAAAAAAAAATGATGATGATGATGATACTAAAAAAAAATGATAAATAAAAAAAAAAAAAAATAATAATAAAAAAAAAATGATGATGATGATGATACTAAAAAAAAATGATAATAAAAAAAAAAAAATAATAATAATAAAAAAAAAAAATGATGATGATGATGATACTAAAAAAAAATGATAATAAAAAAAAAAAAAAAATAATAATAATAAAAAATGATGATGATGATGATACTAAAAAAAAAAATGATGATGATGATGATACTACTACTACCACTACTGCTACTACCACTGCTGTGACTCCTACAACAACAATGACAATAATGTACTAATAATGATACTAATACTACTATTACTACTTATAATAATGACAATAGTAATAATAGTAAGAATGCAATAATAACAATAATAATAATGATAATGATAATAATAATAATAATAACAATAATAGTAATAGTAACAACAATAATAATCATAATCATAATCATCATAATGGTATTGATAACAAAACAGTGCAAACGGTCCATATCAAAAGCAATCTCATTGAACTTTACAGGACAGAACGTCATCAAACTTTCATCCAAGCAAAAAGACACTGACAAAACATTGAAATAGAAAAAAACAATCACCAGGAACCACAGCAGCATAAGTGCTAGGAAGCATTCTGCCTAACCGTATGTACTAATGATAGAGCCCATCTCGAGAAGTTAAAATTTTTGTTATTATTGAAAATTCCTGTTGTACCTCTATCAGACGAGAAAACTACCGTATTGCAATGGTTCTTAACCCTTTGATTCCCGCACCCTATCCATCAACTGCAAAAACTTAACCTTTTGACTCCCTCGACGTATCCTCCAGCTTTCTACAGCAAGCTGGAGGATACGATGAGGGAGTCAAAAGGTTCAGTTTTCGCTTTGCTAGCACAGTCGAGAATGCAGAATGCTGATGGACAGGGTGCGGGAGTCAAAAGGTTAAAACATAGCCGTCATCTTTCTTTAAATCGATTTTCTCCCACAACGAACTAAAAGGAAGCCATACATTCAGTCCAGAGGGCACCCAATACTGGCAGCCAATGAGGTAAAGGGGGATAAACGATACAATCTTGGCACTGGGGCGTGTTTGGGCGTCTGCTATTCTGGAATGGAGTTTGTCCCGGCCGGAGTTTCTCATTCTGTCCTCAGCATTCGATTCGGGGGAAGAGTTAATTTCGTCTCCTGGGCAGAGTTGTTCCTTTTTTCAGTGTCTGCAATGATGGATGAGTGTTCGTTTTAAGATTGGACTTTTCCTGTTGGGAGAGTTAGA
>JAPXFY010000016.1:42667465-42682465 GCA_030674185.1 Monoplex corrugatus
AGACTATGCAACAGGAAGACAGTGCTACAGGAAGACATTGTACAGGAAGACTAAGCAACAGGAAGACAGTGCTACAGGAAGACATTGTACAGGAAGACTATGCAACAGGAAGACAGTGCTACAGGAAGGCATTGTACAGGAAGACTATGCAACAGGAAGACAGTGCTACAGGTAGATACAAGTTGTTGTTTTCGGGATTTTTGTTGTTGTTGTTGTTGTTGTTGTTGTTGTTGTTGTTGTTGTTGTTGTCACGTAACCTTATACACACATGGTACTGCTCATTTTGTCAGCAAAAACTCGACCACCATGACCGTCTGTCTGCCTGTCCCTTTGCAGCTCTGGTACTGGTGGTGATCGTGAAGCTCCATCCAGGCCCAGCTTTGACATCGGGCGTGGTCCTTGGGGTCGGGGGATTATTCTGCGTGCTCAGCGTCATGCAGAACCTGTACCACTGGCGCGTGGAGAAAACGCGCGCGGACGAGAGGCTGCCAGTGTACGAGACCCATACCCTGTTACGGGAGCGTCCGACCAAGTTGCCGCTGTCTCCTTGCCATACACAACCTCCTCCTCCTCTTCCTCCTCCGCCTCCTCCTCCTCCTCCTCCGCTTCCTCCAACAAGCACGACTGGCGCCAACGCGCAAGAGGAACACGGGTCGACACAGAAAAACGAACTGGCCACTTTGGTTTGATCGTTTGTGTTGGTTTAGCGTATCGTTTTAGGCTGTGTTGGTAGGTTTGGTTGGTTGGTTGGTTGGGAAGTGGAATTGCTGTTGTTGTGGTGGTGGTGGCGATGTTTGATTTAATTCTAAGCATATTTATTTTTCATCACCCTCACTTGGGATTTGTCAGATTTTGTAACTTGTTTCTTTGTTTGTTTGTTTGTTTCATTCCACGGGATTCACGGATTCATATGTATGAAAACTGTGACAATGTTTATTAAACATTCCGTGTACAGATATACAAAAAGCATTTATTGAGAATGAAAAAAAAAAACAGCTTCAGTGGTGTTTAAAGTGTATTGTACATATTTTTCAACTAGATCAAAGTACTGTCTTTTAATAATAACAATTTTTTAGTGGCTGTGGTGTTTCTGAAGATGTGATGCAATGTCTGACAGTGGAGATGGAGCCTTAGTGATGGTAAAAAAAACGTCTTTAAACCGTAACAGTATACATCTGTAATCGTTGGGTGAGCGTAGGGTGATAATGGGTGGGGGGCAGGGATCCCGCAAGGCATGTACTGCGTCAGACAAATCTGTTTACAATGATAGTTGCCGTCGTCAAATGGATAAGGTCTGGTTTCGATTCTAGGCACCTACAGCGTAGTGATTAAAGAATGGAGATGTTTCTATCTCTCAGGTCGACCTGTGTGTAGATTTGTTTTTTGATTGATTGATTAATTTGGTTCAGTTTTTACGTCGGCACCCACCTCAGGTGATACGGCCAATGAGGATAACCATCCCAGGGAAATGGGAAAAGGGGGGACTTATCTAATCCTTATACTGACACCACCAGAACAACAATGATATAAAGATGGGACAGTGAGAAGGCCAGTTTTAATATAGTGGACCCAGGGATTCGAACCCACAACCATTAGCATGTGAATCCGACGCTCAAACCGACTGAGCTATTGAGGCCCGCTTCTCTTGTTAGTGCCTGAACCTCCTTCGTGTGTATACGTACAGAGAACAGCAAATATACCTGTTAGAGATCCTGTAAGTCATACGTACAGAGAACAACAAATACACATGTTAGAGATCCTGTAAGTCATACGCACAGAGAATAGCAAATACATCTGTTAGAGATCCTGTAAGTCATACGCACAGAGAACAACAACTACACCTGTTAGAGATCCTGTAAGTCATACGTACAGAGAACAACAAATACATCTGTTAGAGATCCTGTAGGTCATACGCACAGAGAACAACAAATACATCTGTTAGAGATCCTGTAAGTCATACGTACAGAGAACAACAAATACATCTGTTAGAGATCCTGTAAGTCATACGCACAGAGAACAACAAATACATCTGTTAGAGATCCTGTAAGTCATACGCACAGAGAACAACAAATACATCTGTTAGAGATCCTGCAAGTCATACGTACAGAGAACAACAAATACACATGTTAGAGATCCTGCAAGTCATACGTACAGAGAACAACAAATACACATGTTAGAGATCCTGCAAGTCATACGTACAGAGAACAACAAATACACATGTTAGAGATCCTGTAAGTCATACGCACAGAGAACAACAAATACACATGTTAGAGATCCTGTAAGTCATACGCACAGAGAACAACAAATACATCTGTTAGAGATCCTGTAAGTCATACGCACAGAGAACAACAAATACACCTGTTAGAGATCCTGTAAGTCATACGTACAGAGAACAACAAATACACATGTTAGAGATCCTGTAAGTCATACGTACAGAGAACAACAAATACACATGTTAGAGATCCTGTAAATCATACGTACAGAGAACAACAAATACATCTGTTAGAGATCCTGTAAGTCATACGTACAGAGAACAACAAATACACCTGTTACAGATCCTGTAAGTCATACGTACAGAAAACAGCAAATACATCTGTTAGAGATCCTGTAAGTCATACGTACAGAGAACAACAAATACATCTGTTAGAGATCCTGTAAGTCATACGTACAGAGAACAACAAATACACATGTTAGAGATCCTGTAAGTCATACGTACAGAAAACACAAATACATCTGTTAGAGATCCTGTAAGTCATACGTACAGAGAACAACAAATACACATGTTAGAGATCCTGTAAGTCATACGTACAGAGAACAGCAAATACATCTGTTAGAGATCCTGTAAGTCATACGTACAGAGAACAGCAAATACATCTGTTAGAGATCCTGTAAGTCATACGCACAGAGAACAGCAAATACATCTGTTAGAGATCCTGTAAGTCATACGTACAGAGAACAACAAATACATCTGTTAGAGATCCTGCAAGTCATACGCACAGAGAACAACAAATACATCTGTTAGAGATCCTGTAAGTCATACGTACAAAGAACAACAAATACATCTGTTAGAGATCCTGCAAGTCATACGCACAGAGAACAACAAATACACATGTTAGAGATCCTGTAAGTCATACGTACAGAGAACAACAAATACATCTGTTAGAGATCCTGTAAGTCATACGTACAGAGAACAACAAATACACCAGTTAGAGATCCTGTAAGTCATACGTACAGAGAACAACAAATACACATGTTAGAGATCCTGTAAGTCATACGTACAGAGAACAACAAATACACCTGTTAGAGATCCTGTAAGTCATACGTACAGAGAACAACAAATACACCTGTTAGAGATCCTGTAAGTCATACGTACAGAGAACAACAAATACACATGTTAGAGATCCTGTAAGTCATACGCACAGAGAACAACAAATACACATGTTAGAGATCCTGTAAGTCATACGTACAGAGAACAACAAATACACATGTTAGAGATCCTGTAAGTCATACGTACAGAGAACAACAAATACACCTGTTAGAGATCCTGTAAGTCATACGTACAGAGAACAACAAATACACATGTTAGAGATCCTGTAAGTCATACGCACAGAGAACAACAAATACACATGTTAGAGATCCTGTAAGTTATACGTATAGAGAACAACAAATACACCTGTTAGAGATCCTGTAAGTCATACGTACAGAGAACAACAAATACACATGTTAGAGATCCTGTAAGTCATACGCACAGAGAACAACAAATACACATGTTAGAGATCCTGTAAGTCATACGTACAGAGAACAACAAATACACATGTTAGAGATCCTGTAAGTCATACGTACAGAGAACAACAAATACACATGTTAGAGATCCTGTAAGTCATACGTACAGCGAACAACAAATACACATGTTAGAGATCGTGTAAGTCACACGTACAGAGAACAACAAATACACACGTTAGAGATCATGTAAGTCATTCGTACAGAGAACAACAAATACACATGTTAGAGATCCTGTAAGACATACGCACAGGGAACAACAAATACACACGTTAGAGATCCTGTAAGTCATACGTACAGAGAACAACAAATACACCTGTTAGAGATCCTGTACGTCATACGTACAGAGAACAACAAATACATCTGTTAGAGATCCTGTAAGTTATACGTACAGAGAACAACAAATACACCTGTTAGAGATACTGTAGGTCATACGTACAGAGAACAACAAATACACCTGTTAGAGATCCTGTAAGTCATACGTACAGAGAACAACAAATACATCTGTTAGAGATCCTGTAGGTCATACGTACAGAGAACAACAAATACACATGTTAGAGATCCTGTAAGTTATACGTACAGAGAACAACAAATACACATGTTAGAGATCCTGTAGGTCATACGTACAGAGAACAACAAATACACATGTTAGAGATCCTGTAGGTCATACGTACAGAGAACAACAAATACACATGTTAGAGATCCTGTAAGTCATACGTACAGAGAACAACAAATACACATGTTAGAGAACCTGTAGGTCATACGTACAGAGAACAACAAATACATCTGTTAGAGATCCTCTAAGTCATGCGCACAGAGAACAACAAATACACATGTTAGAGATCCTGTAAGTCATACGTACAGAGAACAACAAATACACATGTTAGAGATCCTGTACGTCATACGTACAGAGAACAACAAATACACATGTTAGAGATCCTGTAAGTTATACGCACAGAGAACAACAAATACACATGTTAGAGATCCTGTAGGTCATGTTAGAGTTCGGTGATTTAATGGAAGCATGAAAACACCCGGCATGCATGCCCACTGAAAACAAAGTATATGTAGACTGTGCAGCGACATACTGCCTGCGTAGTGTGAGCAAAACAACGTGCGTTCATGCATCCGAGAAAAAGCAAAACGCTATAAAGAAAAATAGATGAATAAAATAAAATGAACTAAAACAGGAAATTCATAATGAGGACCATGCTCCAACCTTTTTTTTTTTTTCTTTCAAAGTAATTTTATTTGAAAATTATAACCATTAATTCATCAACCTGAAAAAAAAAAAAGAATATAGAATCAGAACGTGTATTTTGATACAAGCAGACAAGACAGGCGCAAATTTTCTGCCAACTGGCCTTTGTCAAGCGTAAATGAAAAATCACAAACGAACAAATACCAAATACAAAAATTGGGAGAGAAAGACTCAAACTTCCCTGCTGCTTCGTCCAGTGAGAGAAAAGGACTAAAATTAGCGCCTGTCTTGTCTGGTCGTATTAATACACGTTCTGAATCTATTTTCCTGTTTGTTTGTTTGTTTGTTTGTTTGTTTGTTTGTTTGTTTGTTTGTTTGTTTGTTTGTTTGTTTGATTGTTTGTTTGTTTGTTTGTTTGTTGTTGTTTGGTTTTTGTTTGTTTGTTTGTTTGTCTGTTTGTTTGTTGTTTGGTTTTTGTTTGTTTTTTTGTTTCTTTGTTTCTTTGTTTGTTAGATATCTGCAGACCACAGTTAATTTTACAGTCATGTTTGATGTTTGACGGTCTCGTGTGTTTGGAAAGGGTGTGTATGTTAAAAGTCAGGCAATTTCAGGGTTTGATGTGAAAACGGTGGCCATTTGAAAGCCATGAAAATGTGCATGCTGACAGCAGGTCCTGTACAGTCACGTTGCTTCCAGACGTTGACCATGACACCCAGGGTTACAGCTTTAGCTTAAGCTTTTGAATAAACCGGCGTTAGTGTGTTAATGTTTGTATACGTATATATATATATATATATATATATATATATATATATATATATATATATATATATATATATATATAGTAGTAGTAGTAGGCCTCCCTCGGTCATGACTGACCATGGACAAAGTACATCCGTTCTAATGTCTAGATGGGCTGTCTGCTTGGTCCAAGCAGCGTCGCCTGTGACTGTAGAGACCAATGCGAGAGAGGCAGTCTCTGTCGCAGCGGTCGCATGTGTATGCTGATGCTGGTCTGTTGGCTGTCATCCCTTTTCTGCGAACTTGCTTTTCTGCTGCAGCAGCTGACAGTTTGTCCTCACCAATCCGCAGCTGTTTCTTGAGAGTAGTTCTCCAGCTGTTGCGGTCGTCTGCGAGGTCCTCCCAGGACTCAGTGTTGATCTCAAGCGCCTTCATGTCACGCTTGCAAACGTCTTTGTATCTCAGCTGTGGGCGGCCAATGTTTCTCTGCCCTGTGGCAAGCTCACCATATGGGATGCGACCATCTTCCATGCGGCGAACGTGGCCCAACCAGCGCAGCCGACGCTGTCTCAGCATGGTATGCATGGTTGGGAGGCCAGCGCAGGTTAGGACTTCGGTGTTGGTCACCTTGTCTTGCCAGGAAATGCCAAGTATGCGCCGTAGGCTTCTCAGGTGGAAGGTATTAAGCCTTTTCTCCTGATGAGCATGCGTGGTCCACGCCTCGCTGCCATACAGCAAGGTGCTGAGGACACAGGCGTTGTATACAGCCATCTTTGTCTTTGTGGTCAGCTTGGGATTTATCCACACCCTTTGTGTGAGGCGGGCTAGTGTTGTGGCTGCCTTTCCGATCCTCTTGTCGACCTCTGTGTCAAGGGAGAGGTTATCGGTGATGGTGGACCCAAGATATGTGAATTGATGGATGGCTTCAAGCTCGTAGTCATCAATGGTGGTGGCTGGTGGAGATGGCGTGTCTTGGCCCAGGACGTTTGTCTTCTTAAGACTGATGGTCAGACCAAAATCTTTGCAGGCCTGGGAGAAGCGGTCCATTAGTGACTGCAAGTCCCGCTGAGTATGGGTCACAACTGCGGCATCGTCAGCAAATAGCATGTCTCTGATGAGGGCTTCACGGATCTTTGTCCTTGCTCTGAGGCGGGCGAGGTTGAAGAGCCTGCCATCTGATCTGGTCCGCAGGTGGATCCCTTCTTGCGCTGTGCTGAACGCATGCCTCAGGAGGAGAGCGAAGAAGATTCCAAAGAGGGTTGGGGCCAGGACGCAGCCTTGTTTCACACCGCTGCGTACGTCGAAGGGCTTGGAGAGGTTTCCGTTGAACTGCACCATCCCTTTCATGTTTGAGTGGAAGGACTCAATTAAGCTGTGCAGTTTAGGGGGGCAGCCGATTTTTCGGAGAGCCCTGAAAAGGCCATCTCTGCTGACTAGGTCAAAGGCCTTGGTGAGGTCAATGAATGCCACATACAGGGGCATCCGCTGCTCTCTGCACTTCTCCTGGATTTGGCGAAGGGAGAAGACCATGTCTACCGTGGATCTCTCTGCTCGAAAACCACACTGTGATTCCGGGTAGACGCGTTCAGCCAGTTTCTGCAGGCGGATTAGGAGGACCCGAGCGTAGACTTTGCCAACAATGCTGAGGAGCGAGATACCTCTGTAGTTGTTGCAGTCGCTCCTTTCGCCCTTGTTTTTGTACAGGGTGACGATCTTGACGTCCCTCATGTCCTGTGGTACAGCTCCCTCATTCCAACACTGACAGAGAACTGCGTGCAAAGGGTGCAGAAGAGAAGTCTTGCAGTGCTTGATGAGGTCTGGGGGAAATCCGTCGTTGCCAGGTGCCTTCCCTGATCCAGGCTATCAATGGCCTTGCTGAGTTCGTCCGCAGTTGGCTCTGCGTCAAGTTCTTCCATTACCGGCATGCACTTGATGGCATCGAGGGCTAAGGGGGACACCATGTTCTGTGTGGAGTAGAGATCGGAGTAGTGTTCCACCCATCTTTCCATCTGTTGGCTAGGATTGCTGATTACTTCCCCAGTGGAGGATTTGAGGGGGGCGATCTTGCTCTGTGTTGGTCCCAGTGCCTTCTTGATGCCATCATACATTCCTCGGATGTTGCCTCTTTCAGCAGCACTCTGTATCTCTTCGCTGAGCTCTGTCCAGTACTCGTTTGCGCAGCGCCTGGTGTTAAGCTGAACCTTACTTCTGGCAGCCCTGAGGATTTGCAGGTTCTTCTCACTGGGTGACCGCTTATACTTGGTGAGTGCGGCACGCTTGGCCTCGACAGTGGGAGTCATCTCTGATGATTTGGCCTCAAACCAGTCGTGGGACTTCACAGTTTTCTTCCCAAAGGTGGCCATAGCAATGCGGTGCATGGTGTCTCGTAGCGTTTCCCATCTCTCAGTGGCAGAGTCTCTGGGCTGCAATGCATCGTATTCTCTCTGAAAGGCCTCTGCGAACTGTTCTACAAGATCTGGCTGAGACATCTTGCTGACGTCAATGCGAGGGTTCCCTTGTTTCTTTGAGCAGTGGAACTTCTTTGGTTGTAGCCTGATCTTGCAACATACCAGAGAGTGGTCTGTGTCGCAGTCTGCACTGTGATAAGAGCGAGTGTGGAGAACGTTTTTGATAGCGGCACGTCTTACTAGGATCAAATCCAGTTGGTGCCAATGTTTTGAGCGGGGATGCCTCCAGGAGACTTTGTGCTGAGGCTTCGTCTTGAAGAAGGAGTTGGCGATGCACAGTTCATGGCAGGCGCAAAACTCAAGCAGTCGCTGTCCATTCTCATTCATTTTCCCCACTCCAAAGGAACCGAGGCAGAAGGGCCATGAGTCATTGTCTGCACCCACTCTGGCGTTGAAGTCGCCCAGGAGAACAAGTTGTTCTGTCCTGGGGATGTTCCTTATGGTTGATGCAAGATTTTCGTAGAACTCATCCTTGGTGTCTGGAGAGGCGGACAGAGTTGGGGCATAAACGCTGATGAGAGTGACATAGCCTTCGGTGGTGTTGAGGCGGAGAGTCAAGAATCGTTCTGAACCGCCGCTGCCTGGTTCAATCATGTTCAGCAGGCTGTTTCTTACTGCAAAGCCTACTCCGTGCTCTCTTGGGGCATCAGAACTCTTTCCTTGCCAGAAGAAGGTGTAGTCCCTTTCCTTTAGTGTTCCTGAGTCAGCCAGCCGTGTTTCCTGCAGAGTGGCAATGTCCACATTGAGCCTCTTTAGTTCGCTGTTTATGACGGCGGTTTTTCTGGCGTCGCTGATGTCTTGCAGATCTTGGGAGACCCCAGGCATCATTGTTCGGACATTCCAACAGCCCAGTTTCACTGCTGATCCTTTTCCTGATCCGTTTCTTGAATTTGAATTTTTCTTTTTGTTTGGTGCGGTAATTAACGACCTGCTTGTCAGATTTTCTCCTAATCTTCATGCACCCAATGAAGAAGGCAGGTCGTGGCGGGACAGCACCTAACTGGCTGGGGGCTGCCCAGCTTAGGTGGGCGGTAGCTGTCCAGTAAGACACGAAGGTCTCTCCCACCGTCAAAAGCAACCCCTGGCGTCAGCTCTACGCCAGTTGAGCAATGACATCACCGGTATCTGTTGCTTCCCGTGTTGTGCCGACACTAGTGTTAGTAGCGAGGCTGGAGTGTCCTCTCTAGGTCGTAGGTGCAGAGTGTTTGTGGATGAATGGACGGATGTAAGCCTGGGCAGTGTAATATGGAAGACAGGCTGTTGCCCATGCAACTTGTCCCCCCTCTCAACCTCGCTGACAGATCCAAAGGAACAGCAGGGCTGTTACGTTTTGGTGCCAACGCGGCCGCAGGAGCTGCCGGAAAGTGACAAAGTTTGCCATCCAACCGCCTTAGGGGCCCCACACCGGATTTACTGTCATATATATATATATATATGAGTGTATGTATGTTACGTATGTTTGTATGTATGTATGTATGTATGTATGTATATGTATGTATGTATGTATGGATGGATGTATGTATGTATGTATGTATGTATGTATGTATGTATGTATATATGCATGCATGCATGCATGCATGTATGTATGTATGTATGTATGTATATATGCATGCATGCATGCATGCATGCATGTATGTATGTATGTATATATGTGTATGTATGTATGTATGTATGTATGTATGTATGTATGTATGTATGTACGTATGTATGTATGTATGTATGTATGTATATATGCATGCATGCATGCATGCATGTATGTATGTATGTATGTATATATGCATGCATGCATGCATGCATGCATGTATGTATGTATGTATATATGTGTATGTATGTATGTATGTATGTATGTATGTATGTATGTATGTATGTATGTATGTATGTACGTATGTATGTATGTGTGTGTGTGTGTGTGTGTGTGTGTGTGTGTGTGTCTATGCATGCATGCATCTTCTTCTTCTTTCTGACATCCTGAATAGTCATTTGTTTGCCACACTGAAAATAAATAAATAGATAAATAAATAAATAGATAAATAAATAAATAAATAAATAAATAAATAATAAATAAATATATATATAAATATATAAATAAATAAATAAATAAATAAATAAATAAATAAATAAATAAATAAATAAATAAATAAATAAATAACAAATAAATAAGCAAACAAATAAATACATAAATAATTTCATAAAAATTGTTCACCAGATTTCTCCTGCTCTGTCGGTTGTGCGCTACAGACTGGGTCTCTGAGAATGCGTTCTTTGTCCATTCAACAGTATTACCAGTCTATGATTTTTTTTGTGTTTTCCACTCTGTCTTCCTCTCTCGATATTTATCTAGAGGATCGTTGTAGCAAGGGTTGTGTTCTAACGTACCGCCAACTGATCTTCTTCTTTTTTTTCTTCTTACAACAAGAATGGGCTACATGCATTTTATGTTTCAAACAAAATGATGTATGTAAGAGCACACCATAATCATGGGCTATGCGGATAGTCGAGATGATGATTTCACAAGTTTGAGGGGTGAGGACGTGTGGGAGTAGGAGTGCCTGTTCCACTCTTAGCAACTTCTTAGTGTTCCTTGTCATTCTGGAACCGTCATTCTGGCACTTTACCTATACTAAGGGATAATAGAGACAATACTCTGCGGGTTCAAATTACCTTTATATTTCATGTTGTTCCAACTTTGTGGTCTTCCTTGCCATTCTGCCACATTTTTCTTCTTTTGCCATTCTGCCACATTTTGGTCTTCTTTTGCCATTCTGCCACATTTTGGTCTTCTTTTGCCATTCTGCCACATTTTGGTCTTCTTTTGCCATCATGCCACATTCTGGTCTTCTTTTGCCATTCTGCCACATTTTGGTCTTCTTTTGCCATTCTGCCACATTTTGGTCTTCTTTTGCCATTCTGCCACATTCTGGTCTTTTTTTGCCATCATGCCACATTCTGGTCTTCTTTTGCCATTATGCAATATTTTGGTCTTTTTACCATCATGCCACATTTTGGTCTTCTTTTGTCATCATGATACATTTTGGTCTTTTTCCCATCATGCCACATTTTGGTCTTCTTTTGCCATCATGCCACATTTTGGTCTTCTTTTGCCATCATGCCACATTTTGGTCTTCTTTTGCCATCATGCCAAATTTTGGTCTTCTTTTGCCATCATGCCACATTTTGGTCTTCTTTTGCCATCATGCCACATTTTGGTCTTCTTTTGCCATCATGCCACATTTTGGTCTTTTTCCCATCATGCCACATTTTGGTCTTCTTTTGCCATCATGCCACATTTTGGTCTTCTTTTGCCATCATGCCACATTTTGGTCTTTTTACCATCATGCCACATTTTGGTCTTCTTTTGCCATCATGCCACATTTTGGTCTTTTTACCATCATGCCACATTTTGGTTTTCTTTTGCCATCATGCCACATTTTGGTCTTTTTACCATCATGCCACATTTTGGTCTTTTTACAATCATGCCACATTTTGGTCTTTTTCCATCATGCCACATTTTGGTCTTTTTACCATCATGCCACATTTTGGTCTTTTTGCCATATGCCACATTTTGGTCTTTTTACCATCATGCCACATTTTGGTTTCTTTTGCCATCATGCCACATTTTGGTCTTCTTTTGCATCATGTAACATTTTGGTCTTCTTTTGCCATCATGCCACATTTTGGGTCTTTTTACCATCATGCCACATTTTGGTCTTTTTACAATCATGCCACATTTTGGTCTTTTTACCATCATGCCAACATTTTGGTCTTCTTTTGCCATCATGCCACATTTTGGTCTTTTTACCATCATGCCACATTTTGGTTTCTTTTGCCATCATGCCACATTTTGGTCTTCTTTGCCATCATGCCACATTTTGTCTTCTTTTGCCATCATGCCACATTTTGGTCTTCTTTTGCCATCATGCCAAATTTTGTCTTCTTTTGTCATCATGCCACATTTTGGTCTTTTTTACCATCATGCCACATTTTGGTCTTCTTTTGCCATCATGCCACATTTTGGTCTTCTTTTGCCATCTATGCACATTTTGTCTTCTTTTGCCATCATGCCACATTTTGGTCTTTTTACCATCATGCCACATTTTGGTCTTCTTTTGCCATCATGCCACATTTTGGTCTTTTTACCATCATGCCACATTTTGGTCTTTTTTACCATCATGCCACATTTTGGTCTTCTTTTGCCATCATGCCACATTTTGGTCTTTTTTACCATCATGCCACATTTTGGTCTTCTTTTGTCATCATGCCACATTTTGGTCTTTTTACCATCATGCCACATTTTGGCCTTCTTTTGTCATCATGCCACATTTTGGTCTTCTTTTGCCATCATGCCACATTTTGGTCTTCTTTGCTATTATGCTACATTTCACTTTCCTTTGAATGGAGCGTGAGAAATGCCACATCAGCACTCTACTAACAGAGAGAGACGTGCGTGAAGTAACGGGGCGATCTGAACCATCAGTCGCCAGTTGATCAACAATATGGACGCTGAATCAATTTAATGAAATGCAACAGTGGGTAATAGTAGACTTTGAGCATAGTATTCGTACGCATTGAGGGAGATACGACTGTGATAGTGTATCGATTTACGTTATTGTTCCCATGACTGCTATCGTCGTCGAAGTTCTTGGGGAGGGAGGGGGAGAAGACCTGAGGGCAGAAGAAGAAGCTGAAGCTCCCATCCATGTTGGTCTGCGTGCAGTTCTAATTCTCACCAAAATTCTGGCATGTTCATGTCTGTCCCATTCTTTTACAATGGTCCAACCAGCTCTTTCGTTGCTGCCCTCGTCTGTGCCCTCTCTCGACGGTACCCTAAATGATGGTCTTGAGTGGGTTGTCGTAGTGTATGGCGTGGCCAAACCACGTCAGCTCCTGTCGCTTCATGATGGTAAGGAGACAGTCCTTGGGACCCACAAGGTTCTCGGCCTTGCTTCTCGCGTACTTCTTGGTCTAGATTTACTGCAATTCAACTAACGACCATTGCCTTTATCGGGTTTAGTATTAGATATTGCAGGCCCCAGTAGCTCAGTTGGTTTGAGCGTCGGATTTACATACTAATGGTTGTGGGTTCGAATCCCCGGGGTGCAGCTACATTGGAACTGGTCTTCTCATTGTCCCATCTTAACATCATTGTTGTTCTGGTGGTGTCAGTATAGGATTAGATCAGTCCCCCTTCCCCCACTTCCCTGGGATGGTTATCTTCGTCGGGCCATATTACCTGAGGTGGGTGAAGACGTAAGAACTAAACCAAAACAAAAAGAAAAACTGCGTTGCTGGGAATTTGGCTGAATGAATAAAATCAGTCCATCTTTTGCGTTAACCCGACAATAAATGGTTTATGATGATGAAAAAGATAATACAACTTTTACTTAACCTGAAATTAATGGTTTAAGGTGATGACGAAGAAAGTCAGTGGAACTGTTATGTTAGCCTGAGAATAAATGGTTCGTGATGATGATGATGATGATGAAAAAAAAAACAAACTTTTACGTATAACTTGAAATTAATGGTATACGATGATGATGAAGAAAATCAGTACAAACATTTTTATGTTAACGTGACACTAAATGGTTTATGGTGGTGATGAAGAACGCCAGTATAACTTTTATGTTAACATGACACAAGAAGATCATTCATGAGGAAGATTAGAAAAAGACAGGCAACATTTATACGCCATTTTATGAGGAAAGGGAAATTAGAGCACCTTGTCACAACGGGAAATTTGGAGGGAAAGACAGTACCAGGTAGACCCAGGGGAAAAATATTGGACGGACTTGAGAGTGGCTGAGAACAGAGAGAGTGGAAGATGTGCTTGCAGCAACAAGGGATAGATGCATATGGAGGGCCATGATCGCCAACGCCATATGGCAGGGCACATGATGATGATGATGATGATGATGATGATGACGACGACGACGACGATGATGATGATGATGATGATGATGATGATGATGATGATGATGAGATGAGACGACGACGACGACGACGATGATGATGAAGGAAAAAGAAGGACGCCATGTGTATTGCCTGCAACTTCGTTTAATTTATATGAACTGAAAAACTTGATTGCTTTGAGCAAGTGAAGTACAAGACAACGTCATATGTATTGAACGGAAACGCGGATGGCATTCGAACTGTTTTAATGCTAAACCTGAAGTCATTTTGACTGTTTTAATATTTGATCTGACATCTTTTTTTTTTTATTTCACTGTTTTAATACTACACGCGACGTCATTTTCGTTGTTTTAATGCCAAGACTATAATCATTTTGACTGTTTCAGTACTACAACTGACGTCATTTTCACTTTTACATCAAAACTTGACGTCATTTTGATTGTATTTCAATACCAAACATAATATCATTTTGACTGTTTGAATACTCAACTGATGTCATTTTGCTTATGTTATTTTTTTACTGTTTTGATATTAAATGTGATATGAGTTTTATTGTGTTTATATTTAATCTGATATCGTTTTGGCTGTGTTAAGTTTAAACCTAATGTTTTTGACTATGTGTTCACACTAAATCTTACGTCATTTTGAGTGAGTTGTTGGTAAAGCTGGTGTGATTTTGACTGAGTTAATATTAGACTTGATGTCAATTTGGATATATTAAATCTAAACTTGATATTACTATCACTATGTGTTTATACTAAAGCTGATGTCATTTTGATTATGTAAATGCTAATTCTGATGTCGATTTGACTGTGTTAATCTAATCCTGACGTCACTTTGTGGTATTACTAAACCTGATGTCGTTTGAAGTATGCTTTAATACTGAAAATGATGTTGTTTTGA
>JAPXFY010000016.1:42702465-42709965 GCA_030674185.1 Monoplex corrugatus
GTGGGGTTGGGTGTGCGTGTGCGTGTGTGTGTGTGTGTGAGTGTTACGTGTGCGTGTGCGTGTGTGTGTGCGTGTGTGTGTGCGTGTGTGCACGCGTGTGTGTATGCGTGTGTGTGTCTGTGTCTGTGTTATTTTGTTTTTGTTTTTGTTTTTTGTTTTTTGTTTTTGTTTTTTGTCCTTTTGCGTAAATTTAAAGAAAGGCTGATGTATGTAATGACATTGACGATCATGACAAATCCCTCCCATCGCCCATCTCCTCCGTCCTCTGCTACCCCATCTTCTCCACCTTCTGAGATCACATTCATCGTTTAAATGAAAATCATCAATTCATTTACAGAAAACAACATAACAACTATAATAACACGACACAAAATGAATCCAAAACAACAACAACAACAACAACAACAACAAATCCAACAGAACGATGAACGTGATTGGAGGTCGAAACCGAATATGCACATGAGTATTAAAGTGCGTAGGTGAGTGTGTACGTGAGTGTGTACGTGAGTATGTACATGTGTACGTGAGTGTGTAGGTGAGTGTGTACGTAAGTGTGTAGGTGAGTGTGTAGGTGAGATGTACGTGAGTGTGTACGTGAATATGTCAGCGTGTACGTGAGTGTGTAGGTGAGTGTGTGAATGTGTACGTGAGTGTGTAGGTGAGTGTGTACGTGAGTGTGTATGTGAGTGTGTAGGTGTGTACGTAAGTGTGTACGTGAGTGTGTACGTGAGTGTGTACGTGAGTGTGTACGTAAGTGTGTCCCATACTGACCAGACACACCGCCCGACACGTAAATACCCATCATAACTCCGATGCCCCAAGTGATACTGCTGGACACTGCAGAGGCCATCTTGCCATGACTCAGCAGAAACTGAGCACTCACACCGCTGCCAAACACCTGCCGTTTGTAAAACAGTATCATTATAGAATAAGAACGCGTATTTATTACAACCAAACAAGACAGGAGCAGCAGCTTAAATGTCAGTCTTTTTCCTTTTCTCACACTGGACGGAGCAGCCGGGACGTTTCAGTCCTTTTCTTCTGATTTTTGTATCTGGTGTTTGTTATGTTTGTGATATTACGCTTGACAAAGGCCAGTGGCCGAAAATTTGCGCCTGTCTTTTCTGGTTGTATTGTATATGCGTTCTTTTTTTTTTCCGTGTTTTTTTCTGGTTCCTGTGTTTGCTTGAACGCGGGCAGTCACACTTGTTTTGGATTTCGTATTAGCATTGTAAAGTAGTAGTAGTAGTAGCAGTAGTATCATCATCATCTGCTTCTTCCTCTTCACATCATCATCACCATCATCGTCATCATTATCACCATCATCGTCATTATTATTATCATTTATTATTATTTATTATATTCATATATCATTATTATCGTCATCATCATTATCATCATCATCATCATCAGTAGTAGTAGTAGTAGTAGTAGTAGTATTTTTCTTGTTACTTATTGTAATCAGCATCATTAACATTATCATCATCATCATCATCATCAATCAGTATTACCATTACTATCATCATCGTCGTCTTCGTCCTTGTCACCAGCATCAGCATCTTAATTTTTTATCAGTATTTAAAGCCCAGCCTACAGCTCAGAGCCATATCAGGGTTATAACTATCTCAGACAAAATACACACATCGAACATTTCGAGACAACAACAAAAATACTGGGGGGGGGGGGGGGGGGGGAATTAAGTACACACATCATAAAGGCATCAAGATATTAAATGCAATAAAATCCAATAAATATAGGTAAATACACGAGATAGAACTTATAACAAAAATAACAATGTCGTCAGACATTATTAACAGATAAAATTCACAAGATCGTCAAGCATATCAACAGTCTCCTCTTTTACAATAAACTGACAGGTGGAAACTCATTGAAAATTCAATATCCACACAATTCAGTTTCATTTTCTCACGATCACGTCTCCGCTCCCCCAGGAATACGTTTCATGTGTATTGATACGACAGATAATACGTGATGTAGAAGATCATGGATGTAAGACCCTAGGTGTTCTACTTACGGGTTCTATGTTTATCGTTCTATTTCAAATAATAATAATAATGACTACATTGTACTGAGGCCCCATAGATTCACATCATAAAACTCCATCTAACCAAACAAGGGATGTAATACATAGACTGCACGTCAGAATTATCTCACCGTCACGTTGGCTTTGTACACCCTTTGCATAACTGTGGCCTAGAAAACTCGCTCCTTGCAGTTGCATTAGTGAAATTCTAAGTACCCTCAGGCTTGACATAATCACTAGAATTTGGAACATGTCTGTCAATAACAAATCCAAAACAGAACCCACTTCTTGCACTTTAACATCACGGAAAAGGTGATGCAAAAATTTGAGCGGCTGCAGTTTGAACTTTAAGTAACCGCAACTACATGAGACAGAAAAGAAAACAAATCATTGACCAAAATCCAGCGCAAGTCCACATGTAAACAAAACAGAAAGATCTTGACTGTCAAGATTCAGAAACACAACAATAGAATCAGAACACTTATCTGATAAACCAAACAAGACAGGCGCAAATGTTTGCCCAACTTTCTTTTCCCAAACATATGTAGCGACTTCTTGTTAACTAAGAGTTGTTTTCCCTTTGTTGTTTTTAGTAGCCAGGAACTGAGAGTTATTTCCCTTTAGCGAGTTTTGGTCAGCGTGTGTTGGTGAAGATCGTGGTAGAAATTGTTTTAAAAAAATTTTCAGACGCTGCGCTTCAGTCTGTGTTTTTCTGTAGAGTTGTGTGCAGCTACACTTAGAACTTTACACATAAATAAAGACAACAAAGAACAAATACGCAGAATTCAGGGGGGTGGGGGTGGGGGAGGGAACAACAGCAAAGGCTTCGCAGATGTTTTCTTCCGCTCAACGGAGAATCTAAAAAATCTTGCATTTATTCTTTATTGTCTTTGGCATGTCTGCCACAGAAGGCGTTGCTCAAATTTCTTAACCACACTTACGGTTAACGGTGAGCATGGTTTCCAACTAGCGTCATTTATCTTAAACTGAATGTCTTTTTTTCACGTGTGGTGTTAGCCTTGTTGTGGCTCTAGTTGTCGGCTGGGCTATAAGCAATATGAACCTGAACCTGAACCTGAACCTGAACCTGAACCTGAACCTAAACCACAGTTATGTCTCTCTACCTGTCAACCTGATTGACGCCAGGATATTCATCACGAAAGTGAGCGTATCAAGTTCAGTCCTGCCACAGAGTGTCGATCTGAAATAGGAATCCACACCAATTATCGTCACGGTCATTGCCATTCCTATAACCGAAGCATTGAGAAAAATTGTCCTAGACTTCCCTGCACCGCTCTCATGGTGATTTCAGTTTCAGTGGGTTTGGAGATGTTGGAGGTTCGACGTGAGTAACGTGGGAATAATGACACAGGAGAGGTGCAAAAGATGGGAAACTCAGGTTCAGGTTCATACTGCTTATAGCCCAGCCGACTGCAAGAGCCATACCAGGGCTAACACCACGTTAAAAAACGACATCCAGGCTAAAATAAAATAAAAACTACAACAATGAAATAGTTATTGCTAGCTGAAATATCTGGAGCAAAAAACATAAAAATCATAATAAACAAAGAAAGAAACAAATTAATAAATAAATAAAAATAGGCAAATGAATACATACATACATACATACATACATACATACATACATACATACATACATACATACATACACACATACATACATACATACATACATACATACATACATACATACGTGTGTGCGAGATGTGAGTGTGTGTGTGTGTGTGTGTGTGTGTGTGTGTGTGTGTGTGTGTGTGTGTGTGTGTGTGTGTGTGTGTGTGTGTGTGTGTGAAGGATTGAAAAGAACTTTTTTAAAATGATTCAAATAACTCTTCACTTTGCCATACATTCGTCATTCATTGTTTTCACGAACGTACAAAGTTTAGTTATTCATGAGACCTAAATTTGTCGTTTCTTTTCTATTAATCATAACTACTGTATATTATGATAATCCTTCCATCTTCAGTTTTCTTTCGATTTGTACCATGAAAATACTGTAAAAACATTTAGCTTGCTGATACTCATTTTTAACGATACTTTTGTAAAACGCTCTTTCAAGCAAAATGCAATGTCTTCATTACCAGCGCTTTACTGACTGTGCTTGCTCCTGCAACAAGAGAAAGCCAGATATGACTGAAGAATGCATTCCTTTCAGTGTGATTTTGAAATTTGAAACTGCCATTGAAATGACAGTCACAGATCTAAAAATGTAACCTTTGTGTGCTCAATGGTAACTGTAAGAATTATGACTGTGTAAGGAACACGATGACTGAATATTGCTTGCACAATTATTTTGTTAAGCCGGTGATATTCGATCTGGTTGATTCGTTATTATTAGGGCTTGACGTGTGTTTGCTTGATATGTGTCCGCCTTTGCTTTTTATGCTTTGGTAAAATGCTTGACCAATTTGACATATAAAAGTCAATATTCTATGACGATTCATTTTCATAACTTCTGTCATATTGTATGTGTTATGGGGTTCACCTGTTTTTTGTTTGTTTGTTTGTTTGTTTGTTTGTTTTTAAGGATCACCGCACTCAGGTGGGTCACCTTTGTGCTCACCTTTTTTTTTTTCTTTTTTTTTTTTTTTTTTTCGTCCTATTTCCTACGCTATCTTTGATGGTCATAGAAGCTGGTACAGATTTTGTTTGTTTGTTTGTTGTTTTTTGATTATTTGTTTGTTTTTTGCGATGATGATGATGTCGATGAGGATGATAATCATGATGCTATGAACTTCCATCTAGGATTGAGACTGCATGATAGGGCTGTACTCTATGCTTACTATCATAATATATCCTGGCGTAAACCTGGCCCGAGAGATACAAACGCCTGCGGTGCTGGTCAGAAGATTTGAGCAATACCCTCAATGACGCATCCGTGAGGTGGATGAGACTCGACTGTGTGTTCCAGTCTTCCCAATGAGCCCATAGCACGCCCAACTCTGGGTAGGAGCCGGTTAAAGCCGAAAAATCCCACAATGATGTAGTGTTGAAGGAATTGAACCCACAACCTTCCAGTCGGTAGTCCGTTGCGTTAATCACTACACCACGGCGACTGGTGGGTTCATCTGTTTTTAATATGCTTATATTGTGTATAGAGTAGCAAGGACCCGCTGTAAGACAATTCCAATGGGACCTAATGTTACTATCCTTGAGTAATAAAGTGGTTTGAGGCTCGAAGTTTTGAAGCTGTAATCTTGAAATTGAGTCATGCTCCTTTGAAGTTTCTAAACCTCCTATTGGGTTTCCCTTTGACACAATCTACAACGAATACATGTATCGTTCAATCAGACAAAAGAATAAAGGGAAACAAAAATTTAAAAAACATGAAAAATTATATTATTACCATACAAACAAGGAAGAACAATGATGTAAGTCCTACATCACACAGAACTCACCATCAAAATGAACGTTCCCAGGAACTCTGCCAAACATTCCCTCATCAGAGGTCTGTCACGAAGTCTCAGATTCATGTTCATAGTTTTCAACACACACACACACAAAGTATCACAGAAATCAATCTTCTTTTTATCCACAAATGTAAAACATATATGCTGAGTTATGCGGTTGCCATTTTTCTTTTAAATCTGTATGCAAACCACAAAAGAGAACATGTTTTGTCAAAGGACTGCAAGCTCCTGATTCACTGTCTTTTTTGTTGAATTTGCCGGTGAAACACAAACACGACAGTTTTGCTATTTGTTTCCTGGTTTTAATTAAAGAAGGTCTTGAACGTCGACGTTAAGAGACACTTGATGCTTTCTTCTTTGGCTAATGGCCCTCCTTAAGAGCAGTTCAGTTTTCTTACCAATCCGTTTTACACTTCCAAAATTTTTCAATGTCGCTCAATGTAGTCGACACTGAGTTCAGACGATTATCTTCACACTGCACCCAACCTGCCAAAGGGTAGACAAGATGCACAGACTGGCTCCTTTTGACTGCAGCATGTATGTCAGTCATACATACGAGCACTGATGCTGTCAGTCTCAGCTTCAGTTTTCCCAAGTGCGGTGTCTACGTACTGGCAATAAGTCCTATGTGCATTTACGATGTCAATATCACGTGATAGACTATAATCCAAATATTATCTTAGCATTTGCCTTGACCTTTCACATGATACTGGCGCTGGAAAGGTCATAAGGTTTCTACCTAAATTGTGGGTTCTGTGAAGTTAACAAGAAACACTACGAGCGTGCAGATGGGACCCGGAACACCAATGCCCTGCCACTCTCTGAACAATCACCTCTCAAGCCCCCGACGCCACTCGATAGTCATTTCATCAAACAAAGGTGTGTGTGCGTTGCGTGACCCAATCGGACCTAGTCGTCTGTTACCTTGTTTACAAACCGTTATACTGGCGCTGAACAGGTCATGAGTTTTTACCAAAATTATAGGTTTCTATACGGTATGTTGTATCATTGGTCTACTCTGCCCTTAAAAACAAAACAAAAAATCAGCCCGTACTGCAATGAAATGCATCTCTTGCATTTGTAGTGCCACATCGAGCAATCATAAAGACAACTTTGAACGCAGTCCGCTTGACCGAAAACCATACTTATGTGACTGTCATTTCATTCTAGTCTGTTCCTGGTGTGTGTGTGTGTGTGTGTGTGTGTGTGTGTGTGTGTGTGTGTGTGTGTGTGTGTGTGTGTGTGTGTGTGTGTGTGTGTGTGTGTGTGTGTGTGTGTGTGTGTGTGTGTGTGTAAATGGGCGACATCATTGCTGTTGTCGAGATCCAAGGAGCGTTCTCCTTGCCAGACCCTGATACTTGGTGAGGCACTCCAGCCTCCTACTATTCTCCCCTACTAATTGCCACCGCATGTACTCGGTTGCGGGGCATCTTTGGATCCAAAGTGCCAGATCTTGTTCCTCCTTGTTGCAACGGGGACACACTGGATCCGTTGTTGAGTCGATCCTATGTTTATAGGCCCCAGCAAAGGTGGTGACCCGACCTTCAGCTTTGCAAGTAGGGTCTGATCTCTGCGGGACTGTATTTCGCCTGTCTCTGCGAGATGCCGACACCTCTCTGCATGGAGAACCGTAAATGCTGGCCCGTACACCTCACTCGTTCTTGTATGCTGTAATGGGGGTCCTTTGTTATGTTTTTTTATCTGGTGTGTTGTCCATGTCTTGAGATTCCACGTCACATACAGGCTCCCTGTCTTCTCTCAAAAGCATTCCCTCCAACCCTCCTTCCACCTTCCGCTACAACCCTCTGCACCTTCTACACCGAAACAGACTTCTCCACAATGTATCAGCATATCTACCACATGCAATCTCTCAGCAACCCCAGCGGACCTTAACAGCTCAGTTGGTTTGAGCGTCATATTCACATGCTAATGGTTGTGGGTTCGAATCCTGGGTTGCAGCTACACTAAAACTGGCCTTCTTACTGTCCCATCTTAACATCATTGTTGTTCTGGTTGGTGTCAGTA
>JAPXFY010000016.1:42714965-42719965 GCA_030674185.1 Monoplex corrugatus
GTAGCCTAACAGAGCGTCAGCATTTTTGTATGATGGTGTAACAAGATTCAAAAGATTTTCTTAATTACTCCTCCAAGAAATGTTGAGGGAGGGAGACGTAGGAGAAGACATGAAAAAATATCAGATGGACTGGTAACATCGCGGAATGGACAGAGAAACGATTACCAGAGACCCGGGCTTTGGCACACGACCGACAGAGCTGGAGGAATCTGGTGAACAGTTCTTTGGTGCAGCACCCCAACGACTCTTCGCAGAGTTAAAGTAAAAGACGAAGTGTAGCAACAGCAGCACTACAGTCATATTAACAGTGGTTATTCCCATTCATTAGTCATATCTTACAAAACCAGCAAGCACACAACGGAGATTTTAACCATATCCTTTTGATCGTTGTACGTATAACTGATTCTCATACCTGTTCAAAGGCCTGAGAGACGATTAAATTGCTAGGAAGTAGAGATCATCTTTTCTCCTGAGACCCCACTGTAGATAATCATTATCATCATCATGTGCCCTGCCGCAAGGCGTTGGTGATCATGGCTCTCCATACGAATCTACCTTTTGTCTCAGCAAGTACATCTCCCACCATATCTGTCTTCATCCACTCCACAAATCCGTCTAGTGTTTTCTCCATAGGTCTACCTGGTGCTCTTTTCCCCTCCAACTTTCCTGTCGTGACTAGGTGCTCTACTCTCTCTTGCCTCATGAAAATGTCCTATAAATGTTGCTTGTCTTTTCATATCTTCTTCATTAATGTTCTTTTTGTGTCTGCCTCCTTCAAGACTACTACCGTATATGTAACAAACTAAACAACCATACAACAACTGAAATTGGGTCTCTTCACCCGCGTGTCCACGCGACACATACAACCACACAAAGACCATATCTGCCAGACGTGTTGAAGCCACAACAACCCTTAGAAGAATCATGTGGCAAAGGCTTTCTCCAGCTTGGTAGTGAGGCAACAATCTAAACCCAGCGGACCGCAGGTGACAGATGACAGGCATTGCTTACAGATATGGTGGTTATGGTGGTGAAAATATACCAGGTATAAGCGGTTCCAGACCGACTTCACCTCTAGCACCTCTCTCCTTCGCCAGGATCTGCGGTAGGAGCCACGCTCGACGTCACAAGTCTTCTCCAGCTCGCAAGATTGAGACATCCGTAGGCGACTTCCTGGATCTCCAGACCACAGACATCAGTGATGTTGTTGAAGTAGGAGGTGTGCGTCGTTCTTTCTTCTCCTCGCCTCACTTTCCCCCTGCAGGACCGTTGATATCAAATAAGTTTTTGGTGTTTCTGATCGCATGGCCTACATATTTCAGCTTCCTTTTGTTGATCTCTGTTAGCAGTTGGGTGTGACATTCAGTTCCTTTTAATATGCTATCGTTTGTTCTTCTGTCTGTCCATCTGACTCTGAGAAGTCGTCTATAGACAGACATTTCTACTGCATTGATTTTATTTTCTTCGTCTTTTCTTAATGTCGAGGCTTGGCAACCATACGTTAAAAACAGGCCGAATCAAAACTTTCAGGATTCTTAGTTTTTAATCTTTGGGAAGCCCTCTGTCTGGTGATGTTTTTTTTTGCAGGATGGGGCAGGGTGGATTTTGCTATGCCACGCTTACAAAACGTTCCACATGTCCTATGACGGAGCAATCAAGTGGATAAGAGCTGTCCACAGCCTTAGTCTCCTACACCCACAGCGTACGTCCTTTGGCTAGGGGCTCAGGCCGGGGTAACCACTATAGAAAAGCCAGAGAGGGTGAGGTTAGAGGTACCAGACAGACCTGCAGGTGCCTTCTAACAAACTATGGTATAATGTCATTATCATCATCATGTGCCCTGCCGCATGGCGGGGGCGATCATGGCCCTTCACACGAATCTATCCCTTGTCGCTGCAAGTACATCTCCCACCCTCTCTGTCCTCAGCCACCCTGCAAGTCCATCCAATGTTTTCTATCAGGGTCTACCGGGCGCTCTCTTACCCTCCAGCTTTCCTGTTGTGACCACTTGCTCTAATTCTCCTTTCCTCATGAAATGTCCTGCAAATATTGCTTGTCTTTTCCTAATCTTCTTTGTTAATGGATCTTCTTGTGTCTGCCTCCTCCAAGACTGGTTTGTTTTCTTTGCTGTCCATGGAACTCCAACATCCTTCTTAGACACCGAAATTCAGTTGCCTGAATTTTGTTCTGACTTTGCGTGTTGACCATGGCACGATGTAATATGACCAAATGGCCACAGGGTCCCGTCTGTCCAGAGAGCTTCAAGTGGTCCTGCTGAGGCTCTCCACCGCCCACAACTGAATAAACGGACAAATTCATGATCAGGATCCTTATGATCAAACTATCACCTTCACTGACCTGCCCCTCGTGGTCAAGAAGACCAAATAATTGAATGCATATTGTAACAATGCCCTCTCTATCAAGTGGAGTGACAGTAACCATGATTACAACTTCGCTGACAGAAAAGCTCCATGGCACCCGGTAAAAACAGGAAGAAAAAAAACCGGTCACTTTCATTGCCAATGTAGCCTTGACCATGTAGACAGCAAATCGCATGAAGAAGAGCAGACGATATAGTAGAATGAAGGGGGGGGGGAGGGGTGACCATCTGTCCTCAGGACACTTCCCTGCATGTCACAAATCACAAGACACATCAGGGTGTAGAAACAACAACAGATTTCGTCTACACACCTGCTGAAGATGTCCTCAATGAACGAGAAGATTAAAAGACTATTAGACTATTTTCGTTGTTAAGCATCGAGGAGAGAAGATGGGCACTGCCTCCCATATATCGACCCTTTCGGTAAGTTGAGGTTCATACCACCTCACTCCCCAACTACTTCACCGCCTCCATTATATCGACCCTCCGGTACGTTGAGATGCATACTACCTCACTCTCCAATTACTTCAACGTCACGGGATCTTCTTTACCTTTCTCCTTTAAGTTTAGGCTTCACTAATGATGGAAATGCCCAGTATTGAATACGGTACGCTTATCGTTCAGTTATTAACACTTTCACCAGCAGACAATGTCGTGTTGATTTAAAATACAGTCCATTCATATTGATGATATACCTTCTTGCCCTTACTGAATGGCAGTTCACTTATTTCCATAAACTAAGGCACTGTTGAAGGCAGCGGCCATGGCAGTAATCACACAGTTACTGATACAGTGTGCAGTCAATGGACGTTTGTCCCTGTAACAATCTGGCGCAGTCATGGAAAGACCTCTGACCAGAGGTTTTCCATTCAAACATCTGCCAGTGACCTTTCCTTGATCCTCAGTTGAATAAAGGTGATTGGTGATTTAGAGAGGGTAGGTGGGGTGCGGTGGTGGAGATGAGAAATGGTCCATAGGTCAATGGGGCCGGAAAGTGAAAAAGAAAAAGGTGACCGTTAAGGATGAAGGTCTGTGTGAAGGTTTATGCAAACGGCTAGGGAAAATATATATGTGCTGAATGCTTGTAGACATATGGATCGCCCGCTCATTCATCATCATTATCATGGCCCTCCATACGAATCTATCCCTTGTCGCTGCATATACATCTCTCATCTCTGTATTCATCCACTCCGCAGGTGGGTCCAATATTTTCTCCAGGGTGTACTTGGTGCTCTTTTTCCCTCCAGCTTTCTTGTTATGATTAGGTGGTCTAATTTCTCTTGCCTTATAGAATGTCCTATAAATGTTGCTTGTCTTTTCCTAATCTTCTTCATCAATTTTTGTTTGTTTGTTTGTTTGTTTTGTTGTTGTTCTTGTTGTTGTTGTTTCCTTTTTCAAGACTGTCTCATTGTTTTCTTTGCTGTCCATGGGTTGATTTCGTTCAGTTTTACGCCAGCACGCAACATCAGGTGATATGGTCACCATGAATAGATCTAACCATCACCAGCTTTCAGTTTCAGTTTCTCAAGATGGCATGTCCGCTCCTGAAATAAGTTCTATATGCCCTTACGCCACAGATACCATGTGATGAAACAAATCCAAAACGATCGTGGTATAAGCTTTCTACCTTTGCTTAAGCCCTAAGTGCTGGCAAAGTCTTGAGCAGGGAAATGGGGAAAACGGAATCCATCTAAAGCTATATTGACATCACCATAATGCTATGCTGAATTACCAGAACGCTATATCGACATCACCGTAATGCTGTACTGAGATCACCAGAATGCTATACTGACATCATAATGCTACACTGACATCACCGATAATGCTGCATGACATCACCATAATGCTATACTAACATCAGCATAATGCTATACTGACATCACCAGAATGTTATACTGACATAATCAGAATGCTATGCTGACATCACCAGAATTCTATACTGACATCACCATAATGTTATATTGACATCACCACAATGTTATGCTACATCATCGTGATACTATACTGACATCACCAGAATGCTATACTGACATCACCATAATACTATACTGAATAACCGACTGCTATTCTGACATCACCAGAATGCTATACTGACATCACAGAATGCTATACTGACATCCAGAATGCTATATGACTCACTATAATGCTATACTGACATCACCAGAATGCTATACTGACATCACCATAATACTATACTGACATAACCAGACTGCTATTCTGACATCACAGAATGCTATACTGACATCACCGAATGCTATACTGACATCACCAGAATGCTATACTGACATCACCAGAATGCTATACTGACATCACCAGAATGCTATACTGACATCACCAGAATAGCGCTTCAACAGATTCCCTCTTTTTCCCCCTCATCAGCCACCTTCATTGCTCTGTAAGAGTGGCCATATTGCTTGTTCATACAGATAGCTGCATGACCCGTTTAAATTGTAAAGGAAAGCGGATGCATTATAAAAAAACAGTAATAAATATTAAGGGTGCATCTTAAAAATAGTAATATGTATTAAGGGTGCATTATAAAAGTAGTAATAAATGTTAAGGATGCATTACACAAATGGTAATAAATATTAAGGGTGCGTTATACAAATAGTAATAAATA
>JAPXFY010000016.1:42727465-42732465 GCA_030674185.1 Monoplex corrugatus
TACATTAGTATCAAGCAATGAAGTCTACCTACATGTCAGCCAGTCAAGTTATTTACTTAAGTACCAAGCAATGAAGTCTTCCTAATGTTAACCAGGTCAGTTATTTACTTAAGACCAAGCATGAGTCTTCCTAATTTAACCAGGTCAAGTCATTTACATTAGTATCAAGCAATGAAGTCTACCTACATGTCAGCCAGGTCAAGTTATTTACTTAAGTACCAAGCAATGAAGTCTTCCTAGATGTTAACCAGGTCAAGTTATTTACTTAAGTACCAAGCAATGAAGTCTTCCTAGATGTTAACCAGGTCAAGTCATTTACATTAGTATCAAGCAATGAAGTCTACCTACATGTCAGCCAGGTCAAGTTATTTACTTAAGTACCAAGCAATGAAGTCTTCCTAGATGTTAACCAGGTCAAGTCATTTACATTAGTATCAAGCAGTGAAGTCTACCTACATGTCAGCCAGGTCAAGTTATTTACTTAAGTACCAAGCAATGAAGTCCACCCACATGTCAGCCAGGTCAAGACATTTACCAAGTATCAAGCAATGAAGTCTACCTACATGTCAGCCAGGTCAAGTTATTTACTTAAGTACCAAGCAATGAAGTCCACCCACATGTCAGCCAGGTCAAGACATTTACCAAGTATCAAGCACTGAAAGGGGCTGTGGCCTATATGAATAAGCCATCTGAACTCTCTCTCTCTCTTTCACACATAAACACACACACACACACACGCACACACACACACACACACACACACACACACACACACACACACCACACACACATCACCACGCGCGCACACACACACACACACACACACACACACACATAAACAAAGCACAAATGTATTCTATGACGACTCAAGATTCCCTTTTCAATAGTGATAGAATTTATAATCCGATAAAAAGACAGATTAAAACATATGTACAAATACTGGACTGGACCAAACAGGGAAAAATGCCAAAGATGACGTGCATAAGCAAACATGATTTAAATCATAAAAACAACACATTCTAGTTAATCAAAACATTGACATCAATATTAATAGTAGACTATTAGAAAGTAAGTATAAAGTAAAAACCAAAATAATTGGCTTCAAAAATGAATTTCATAGAATACATAACTAAATGAATACATACAAAAACCCGATGGATCAATTTTTTTAATTCTACATGTAAACAGCTAAAGCTCATCCATGTGTATTTGCAGTTAAGTTTTTTTGTTAAGAGAGGGAGAGGGAATTAGACAGAAACAGAGAGACAGAGACAGGGAGACAGAGAGACAGAGACAGATACACAGAGAATGAGAGACAAAGAGATAGAGACAGATACAGAGAGAGAGACACTGACACAGAGAAACACACACATATACAGACAGACAGAAACAGAGAGTCAAGGAGAGATAACTAGTATCATGGATGTTACTAACGTTCTTGATTTTAGGTAAAAACTGCAATGAAAACGAACGCAGACAGAAATGAAAATAAAATATTCATATAAAAGTCTGTTTCATGGAAGACTTAATTCATAAAATGGTTTTCGCTTTGCTCTTCTTCTTCTTCTTGTCTGGTCCTCTCCTGTTCTTCCTTCACCATCTCAGCGTTCTGTATGACTGTGCGGAGGATGTCTTCAATGTCCTCAACGGCTCCCTGAGCCAACACACACACACATACACACACACATATACACGACACATATCACAAACATACACACACACATGCCACACACACACACACAAACACACACTCACATACACACATGCACACACACACTATATATACACAGAAACACACATACGCACACACACACACATAGATATAAATGTATACATATACTTATACGTATATATGTATATACATATATACATATTATATATACATATATACATATATGTATATATGTTTATATATATTTACACATACACACATATTTACACACACATACACACCAGACATACACCTATAAATACACATACACCCACACATACACTGTAAGCACACAAACACACACACACACATAGAAAACACACACACACACATACACACACACACACAACACACACAAACACACACACACACACAACACAACACAACACACACACACACACACACAACACACACACACACACCAACACACACACACACACACACCCATACACCCATAGCAACAATAAACAACGTGTAGTGCTGACCGACAACTGAAATGAAAGACAATAGCCATGGTTGTCAATTCAAGCGGGTAAATGTCAGACTTCTAGTGAGAAGGTCCTGGGTTCGATCCACCCAGACACCTCCGCCTGGTGGTAAAGGGAGGAGATTTTTTCCTATCTCCAAAGTTCTTTTTATAGTATATAACCATCTCAGTTTTTCCCTTTATTGATATGTTAAAAAAAAAACCCACAGTGACTGCCAGTCTTTAAGCGACAGAAACCCAGGAACGCAGGAAAACAGAACGATAACGCGAATTAACCCTTTGACCCCTGCACCCCTGTCCACCAGTATCCTGCATTGTCAACCATGCTAGTAAAACAAAACGTAACCTTTTGACTCCCACACCCTAGTCACCAGCTTCCTGTAGGAAGCTGGTGAACATGGTAAGGAAATGAAGCTGGTGGATAGGGTGAGGGAGTCAAAGGGTTAAGTTTTTCGCTGCTGGTCGATAGGGTGCGGGAGTCAAAGGGTTAAATTTGCAAAACCAACACAGGCGCAAAGGTTTCGGCGTACACAAACGTACACAAAAGACATCAAAGAACAAATACATTAAACTTAGAGGCAAAAACAACAGTAACAAAACTTTCCTGATGTATCGTAGAACAGAAAATGTGGAGAACGATAGACAGACAACTATACAACAAGGTAGGTGGGGAATAGACGATGACAGACTGACATCTTTTCAAGGTGTTGAATAGACCACTGAAATGTTGGTCTCTAAGAAGAATGCTGAGAGTTCCATGGACAGCAAAGAAAACAAACGAGACAGTAAATGTTGGTCTTAAGAAGAATGCTGAGAGTTCCATGGACAGCAAAGAAAATAAACGAGACAGTCTTGAAGAAGGCAGAACAAGAAGAACATGATGAAGAAGTTAAGGAAAAAGACAAGCAACATTTATAGGACGTGTTATGAGACAAGAAAAATTAAGAGCACCTAGTCTCAACAGGAACGCTGGAGGGAAAGAGAACATCAAGTAGACCCAGAGAGAAATATTGGCCGGACTCGCAGAATGGCTGAGGACAGAGAGGGTGGGAGACGTACTTGCAGCGACAAGGGACAGATTCGTACGGAGGGCCACGACCGTCAACGCCATGCGGCAGGGCACATGATGATGATAATGGACCACTACAGGCCTATGACCGAGTCTGAGTACAGGTAATTGGAGATTCTTTGGATATGAGACGTCGTTTTGCGCGCAGAAGAGCTCTGATAGGGGGGGGGGGGGGGATACAAGCATTATAGGGGTGCCTGTCGACATAATATCTCACCCAGAAATTGGAGCTGCCTTGCATGTTGGGTGTGGACACCTCATCGTGAATTGTTGACAGATGGCGAGCGAATGTGGCCAACGTTCCTTGCAGGCATTACCTATTGTTCTGTGTACACACATACATACAAACACACACACACACACACACACACACACACACACACACACACACACACACACACACAACGCACATACACACATAAACACACACAGACACACAGATAAAATATGCTTGCACAGCTTGCATGTACACATATACACACGAACACACACAAACGCGAACATAACCTTGTATGGATCAAACGCACACGCACAGAAAACACACACAGACCACACACACAGACACCACCACACACACACACACAACACACACACACACACACAACACACACACACACCACACTGTATGAGCGAGCTTGAACATGCACACATTGCCGAATAATTCTCAGTAAGATACTTTCTTTTCGATTTTAGATAGTAGTGAGACATGTAGTTTGTTTTCTACTTTTCATTTGTTCACTCGTTACTTTTTTACTTGATTCAGTTCGTCAGTCTGTTTGTGTGTTGACAGCAGTCAAACATATCAGTTGTTTGTTCGCTCGCTTGTTTGTCTATTATTTGGTGTGTGGTAGATAAGCTGTGCGATGCCATCGACTTCACGCAGGCACTATCACTGTACTGAAAGATTTCATCAACAAACGAATATCATACTGAACTAAAAGATTTCATCAAAATGCGAACACCATTACTGAACTCAAAGATTCCATCAACACAGCAAACACCAACACCGAACTAAAAGATTTCATCAAGTAGTGAAGAAAATGGAGCAGACAAGCACAGTGGCGAAGAAAATGGGGCAGACAGACAAAGTGGCGAAGAAAATGAGGCAGACAGACAAAGTGGCGAAGAAAATGGGGCAGACAGACAAAGCGGCGAAGAAAATGAGGCGGGCAAACAAAATGGTGAAGAAAATGAGGCAGACAGACAAAGCGGCGAAGAAAATGAGGCAGACAAGCAAAGTGGCGAAGAAAATGAGGCAGACAAGCAAAGCGGCGAAGAAAATGAGGCAGACAAGCAAAGCGGCGAAGAAAATGAGGCAGACAAATAAAGTGGCGAAGAAAATGGGGTAGACAAATAAAGTGGTGAAGAAAATGAGACAGACAAGCAAAGTGGCGAAGAAAATGGGCAGACAGACAAAGCGGTGAAGAAAATGAGGCGGATAACAAAATGTGAAAAAATGAGGCAGACAAGCAAAGTGGCGAAGAAAATGAGGCAGACAAGCAAAGCGGCGAAGAAATGAGGCAGACAAATAAAGTGGTGAAGAAAATGAGGCAGACAAGCAAAGTGGCGAAGAAATGGGCAGACAAGCAAAGTGGCGAAGAAAATGAGGCAGACAAATAAAGTGGTGAAGAAAATGAGGCAGACAAACAAAGTGGCGAAGAAAATGAGGCAGACAAAAAGTGGGAAGAAAATGAGGCAGACAAATAAAGTGGTGAAGAAAATGAGGCAGACAA
>JAPXFY010000016.1:42742465-42772465 GCA_030674185.1 Monoplex corrugatus
AACGCCCTGCGGCAGGGCATATGATGATGATGATGACTTCATGGTGCTACCACCCTTTCTTCCCACATTCCTACCACATTCCACATTACCCCTTTAATCCCCTGCTCCCCCCCCCCCCCCCCCCCCCACCCCCCACCCAAAAAAAAAAAGAAACCTCAACCCTCCGTTTCAAACCGACTCACGGTCAGAGGATCGGTGAAGGTGACGAAATCGATCCGCACGTATCCCACGATACCTCGCACCTTGCAGGCCCTGGCCACCCGTCTGCACATGTTGTTCAGCACCACGGGCTCCACGGACGACTGGGGCACCGACAGACCCCAGCGGCGGAACGCGGTGTCCGAGTGGATCTGATCCCCGACCATCAGCAGTTCCATCTGGCCGCTGGGCTCCAGCAGAAAGTTAGCGGTCAGACTGTTGAAGTCGTCTGCCGCTGGGAAGGCCTCTATCACCCCTCCTGAGAAGGAGATTGTTTGTTATTGTTTTTTGTTGTTTAAAGCCCAGCCGACTGCGTAAAGCCATATCAGCGCTATAACCGCTTCAGAACATACAAAACAGGAAGAAGAAAAAAAAAAAGAAAATATAATCAAGTACACATATCAGTGCACTCGCGCACACAATCCAAGGACAGGTCCCCGTCGTTGGCCACTCCGTCCAATTTATCGTACAGGGGAGTTAAAAAAAGAACACACCTGAATACAAAATATGTACATATGCTACCTAAGGTCACCAAACATATATAAAAACAGGCATACATTACCTAAAATTGCCTCCGCATACCTCATCTCCCCAGAGCCAAAAATGCACCTAATATATGTACCCAATTATAAATCCTAAGAAAACGTACGTACGACTTTATCGAACACATTCAGGTGAATGGACCATTAAGGTAGAATATGATAGGTAGAAATGACAGAAAGCAAAGGAACAAGGCAGAAACAAAGAGAGTGACAGAAAAGAGGCAACTTCTGGCACAGATTTTCCAAAAGGTGGGGATACTATTTATACTGAAAGAGCCCCCGGCATCCCCATGGGGGGTGAGAAGGAGATGAGACTTAATTAGTCGCCGCGGGTGCAGTGGGTCAGCACAATGGACTACCGATTGGAAGACTGCGGGTTCGAATCCCGATCAGTCCTGTCAGATTCATTGCCGAGATTTTTTCAGGCTCCCAGCTCCTACCCAGAGTCGAACATGCTGTAGGCTCACTGAGAAGACTGGGACCACAGAGTCGAATCTCATGCGCTTCATGGTTACGTTACTGAGGTTGTTGCTCAAATCTCCCGACTTACACTACAGGTGTCTGTGTTTCTCGAGCCTGGTTAACGCCATGGTATGTCGCGAAAAGAAGCGTAGATTACAGCCCTGCCACGCAGTCTCAATCGTGGGTGCAACTCCACAGCATCATGATTATCATCTTCATCGTCGTCGTCATCATCATCATCATCGTCGTCGTTATCATCATCATCATCATCATCATCATCATCATCATCATCATCATCAGAATCACAGGATAGTGGGAAATTGTGCCTGATTTGATGATCATTAAAATGATTTTTCATATTAAACACTCTGATGTATGTGGTGGTAGAATTTTTTCTCTTTATTATTGTCTGTTCATCCGTACACAAATGGACAACTTCGAGGTAATTTTCTGTAGGGATTAACATGTGTAGTGGCGTGCACATATTTTCAATCGACCACGTGTGTGCGTATGTGTATGTGTGTGTGTGTGTGCGTGCGTGCGTGCGTGCGTGCGTGCGTGCGTGCGTGCGTGTGTGTGTGTGTGTGTGCGTGCATGCGCGCGTGCGTACGATGAGCATGCTTGGACATGGACTGCCTGCACTACATAAATGGAATTATTACGTGTGTGTACACGTGTGTGCACGTACGTGTGCATGGGGACACTATAATCATGCCCGTGCCTAACTCTGTTATCTCTGAGTGTCTGTGTCATCAATTCATTTCATGATCACACCAGTAAGGGCCACAATATAATCCTGTGACTGATTAAGCAGCTCAAGCCATCATACAATCTCAAAGGCCTTACCTTGCGATATATATTCGCATACAAACTGGTCCCAGTCCTTGTACGTCTCAGGAACCACGGTAAACATCATAAGAATGTACGGCACTTCTTCCATGATATTTTTGAAGGCTGCCTCCTGTATGCACACATAATAATAATCATCATCATCATCATCATAATGACAATGATCATGATAATAATGATAATAATAGTTGTAGTAGTAGCAGTGGTAATAATAAAAAAAAATACTGATAATGATGGTGATGATGACGATGATGATGACGATGATGATGATGATATTTATACGGCACTAAACCTTGATATATAAGCCAATCAAAAACCACACTCACATCGTTCACTCAAACAGTTACTCATAATGACAAAAACAACTCTTTAAAGAACTGTTCTTGGTTACCCCTAAAAAAATTCATTTAAAACTTAAGAGTGTGTTCCTGTGACGAATCGCAGCCCAATTTGAGGCAGCAAATTGCATCGTAATTGACGTAATACGATACAATTCAATATACAAAGACTCAAGAATACATATACTGAAGGCCAGCCACTTCAGCTGGGGCATCAAAGACATCAACTGGGAAGAAATTGCCCGCAACAGGGTAAGATGGTGACAGTAAGCGTAGAGTACAGCCCTGTCACACAGTCTCAAACCTAAGTGGAACTCTACAGCATCATGACTATCATCCTCATCGACATCAACATCATCATCACATAAAAATAAACTATGCCAGCTTCTGTGGCCAATAAGGTGGAGTACAAAATGGAACAGAAAAAGCATGAAGGTAACATCCTTGGGTGCCATGATCCTAAAAAAAAATAAAGAAATAAAAAGCTGGTGATAGAATTGCATGCAAGACACAATCAGATTTGAACAGAACAGCTGCTGTTCAACAGGAGAAGGATCGGTGGAACCCAAGGCCCCAGGACTGCTTCCCATGCAGCGTTCTGTGGAAGAACGTGTGCTTTTAGGATGGCTCTTTCATCCTACAGGATTAGTCAGCATACCTACTCATTCATCGGATGGACGCGATAGTCTATCACCGTCATTGTCGTCATCATCATCATCATCATCATCATCATCGTCGTCGTCGTCAACATGACCATCATCATCATTATCATCATCATAATTACTGCCATCATTACAACAGTTTAACTCTTGCAGTTACTAGATCAAATTGATTTCAGGAAATTACTCAATCAAATTAAACTCAAGTAAAGATCTAGATCACAGAAAACGGAAACCAGTCTGTGTGTGCACTCATGATGGAAATAACAGACTACATAGTGTTCTTTTCTCCCACTTGTCAAAGCAGCAGGGAAGTTTTTGATCAATTTCTCCTATTTTTTGTATTTGGTGTTTGTTCGTTTGTGATCTTACGTGTACGCTTGACAAAGGCCAGCTGGCCGAAAATTTACGCCTGTCTTGTCTGGTTGTATTAAACACGCGTTCTGATTCTATTTCCTTGTTGTTGTTGTTGTTTTCTGGTTCCACAATGCAGAGGCTGTAAGCAATTTTTTTTTTCTTTTTCTTTCATTTGCTCTCGACTTGGTCAGGCCACATATATGATCAGCTGCCCAGTCCTCTTGGATGTAGGGGGAGGTTGGTGAAGGCTTGGTAAAAGTATTAAACTGACGTACACAACTGGGAAATAACTATAATATAATCTTATGCTTCCATGCTCACATATGTGTAATAATGATTCAGGTCCATTCTGCAACTCCTACTCAAAACAGAATTATATATGACCCACTCACGAAGGGGGAACTCTGTCAATGTCAGGTGATATCAGATCACTGGAGAGAACATAACATTTCCGTTTTAGTGATGTCTAACTTAAGACTACCGGTCAAAACTTTTAGGAGATGTGGCCAGTCGAAATGTTATATCTATATAACCCTTGCTTTGGGAAAACGGAGGAGAATGTATGCGAGGATTTATGGTTTATTCTGGATGACTGTGTGCAGTGATCGGAAGTCTACACTATCAACTTCAATACATGTTTGGAATATCAGTTTTCTTTAAAGGGTTGCGATGTTGTGGCGATCTGAAAAACTGCTGATTTCAGGCAATTTCAACGGAGCATTGCGGCGCGGTATCAACATAACCATTTCATTTTCGTGCTTTCTGGGTGTGAATCTTATCGTGACGTTTACTATACATCTAAAGAAAAGCCTGAAAAACAAATTGCAACTAATCTCATTTTCACCCAAACAGACACTGATCACTTTTCCAGGGCTGTTCTGGGGCTGTAGCTGGGTTTCCTGGCAACATCTTAAGAACAGCCTGAAGAATAAGCTGCAACTAATCTCAATGTTCACCAAGAAAGACACTGACCACTTTTCTAGGGCTGTTCTGGGGCTGTAGCTAGGTTTGCTCGCGTACAACGTACGTCCCCGTCAGCAAGAAGGGTCCCCTATACTCACGTGAGCCCAGGCTTGTGTCCACTGCTTCCCATAACGTGAGGCTTCCGTCTCCACCCATGGGAAGCATTCCAGGTGGTCAGTGACGTCGCAGTAAGCGATGCCTTGTCCGTTGAACTCCTCGTTCATCTTCAACAGCCAGCGTCTGATGTGCAGATTGCCGATCACCAGTCGGCTCACACCTTCATACAGCTGTTACAAGTGAGGGGACGACATTGATTATTTATCTTCAAACAGCATTCAAGAAGACGGAAAGTATTCTTACCAACAGATGCCTATCAATTAACATCAGGAAGAGAGTTCTTGAATGTTACATAGAACCGACAATGTTATACGGTTGTGAGGCGTGGACAGTCAACACGCAAAGTCAGAACAAGGTTGAGGCAGCCGAGATGTGGTTTCTTAAGAAGAATGTTGAGAGTTCCATGGACAGCAAAGAAAACAAACCAGGCAGTCTTGATGGAGGCAGACACAAGATCATTGATAAAGAAGATTAGGAAAAGACAGGCAACATTTATAGGCTGTTTTAAGAGGAAAGTGGAATTAGAGCACCTGGTCACAACAGGAAAGTTGGAAGGAAAGAGAGCACCAGGTAGACCCAGGGAGAAAATATTGGACGGACTTGCAGGATGGCTGAGGACAGAGAGGGTGTAAGATGTGCTTGCGGCAACAAGGGATAGATATATATGGAGGGCCAAGATTGCCAACGCCATGCGGCTGGGCACTTGATGATGATGATGAACCCAAACTCCATCTACACTTTTAAAACTACACATCTAAGCTGATGGTGTAAAAATGATTAAATTACAGCTAGCAATAAAAGAAAAGAATTGTAGAAAAAAAATTGAATTATTCAGCATAAAAAAATCAAGCTTTTCTCCCCTGGTGTTCTTGTTTGTCATTCAGTATGACCTTTCTGACGCCAATGAGAACTTTAATACCCATATGAATTATATGTCAGTGAATTTAAGTCGTGAAATACTCTTCAAGTCTGTTTGTTGTTTAAAATACTCAAAATGAGACTTCATCATCCATTTTTGCATTGCACTGATTATTCAATTTAAAGTCTTAATCTGAAAGATCAAACAGATTTAAAACATTACAACTGGGAAAATGCGAAATAACTATTACGTGTTTATTTTAATTCGATTCAGTCCATTGATGGCTTAAATTCTCGATCTATGAACTGCTTAAATTTTTGGTCCATCATAAATTTTCAGCCCATGCATTGCTTAAATTCGACTCGATCCAGTAATTGCTTGAGTTCGACTTGGTCCATTAATTGCTTGAGTTCGACTAGGTCCAATAATTGCTTGAGTTCGACTTGATCCATTAATCGTTTGAGGTCTGCTTGGTCCATTAATCGTTTGAGTTCAAAGTGGTCCATTAATTGCTTGAGTTCAACGTGGTCCATTAATTGCTTGAGTTCAACGTGTTCCATTAATTACTTGACTTCAACGTGGACCATTAATTGTTTGAGTTCAACGTGGTCCATTAATTGCTCGAGTTCGACTTGATCTATTAATTGCTTGAGTTCAACGTGGTCCATTAATTGCTTGAGTTCGACTTGGTCCATTAATTGTTAGAGTTCAACTTGGTCCATTAAATGTTAGAGTTCAACCTGGTCCATCAAATGTTTTGAGTTTTTCTTGGTCCATTAATTGCTTGAGTTCAACTTGGTCCATTTATTGCTTGAGTTCGTTTCGGTCCATCAACTGCTTCAATTCTCAGTTTACCCATTGCATCGAATTGATCCGGTCCATCAACTGCTTCACTTCGATCCTGTCCATCGATTGCTTAAACTCCATTTGGTCCATTAAAACTGGTATAAACTAAAAGTGACGACGAAAAATGCAAAAGCATTAATCATATTCATAGTCTGACATAAGCACGAAGAAGTATTGTCAAGCAACAAAGTATGAATACATAAATCGTAAGTATTGTCAAGCAACAAAGTATGAATACATAAATCGTAAGTATTGTCAAGCAACAAAGTATGAATACATAAATCGTAAGTATTGTCAAGCAACAAAGTATGAATACATAAATCGTAAGTATTGTCAAGCAACAAAGTATGAATACATAAATCGTAAGTATTGTCAAGCAACAAAGTATGAATACATAAATCGTAAGTATTGTCAAGCAACAAAGTATGAATACATAAATCGTAAGTATTGTCAAGCAACAAAGTATGAATACATAAATCGTAAGTATTGTCAAGCAACAAAGTATGAATACATAAATCGTAAGTATTGTCAAGCAACAAAGTATGAATAAATAAATCGTAAGTATTGTCAAGCAACAAAGTATGAATACATAAATCGTAAGTATTGTCAAGCAACAAAGTATGAATACATAAATCGTAAGTATTGTCAAGCAACAAAGTATGAATACATAAATCGTAAGTATTGTCAAGCAACAAAGTATGAATACATAAATCGTAAGTATTGTCAAGCAACAAAGTATGAATACATAAATCGTAAGTATTGTCAAGCAACAAAGTATGAATACATAAATCGTAAGTATTGTCAAGCAACAAAGTATGAATACATAAATCGTAAGTATTGTCAAGCAACAAAGTATGAATACATAAATCGTAAGTATTGTCAAGCAACAAAGTATGAATACATAAATCGTAAGTATTGTCAAGCAACAAAGCATGAATACATAAACACTAAAGCACCAATCATCTTCGTACTCTGTAATAAGCACAAGTAATGTCATAAAAATAAATAAATGATCGAGCATCAATCATTTTCACACTGTAAAATAAGCACAAAAGGTAATGTCAGCTTGTGATGTATAAATGAATAACTGATCAATATTAATGACAGTGTGTGTGTGTGTGTGTGTGTGTGTGTGTGTGTGTGTGTGTGTGTGTGTGTGTGTGTGTGTGTGTGTGTGTGTGTGCGTGTGCGTATACTCATGTTCATGTCTGAACACGTGGATATATCGTGTATGCACACTGTTTTGTCCACTCTGTGCAAGAGGAATGTTACTGCACACTCTGCGTACTCTGCATTCGGTGCAGGCAGGGTGTTCTCACGTTTGTAGGAGTCAACGAACACAGACATGACTGACAGGATCTTTAACGCACATTCTTGATGTTTTGCGAGTATATACACATGAAAGGGGATGTGAACACCAACAAGTCTACACATACGTTGACCTCGGAGATCGGAAAAATCTCCAGTCTTTATCCCCCAGTCGGGAGGTACCCAGGCAAGATCGAACGTAAAAATCTACACCCTTTACCCACCAGGGAGGTACCCAGGCAAGATCGAACGTAAAAATCTCCACCCTTTACCCACCAGGGAGGTAACTCAGGCAAGATCGAACGTAAAAATCTCCACCCTTTACCCACCAAGCGGGAGGTAACTCAGGCAAGATCGAACGTAAAAAGGTCCACCCTTCACCACCAGGGAGGTACCCAGGCAAGATCGAATGTAAATATCTCCACCCTTTACCCACCAGGCGGGACGTAACTCAGGTAAGACCGAACGTAAAAATCTCCATCCTTTACCCACCAGGGAGATACCCAGGCAAGATTGAACGTAAAAATCTCCACGCTTTACCCACCAGCCCGGATGTACCCAGGCAAGATTGAACGTAAAAATCTCCACGGTTTACCCACCAGCCGGGATGTACCCAGGCAAGATTGAACGTAAAAATCTCCACGCTTTACCCACCAGCCGGGATATACCCAGGCAAGATTGAACGTAAAAATCTCCACGCTTTACCCACCAGACAGGAGCTACCCAGGCAAGATCGAACGTAAAAATCTACACCCTTTACCCACCAGACAGGAGCTACCCAGGCAAGATCGAACGTAAAAATCTACACCCTTTACCACCCAGACAGGAGCTACCAGGCAAGATCGAACGTAAAAATCTACACCCTTTACCCACCAGACAGGAGCTACCCAGGCAAGATCGAACGTAAAAATCTACACCCTTTACCACCCAGACAGGAGCTACCCAGGCACGATCGAACGTAAAAATCTACACCCTTTACCACCCAGACAGGAGCTACCCAGGCAAGATCGAACGTAAAAATCTACACCCTTTACCACCCAGACAGGAGCTACCCAGGCAAGATCGAACGTAAAAATCTACACCCTTTACCACCCAGACAGGAGCTACCCAGGCAAGATCGAACGTAAAAATCTACACCCTTTACCCACCAGACAGGAGCTACCCAGGCAAGATCGAACGTAAAAATCTACACCCTTTACCACCCAGACAGGAGCTACCCAGGCAAGATCGAACGTAAAAATCTACACCCTTTACCCACCAGACAGGAGCTACCCAGGCAAGATCGAACGTAAAAATCTACACCCTTTACCCACCAGACAGGAGCTACCCAGGCAAGATCGAACGTAAAAATCTACACCCTTTACCCACCAGACAGGAGCTACCCAGGCAAGATCGAACGTAAAAATCTACACACTTTACCCACCAGACAGGAGCTACCCAGGCAAGATCGAACGTAAAAATCTACACCCTTTACCCACCAGACAGGAGCTACCCAGGCAAGATCGAACGTAAAAATCTACACCCTTTACCCACCAGACAGGAGCTACCCAGGCAAGATCGAACGTAAAAATCTACACCCTTTACCACCAAGACAGGAGCTACCCAGGCAAGATCGAACGAAAAAAATCTACACCCTTTACCCACGAGACAGGAGCTACCCAGCAAGATCGAACGTAAAAATCTACACCCTTTACCACCCAGACAGGAGCTACCCAGGCAAGATCGAACGTAAAAATCTACACCCTTTACCCACCAGACAGGAGCTACCCAGGCAAGATCGAACGTAAAAATCTACACCCTTTACCCACCAGACAGGAGCTACCCAGGCAAGATCGAACGTAAAAATCTACACCCTTTACCACCCAGACAGGAGCTACCCAGGCAAGATCGAACGTAAAAATCTACACCCTTTACCCACCAGACAGGAGCTACCCAGGCAAGATCGAACGTAAAAAATCTATAACCCTTTACCACCCAGACAGGAGCTACCCAGGCAAGATCGAACGTAAAAATCTACACCCTTTACCCACCAGACAGGAGCTACCCAGGCAAGATCGAACGTAAAAATCTACACCCTTTACCACCCAGACAGGAGCTACCCAGGCAAAATCGAACGTAAAAATCTACACCCTTTACAAACCAGACAGGAGCTACCCAGGCAAGATCGAACGTAAAAATCTACACCCTTACCCACCAGACAGGAGCTACCCAGGCAAGATCGAACGTAAAAATCTACACCCTTTACCACCCAGACAGGAGCTACCCAGGCAAGATCGAACGTAAAAATCTACACCCTTTACCCACCAGACAGGAGCTACCCAGGCAAGATGGAACGTAAAAATCTACACCCTTTACCCACCAGACAGGAGCTACCCAGGCAAGATCGAACGTAAAAATCTACACCCTTTACCACCCAGACAGGAGCTACCCAGGCAAGATCGAACGTAAAAATCTACACCCTTTACCCACCAGACAGGAGCTACCCAGGCAAGATCGAACGTAAAAATCTACACCCTTTACCCACCAGACAGGAGCTACCCAGGCAAGATCGAACGTAAAAATCTACACCCTTTACCACCAAGACAGGAGCTACCCAGGCAAGATCGAACGTAAAAATCTACACCCTTTACCCACCAGACAGGAGCTACCCAGGCAAGATCGAACGTAAAAATCTACACCCTTTACCCACCAGACAGGAGCTACCCAGGCAAGATCGAACGTAAAAATCTACACCCTTTACCACCCAGACAGGAGCTACCCAGGCAAGATCGAACGTAAAAATCTAAAACCCTTTACCCACCAGACAGGAGCTACCCAGGCAAGATCGAACGTAAAAATCTACACCCTTTACCACCCAGACAGGAGCTACCCAGGCAAGATCGAACGTAAAAATCTACACCCTTTACCCACCAGAGAGGAGCTACCCAGGCAAGATCGAACGTAAACATCTACACCCTTTACCACCCAGACAGGAGCTACCCAGGCAAGATCGAACGTAAAAATCTACACCCTTTACCCACCAGACAGGAGCTACCCAGGCAAGATCGAACGTAAAAATCTACACCCTTTACCACCCAGACAGGAGCTACCCAGGCAAGATCGAACGTAAAAATCTACACCCTTTACCCACCAGACAGGAGCTACCCAGGCAAGATCGAACGTAAAAATCTACACCCTTTACCACCCAGACAGGAGCTACCCAGGCAAGATCGAACGTAAAAAATCTACACCCTTTACCCACCAGACAGGAGCTACCCAGGCAAGATCGAACGTAAAAAATCTACACCCTTCACCACCCAGACAGGAGCTACCCAGGCAAGATCGAACGTAAAAATCTACACCCTTTACCCACCAGACAGGAGCTACCCAGGCAAGATCGAACGTAAAAATCTACACCCTTTACCACCCAGACAGAAGCTACCCAGGCAAGATCGAACGTAAAAAATCTACACCCTTTACCCACCAGACAGGAGCTACCCAGGCAAGATCGAACGTAAAAATCTACACCCTTTACCCACCAGACAGGAGCTACCCAGGCAAGATCTAACGTAAAAATCTACACCCTTTACCACCCAGACAGGAGCTACCCAGGCAAGATCGAACGTAAAAATCTACACCCTTTACCCACCAGACAGGAGCTACCCAGGCAAGATCGAACGTAAAAATCTACACCCTTTACCACCCAGCCGGAAGGTACTCAGACAGGAAACGTAAAAAGCTCCATCCTTTACCCACCAGGGAGGGGGGATTACCCAGACAAGAGGATTACCCAGACAAGATGGGAGGGGGGGGGGGGGGTTACCCAGGCAAGATCGAATGGTAAAAGCTCCACCCTTTATCCACCAGACAGGAGCTACCCAGGCAAGATCGAACGTAAAAATCTACACCCTTTACCCACCAGACAGGAGCTACCCAGGCAAGATCGAACGTAAAAATCTACACCCTTTACCCACCAGACAGGAGCTACCCAGGCAAGATCGAACGTAAAAATCTACACCCTTTACCCACCAGACAGGAGCTACCCAGGCAAGATCGAACGTAAAAATCTACACCCTTTACCCACCAGACAGGAGCTACCCAGGCAAGATCGAACGTAAAAATCTACACCCTTTACCACCCAGACAGGAGCTACCAGGCAAGATCGAACGTAAAAATCTACACCCTTTACCCACCAGACAGGAGCTACCCAGGCAAGATCGAACGTAAAAATCTACACCCTTTACCCACCAGACAGGAGCTACCCAGGCAAGATCGAACGTAAAAATCTACACCCTTTACCCACCAGACAGGAGCTACCCAGGCAAGATCGAACGTAAAAAATCTACACCCTTTACCCACCAGACAGGAGCTACCCAGGCAAGATCGAACGTAAAAATCTACACCCTTTACCCACCAGACAGGAGCTACCCAGGCAAGATCGAACGTAAAAATCTACACCCTTTACCCACCAGACAGGAGCTACCCAGGCAAGATCGAACGTAAAAATCTACAACCCTTTACCACCCAGACAGGAGCTACCCAGGCACGATCGAACGTAAAAAATCTACACCCTTTACCCACCAGACAGGAGCTCCCCAGGCAAGATCGAACGTAAAAATCGACACCCTTTACCACCCAGACAGAGCTACCCAGGCAAGATCGAACGTAAAAATCTACACCCTTTACCCACCAGACAGGAGCTACCCAGGCAAGATCGAACGTAAAAATCTACACCCTTTACCCCCCAGACAGGAGCTACCCAGGCAAGATCGAACGTAAAAATCTACACCCTTTACCCACCAGACAGAGCTACCCAGGCAAGATCGAACGTAAAAATCTACACCCTTTACCCACCAGACAGGAGCTACCCAGGCAAGATCGAACGTAAAAATCTACACCCTTTACCCACCAGACAGGAGCTACCCAGGCAAGATCGAACGTAAAAATCTACACCCTTTACCACCCAGCCGGAAGGTACTGTAAGAAAGCTCCATCCTTTACCCACCAGGGAGGGGGGATTACCCAGACAAGAGGATTACCCAGACAAGAGGGGAGGGGGGGGGGTTACCCAGGCAAGATCGAATGGTAAAAGCTCCACCCTTTATCCACCAGGCCGGAGGTACCCAGGCAAGATCGAACCCTAACCTTCCATCTCGAATCATATTCTATAATCACAGTTCTCAAAAAAAAAACACAAGGGCAACCCCCCCCCCCCCCCCCTACCTGTTGTAAACTGCAGACGCCGAACATCCCAGGTGGAACAGAGACTCCAGCAGCCTGGAAAATCTCTTTGCTTCCAGATTTGGTGCCGTAGCGACTAACGACATGGGGCTCCGGGCACAGGATGGGCACATCCAGGGCATCAGCTACTGCCAAGTCGTCCTTGTTGGGCACCCCTGTCACCATGTAGGCCTCTCGGCCGCGGATTAAACTGGAGATACGTCGGAGGGTGTAGGGGGAGTACTTCAACAGAGTGGACAGGCTCATGTTGTCATTCTGGATGGAGGCAGAGGGGTTCAAACGAAGGGACATTACACACACGTGAACACTGAAATATTGTAATGTATTGTAATGAAAATGCGAATGAATGCCTGGGATAGAGGTTGGAGGAAAAATGGTAAACAACGTTTATTCTTGGCAAATAGATGGGGAATACCCGGTACGTTTTTTTTAGTGTAGTGTATGTGTAGTGTGTGTGTGCGCGCGAGCGCTCCCGCGCGTGCGTTTTTGTGTATGTGTGTGTATGTGTACATTCGTGTGTGTGTTTATGTATGTGTATGTCCGTGTGCGTGTGCAAGAACGTGTGTGTACATGTGTCCAGGTGCACGTGTGTATGTATGTTTGTATGGGTGCGTGTGTGTCCGCGTGTGTGTATATGCACGTTGTGTGTAGGTATGTGGATTTGTGTGAAATGCACAGTGTATGTGTGAGTATGTCTTGTGTATACGAGTGTGTATATATATATATATATATATATATATCTGTGTCTATGTGCGTGTATGTGTAGGTGTGTATGTTTATGTGTGTGTGCATGTGTGCATATATGTGTATGTGTGTGTAATCGCTAGCGAGAGAGTGTGTGTGTATGTGTGTGTGTACACGTTTGTATGTGTACGTGTCTGTGTGTGTGCATGTGTGTTTGTGACTGTGTGTACGTGTGCGTGTGTGCGTGTATGCACATGTACGTGCGTGTGTCTGTGTACGTCGTATGTCTGTGTCTGATTGTGTGTGTGCGTGTGCGTGCGTGCCTGCGTGCGTGCGTGTGTTGGGGTGTGTGGGTGCGTGCGTGTGTGTGTGTGTGTGTGTGTGCGTGTTGTGTGTTGTGTGGGTGTGGTGTGAGTGTGTGGTTGGTGTGGGTGGGGGGTGAAGGTTGCGTGTGTGTGTGTGTGTGTGTGTGTGTGTGTGTGTATTGCACAGGGGGTTAAAAAACATACCTGAATACAAATTTAAACATGACTAAGGACACCAAAACATATTTAAAAACGGAAATAAATCATCTAAAACTGCTTCTGCATATCTCACCTCCCTAGAGCCAAAAATGTGTGTAACACATGTACCCAATTATCAATCCTAAGAGAAAGTACGTAAGACTTAATCGAACACATACAGGTGAATGGATCAGCAAGGCAGAAAATATTAAGAAATGACAGAAAGCAAAGGAACAAGGCAGAAACAAAGAGAGTGATAGAAAAGAGGAAATTCTAGCACAGAATATAAAGAAGGCGGGGAGACTATTTATATTGAAAAAGCCCCGGCATCCCCACGGGGGAATGTGTGGGTGTGTGTGTGTGTGTTGTGTGTGTGGTGTGTGTGTGTGTGTGTGTTGCATGCCGCGCCGCGCGCGTGTGTGTCGTGGTCGTGTGTGTGTGTGACTCTGTGTGTGTGCTGTTGTGTGTGTGTGTGTCTGTGTGTGTGTAATCAAACTGTGTAACAGAAGGAGAGAGACGCAGAGACAACAAGTTTAAGTCTTATCTCTCCGTAAGTCTCCCTTTGAATGTCATTGCCGTTCTCGTCAGAAACAAGTCAAAGGGAGGTAAAACATATACATAAGGAACACAACGTTTTCCTGAATATAATGCTATTCATAAAATAAAGCAATTTAAGCATTCAATATCAATACTTTTGCAATTTTTACGCTAAGAAAGATGATACCAACGTTCTCTTAAAACGGGATAAAGATATTCTATTAATACACTTAAAAATTTAATTAAAGAATGGAAAATAATTGAACACCTGTAAATGTTTAGCCAGTCGAAACTGACGCGTATATTAAGAATACTCGCACTACTAATAATGCCTGGTGGAGCCTCAGTGGTCTGGGGTGCAGGCTTCAAACCTGTAGCCGATTAACGTCGGAGTGGTTCGATTCCACCCCTCGGGCGATTATTTGATTTTTATCTAGTCATTTTATTTTACTGGTATTGTTTGTATACTACATTACGTACGGCCACAAACATATGTCAGGTTTTAGCTCTTTTTAATCTTAATCTTATACGTTCAATTTTATAGCAATTCCCTCTTTGTCTTAATCTGTTTTCAATCTCCATTACAGATTTTTTTTTGTATTCCGTTTCTTGTATCTGATGCGTGAACGCACACTGTTTTGTCCACGTTGCGCAAGCATTTTGTTGCTGCACAGTCTGCATACTCCGTATTCAGTGAACATACATGTGGGAGCGTTTATAAGTCTCCATATGCCAGCCACTGACACCAATTACAGGATTTGTAACATGCATATCAAGTTTGATATTCTGTATGCATATGCACATGAACGGGGGTGTAACATTGGCAGCTCCGCACACTTGTTGTTGACCTGAGAGATCGGAAAATATCCACCCTTTTTACTTGACAGGCAGATGTGGCAAGGTGGATCACATCCTGGACCGTCCAATATTTAACCCTTTGACTCCCGTACCCTGTCCACCAGCATCCTGCCTTGTCAACCATGCTAGCACTGTGTGGCAAAGCAAAAACTTAACTCTTTGATTCCCTCACCCTACCCACCAGCTTCCTGCAGTTGGTGAATAGGGTGCGGGAGTCAAAGATTAACCACTTGATTAATGCGTCCGTCAAGAGATTACTTAATATCAATTAGAGGGGGGGGGGTGCCTGTTGTGTGAGAGATTGCTTATATCGACTGCGGGGGTGACTTGTGTCTGTTGACGTATTTCTGAGTGCGTGTGTGTGTGTGACGTGTGTGTCTGGTGTGTGTGTGTGTTTCTGAGTGCGTGTGTTGTGTAGTATATGTGTGTCTGTTGTGCGTGTGGTGTGTATGTGTGTGGTGTGTGTGTGTGTGTGTTGTGTGTGTGTTGTGTGTGTGTGTGTGTGTGTGTGTGTGTGTGTGTTTGTGTTGTGTGTGTTTTGTGTTGTGTTCTGTGGGGGGGTGTGTTGTGTGTGTATGTGTGCGTGTTGTGTGTGCTGTGTCTGTGTCTGTGTCTGTGTCTCTCTGTTGTGTGTTTCTGTGTGTTGTGTCTGTGTGTGTGTGTGTGTGTGCGTGTGTGTGTGTGTGTGTTGTTGTGTGTGTGTGTGTGTGTGTGGTGTGTGTGTGTGTGTGTGTGTGTGTGTGTGTGTGTGTGTGTGTGTTGTGTGTGGTGTGTTGTGTGTGTGTGTGTGCTCAAACTGTGAAACAGAAGGAGAGAGACGCAGAGATAACAGGTTTTAAGTCTTATCTCTCCGTAAGTCTCCCTTCGAATGTCATTGCCGTTCTCGTCAGAAACAAGTCAAAGGGAGAATACTCGCACTGTAAATAATGCCTGGTGGAGCCTCAGTGGTCTGGGGTGCAGGCTTCACACCTGTAGCCGATTGATGTCGGAGTGGTTCGATTCCACCCCTCGGGCGATTTTGTTTTTTTTATCTAGTCATTTTATTGTAAACATACGTTAGGTTTTAGCTCTTTTTAATCTTAATCTTATTGTTTCAATTTTATAGGAATTTCTCCACTTTGTCATCATCTCTTTTATAAATCTCCGTTACAGATTTTTTTTTATATTCCGTTTCTTATATCTGATGCGTGTATGCACGCTGCTTTGTCCACGTTGCGCAAGCATTTTGTTGCTGCACAGTCTGCATACTCGTATTCAGTGAACATGCATGCTGGGAGCGTTTTTAAGTCTCCATATGCCAGCCACTGACACCAATTACAGGATCTGTAACATGCATATCAAGTTTGATATTCTGTATGCATATGCACATGAACGGGGTTATGCATTGGCAGGTCCGCACACTTGTTGATTTCAGAGATGGGAAAGTTTTCCACCTTTCTTACGTAATCCTTTGACTCCCACACCCTAACCAGCTCCCAAAACTGAACCCTTTGATTCCTTCATCCTATCCACCAGCTTTCTACAGGAAACTTAACCCTTTGATTCCTTCACCCCATCCACCAGCTTTCTACAGGAAGCTGGTGGATGGGGTGAGGGAATCAAAGGGTTAAGTTTTTGCTTTGCTAGCATGATTGGCAACGCAGAATGCTGGGGAATGGGGTGCGGGAGTCAAAGGGTTAACTGGCGAATGTGGCTAGGTTGACCAGATCTTGGACCATCCAATGTTTAACCACTTGTGACCGCGCCCGTCAAGTGATGCTTAATATCGACAAGAAGGGCGGGGGGGGGGGGGGGGACTGTATGTGTGTGTGTGAGATTGCTGTGTGTGTGTGTGTGTGTGTGTGTGTGTGTGTGTGTGTGTGTGTGTGTGTGTGTGTGTGTGTGTGTGTGTGTGTGTGTGTGTCAATCAGAAACACGGAACTTTCTCTTTACTATCAAGTTATGTTGTTTCTGTTTAAAGCCCAGCCGATTGCACAGAGCCATATCAGGGTTACAACCTGTTTCAAATCGTACACAATACTTCAACAGGAAAAAGGAAAAGAAAATTTAAGTGCACTTATCAATGCATTCGCACACATAATCTGAGATGTCCCTGGCGTTGACCACTCCGTTCAATTTGTCATACAAAGGATTTAAAAAAGCAAACCTGAATACAAATTTAAACATAACTAAGGACACTAAAACATACATAAAAATGGGTATCAATTACCTACAATTGCTTCCGCATATCTCATTATCCCTAAAGCCAAAAATGCACTTAATGCATGTACCCAATTATTACTCCCAAGAGAAAATACGTGAGACTTTATCGAAACATACAGGTGAATGGACCAGCAAGGCAGAAAATGATAGGAAGAAATGAAAGAAAGCAAAGGAAAAAGATAGAAACAAAGAGAGTGACAGAAAAGAAAAAAATTTCTAGCGCAGAATTTCCAGAAGGTGGGGATACTGTTTATACTGAAAGAGCCCCCGGCATCCCCATGGGGGTTTCTTTCAAGTCAGAACCGCCCACACTGCTTACCTTCAAAGTACTGATGGCCTCTGGGACGAGTACCTTGTATCTATCAGACATATCACACTGGTCCTCCGCCTGTCCCGACACCACGGCTGGGAGTAGGCCCAGCAGTCGGTTGTAGTAATGTAGTACCTCTTCAGTCAGAGGCACTGGAGACACGTAGATCACGTCCACGTTCGGATCTTAAAATAAAGTGGGAAAAGGTTCGGGTCTTGAAATAAACAAAAATAGGTTCGGATCTTAAAACAAAGAAAAGGAAGTTCGGATTTTAAAATAAAGAAAAAGACATCTGGGTCTTAATGTAAAGAAAAAGAAGAGCGGGTCTTGAAAGAAAGAAAAAGAAGTTCAAATCTTAAAATAAAGTAAAGAAAGCTCGGTTCTAGAAATAAAGGAAAAGAAAGTTCGGATCTTAAAATAAAGAAAAAGAAGTTCAGGTCTAAATATTTAAGAAAAAGAAATTTGGATCTTGAAATAAAGAAAAAGAGGTTCGGATCTTAAAATAAAGAAAAAGAAGTTCTGATCTCAAAATGAAGAAAAAGTAGTTCGGATCTTAGAATAAAGACAAGAAAAAAAAGAAGAAACAAGTGATGAGTGATGTGGAATTACCCTGTCACTTTTGGGCACGTGTGGTAATCAAAAGGGTGAAAATCAGACTTCCAACAGAAGGATCGTTATGATATCGTTTGCAGCGTGTGGAACTAAATACGTATGAAAAAAGTAATGCACAGTACTTACACTGACTTGTCCTAACAACAATCACAGCCAAGACATATGCGGGTTTCGACCTTCGGGTCCTCAAACGGAGCACAAGAACAACATACGGCCACATTTCTTTATCATCATGAGTCCCTGTAATGGTGTTGGCGATCATGGCCTTCCATCTGTTTCTATCCCTTGTTGCCGCAAACACCTCTTCCACCCTCTCTGTCTTCAACCACTCTGCAAGTCCGTCCAATATTTTCTCCCTGGGTCTACCTGGTGCTCTCTTTCCCTCCAGCTTTCCTGTTGTGACCAGGTGCTCCAATTCCCATTTCCTCATAAAATGGCCTATAAATATTGCCTATCTTTTCCTAATCTTCCTTATGAATGATATTCTTGTGTCTGCCTCCATCAAGACTATCTCGTTTGTTTTCTTTGCTGTCCATGGAACTCTCAACATTCTTCTCACAAACCACATCTCGGCTGCCACAATCTTGTTCTGGTTTTGCTTCATATAACATTATCGGCTCTATATAACACTCAAGAACTCTCTTCCTGACGTCAACTGATGGGCAGTTGTTGGTAAGAATACTTTTCATCTTCTTGAATGCTGTTTCTTGAATACTGTTTTGGCTTGGCCGATTCTGCTGGCCATTTCCGATGTGCTTCTGCTGTCTGGTGAAATGATCATTTCCAGATATTTAAATTCATCAACCTGTCTCAACGTTGTGCATCAGCTGTTGGTCTTGTCCACTGTGCAAGTCTCTCGTGGTGCAATGAAATTTGGTTACTTTCCTGACACTCTCAGTTCCAACATTCTTGCTTATCTAAAATGTAATCTGTGTTCAGACTCTACTAAGTATATAGAGTCTGAACACAGATTACATCTAATTTGTTTCTACTTAAACTAATTCAATTTGTTTCTACTTACCCTCGTCTCACAATTTTTAACCAAAAAAATGAGAAGATCTTACCGCTTATTTCGCACAGTCGAGCCATCTGGGTATTCTGTAGTTTTCCAAACTGTGGGCAGCGTTTTCGAATTTTCCCATGAAAGCCCAGAGAGGGAACGTGGACCACTACACGTCTGGATTTCTGAATATGTGTCCAACGCTTTGAAAAGACCTAAAACATACAAAAGAGAAAAAAAAAGGAATGATTTTTGAAAGATCAGAAAACGATCAAGTTACTATTACACATTTCCGCTGCTTTCTTGCGAGCTGTTTGATAAAAATTCTATGTAAAGGGGGACAACAGATTGTCGCAACCGTCATTTGTCGTTAACGATAAAACTATATTTCAGATCTCAACTTAAAATTGAAATAGGTATGACAAGACATGGATGCCTTATTGAAGATGTTGCTGCAATTTCCTGATCAAAAACCGTAGATGTCTGTATCTTTCAGGCCTGGTTGACACCAGGATAGATTATAAAACTAGCGAACAGCCCAATCACAAAATCTTATTCCAGTGTGAAAGTCCAAGGCGTCATGATAATGATAATGATCCTCACTGCCATCATTATCAGTCATAGCACTGTAAAAAAAAAACTTGTCTCAAGACACTGCACCACTGAAGGTAGTGTTTAAAAAAAAGACAGCAATATGACAAGTATGACAAGAGAACAGTGAAGAAACCTTCAATTAATTAAGTTAAGAAATCCAAAACAAGTACGACGGATGCGTTCAAGCAAACAAGTACCAGAAAAACACGAAAATAAAATCAGAACGCGTATTTAATACAACCAGACAAGACAGGCGCAGCAAATTTTCGGCCATTGTCAAGCGTAAATGTAAGATCACAACGAATAAACACCAAATACAAAAATAAGGAGAAAAAGACTCAAACTTCCCTGCTGCTTCGTCCAGTGGGAGAAAAGGATGCGCCTGTCTTGTCTGGTTGTATTAAATACGCGTTCTGATTCCATTCGTCTTTTTCTGGTTCCTTCAATTAAGAACCCTTTCTCATCCTGTAAAATGTTCATTTTAACAGCAACACGATATCTCCGTTTTCTTTTCATAGATGTACGACGATTTCGGCTGGCCCTGTTTTCTTCATTTTGATTAGAGATGGCCCTACTACAATGTATTTATTCGATAAGAAATGCATGACTGCAACCTGTGCAAGACAGAACGATGACAAAGCTGAGTTGGCATCAAATCTTGTGCATCTGTCCAACAGTAGTGAGACGTTGTTTTTGATAACCTCACAGTAATGGAACGTCTGATAGATGGACTTGTGAGGCACTGTTCTTCAACAACCTCATACTAATGGAACGTCTGAAGATGGACTTGTGAGCACTGTTCTTCAACAACCTCACACTAATGGAACGTCTGAAAGATGGACTTGTGAGGCACTGTTCTTCAACAACCTCACACTAATGGAACGTCTGAAAGATGGACTTGTGAGGCACTGTTCTTCAACAACCTCACACTAATGGAACGTCTGAAAGATGGACTTGTGAGGCACTGTTCTTCAACAACCTCACACTAATGGAACGTCTGAAAGATGGACTTGTGAGGCACTGTTCTTCAACAACCTCACACTAATGGAACGTCTGAAAGATGGACTTGTGAGGCACTGTTCTTCAACAACCTCACAGTAATGGAACGTCTGAAAGATGGACTTGTGAGGCATTGTTCTTCAACAACCTCACAGTAATGGAACATCTGAGAGATGGACTTGTGAGGCACTGTTCTTCAACAACCTCACACTAATGGAACATCTGAGAGATGGACTTGTGAGGCATTGTTCTTCAACAACCTCACAGTAATGGAACATCTGAGAGATGGACTTGTGAGGCATTGTTCTTCAACAACCTCACATCAGTGGAACATTTGAGAGATGGACTTGTGAGGCACTGTTCTTCAACAACCTCACAGTAATGGAACATCTGAGAGATGGACTTGTGAGGCATTGTTCTTCAACAACCTCACAGTAATGGAACATTTGAGAGATGGACTTGTGAGGCACTGTTCTTCAACAACCTCACAGTAATGGAACATCTGAGAGATGGACTTGTGAGGCATTATTCTTCAACAACCTCACAGTAATGGAACATTTGAGAGATGGACTTGTGAGGCACTGTTCTTCAACAACCTCACAGTAATGGAACATCTGAGAGATGGACTTGTGAGGCATTGTTCTTCAACAACCTCACATCAGTGGAACATTTGAGAGATGGACTTGTGAGGCACTGTTCTTCAACAACCTCACAGTAATGGAACATCTGAGAGATGGACTTGTGAGGCTTTGTTCTTCAACAACCTCACAGCAGTGGAACATTTGAGAGATGGACTTGTGAGACATTGTTCTTCAACGACCTCACAGTAATGGAACATCTGAGAGATGGAATTCTGAGGCATTGTTTGTTAACAACCTTAAGTAATGGAGTATTTCAGAGATGGACTTATGAGGTATTGTTCGTCAACAACCTCACAGTAATGGAATATATGAGAAATGGATTTGTGAGGCATTGTTCTTCAACAACCTCACAGCAGTGGAACATTTGAGAAATGGATTTGTGACACATTGTTCTTCAATGACCTCACAGCAATGGAACATTTGAGAGATGGACTTGTGAGACACTGTTCTTCAACGACCTCATGGTAACGGAACATCTGAGAGTTGGATTTTTGCTCGATCATGATCACACACACACACACACACACACACATAACCCGATCCCCCGACCCCCCAACACACGCACACACTGGTCTGTTTAAACAGTCTGTTCAATTGTTATTGCTTAATGATTTAATTCCAATTTTACACTTTGGTGAGTTTGAGCCATTAGGCAGTTGATCCCATCTTTTTTTAAATAGTGGGATATAGTGACTAATTGCTTAAATTTCGGACATATCCTATCACTGATTTTCTAAGTTTCGGACGTATTATCCGGTCACTGATTTTCTAAATTTTGGACATATCCGGTCACTGATTTTCCAAATTTTGGACATATTATCCGGTCACTGATTTTCTAAATTTCGGACATATTATCCAGTCTCTGATTTTCTAAATTTCAGACATATTATCCTATCACTGATTTTCTAAATTTCAGACATATTGTCCTATCACTGATTTTCTAAATTTCAGACATATCCGGTCACTGATTTTCCAAATTTCACACATATCCTATCACTGATTTTCTAAATCTCAGACACGTTATCCTATCACTGATTTTCTAAATTTCGGACACATTATTATCCTATCATTGATTTTCCAAATTTCACACATATTATCCTATCACTGATTTTCTAAATCTCAGACATATCATTCTACCACTGATTTCCTAAATTTCAGACATATCCCATCACTGATTTCCTAAATTTCAGACATATTATCCTATCACTGATTTTCTCAATTTCGGACATAGTATCCCATCACTAATTTTCTAAATTTCGGACATATTATCCCATCACTGATTTTCTAAATTTCGGACATATTATCCCATCACTGATTTTCTAAATTTCGGACATATCATCCTATCACTGATTTTCTAAATTTCGGACATATTATCCCATCACTGATTTTCTAAATTTCGGACATATTATCCCATCACTGATTTTCTAAATTTCGGACATATTATCCCATCACTGATTTTCTAAATTTCACACATATCCCATCACTGATTTTCTAAATTTCGGACGTATTATCCCATCACTGATTTTCTAAATTTCACACATATCCCATCACTGATTTTCTAAATTTCGGACGTATTATCCCATCACTGATTTTCTAAATTTCACACATATCCCATCACTGATTTTCTAAATTTCGGACGTATTATCCCATCACTGATTTTCTAAATTTCGGACGTATTATCCCATCACTGATTTTCTAAATTTCGGACATATTATCATATCACTGATTTTCTCAATTTCGGACATATTATCATATCACCGTTCCTTCCACGCTTCCTTCGAATATTCTCATCAACTGATGAAGTGGCTACATGAATATATTATGATCGTGCCAAATCTGAATTTTGATAAGTCGGTGTTTCTTTTTTGTTTTGCTTTGTTTTGTTTTGTTTTTTCGTTTTCTTTTTGGTTTTGTTTTTGTTTTTGTTTTTTAAAACTGAAGAGACTCCACCTGTGCTCGTCGCTTAAAGTTGTCCAGCAGCGTGGCCTGTGTCAGTCCGACCCGCTGTATGATTTTGATCATCTGGGTGTTCTTGTACCAGAAGTTGCTGATGACCCTCACTGCCCACTTGAGTTGTCGGTACTGCAGGTAATCCGCACGGTCCCTGTATCGGCGCCATGCGGTCTGGATCAAGGTGGCCGCCAGTTTACTCCCTTTATCGCCCAAGAATTCTCTTCCCTGCAAGGATAGGCTTTGAAATGATTATAACGCAATGTAATGTGTGAACACATTATCACTGTAATGCAGTGTATGTACATGATCGTTATAATGCAATATCTATACACAATCATTATAGTAATCAGCGGGCCAGTTAGAGATCCACTGATCCATCAGTAAATTAAAATGATTTTGTCGCTGACTTCAATTGGGCAGACAGGTCAGGTGAACTAGAGCAACACACGTTTGTCTTGACTGTTGTTCTGATCATTAAACTCTAAAAAAAAATTTAAAAAGCACAGCAAAGAAGATTCTTGAGAAATTCTTTTTTTTTTTACCCGGTTATGTAGATACGCTTTGCAAATTCTTAACTGATCATGCGGACGGACAGACACACAGATTAGACTGAGAGAGAGAAAGACAAAGAATTAGACAGACAGACGGACGGACAGATAGATAGATAGATAGATAGATAGATAGATAGACAGACAGAAGATAGATAGATAGATAGATAGATAGATAGATAGATAGATAGATAGATAGATAGATAGATGCATACATACATATATACATACATACATGCATACATACATAGACAGATAGATAGATGGACAGACATTGGGATAATAGATACCCAGATGAACAGACACAGGGATAATTGACAGATACATAGATGGACAGACGCAGGGATAATAGATACACAGATGGACAGACATACAGGGATAATACAGATACACAGATGGACAGACACAGGGAGAATACAGATACACAGATGGACAGACACAGGGATAATAGTACACAGATGGACAGACACAGGGATAATACAGATACACAGATGGACAGACACAGGGATAATAGATACACAGATGGACAGACACAGGGATAATAGATACACAGATGGACAGATATACAGGGATAATACAGATACAGAGATGGCCAGATACAAGGATAATACAGATACACAGATGGGCAGACACAGGGATAATACAGATACACAGATGGATACACACAGAGATAATAGATACACAGATGGACAAACACAGGGATAATACACATATGGACAGACACAGGGATAATAGATACAGATATCGACAGCCACATGGACAATACAGATACACAGATGGACAGACACAGGGATAATATATACACATATGGACAGACACAGGAGTAATAAAACACATATTGACAGACACAGGGATAATAGATACAGATATGGACAGACACAGGGATAATAGATACAGATATGGACAGACACAGGGATATAGATACACATATGGACAGACACAGGGATACTAGATACACATATGGACAGACACAGGGATAATAAATACAGATATGGACAGACACAGGGATAATAGATACAGATATGGACAGACACAGGGACAATACAGATACACAGATGGACAGACACAGGGATTTTAGACACAGATATGGACAGACACAGGGACAATACAGATACACAGATGGACAGACACAGGGATAATAAATACACAGTGGACAGACACAGGGATAATAGATACAGATATGGACAGACACAGGGATAATAAATACACATATGGACAGACACAGGGATAATAGATACAGATATGGACAGACATACAGGGATAATACAGATACACAGATGGACAGACATACAGGGATAACAGACAGATACACAGATGGACAGACACAGGGATAATAGACAGACACACAGATGGACAGATATACAGGGATAAACAGACAGATACACAGATGGACAGACATATAGGGATAACAGACAGATATACAGATGGATAGACACAGGGATAATAGACAGACACGCAGATGGACAGACACAGGGATAATAGACAAATACACAGATGGACAGACACAGGGATAACAACAGATACACAGATGGACAGACAAGGGATAACAGACAGATACACAGATGGACAGACAAAAGGATAATAGACAGATACACAGATGGACAGATATACAGGGATAATAGATAAATACACAAATGGACAGACACAGGGATAACAGACAGATACACAGATGGACAGACACAGGGATAATAAATTCACATATGGACAGACACAGGGATAATAGATATACACGTATGGACAGACACAGGGACAATGCAGATACACAGATGGACAGACACATGGATAATAGATACACAGATGGACAGACACACGGATAATACAGATACACATATGGACAGACACAGGGATAATAGATACACAGATGGACAGACGCAGGGATAATAGATACACAGATGGACAGACACAGGGATAATACACAGATGGACAGACACAGGGATAATAGATACACAGATGGACAGACACAGGGATAATAGACAGATACACAGATGGACAGACACAGGGATAATAGACAGATACACAGATAGACAGACACAGGGATAATAGACAGATACACAGATGGACAGACACAGGGATAATAGACAGATACACAGATGGACAGACACAGGGATAATAGACAGATACACAGATGGACAGACATACAGGGATAACAGATACACAGATGGACAGACACAGGGATAATAGACAGACACACAGATGGACAGATATACAGGGATAACAGACAGATGGACAGACATACAGGGATAACAGACAGATACACAGATGGACAGACATACAGGGATAACAGACATACACAGATGGACAGACACAGGGATAATAGACAGACACACAGATGGACAGATATACAGGGATAACAGACAGATACACAGATGGACAGACATATAGGGATAACAGACAGATATACAGATGGACAGACACAGGGATAAGACAAATACACAGATGGACAGACACAGGGATAACAAACAGATACACAGATGGACAGACAAGGGATAACAGACAGATACACAGATGGACAGACACAAGGATAATAGACAGATACACAGATGGACAGATATACAGGGATAATAGATAAATACACAAATGGACAGACACAGGGATAACAGACAGATACACAGATGGACAGACACAGGGATAATAGACAGACACACAGATGGACAGATATACAGGGATAACAGACAGATACACAGATGGACATACAGGGATAATAGACAGACACACAGATGGACAGATATACAGGGATAACAGACAGATACACAGATGGACATACAGGGATAACAGACAGATACACAGATGGACAGACACAGGGATAATAGACAGACACGCAGATGGACAGACACAGGGATAATAGACAAATACACAGATGGACAGACACAGAGATAACAAACATACACAGATGGACAGACACAGGGATAACAAACAGATACACAGATGGACAGACATACAGGGATAACAGATACACAGATGGACAGACACAGGGATAACAGACAGATACACAGATGGACAGACACAGGGATAACAGATACACAGATGGACAGGCACAGGGATAATAGACACACAGATGGACAGATATACAGGGATAACAGACAGATACACAGATGGACAGACATACAGGGATAACAGACAGATACACAGATGGACAGACACAGGGATAATAGATACACAGGTGGACAGACATACAGGGATAACAGATACACAGATATACAGGGATATAGATATATAAGACACACATATGGACAGACAGGCTGACCAAGCACAGAAACACTGATTAAAAAAACTATGATGGGGTTGTGTGTGTCTACCATAAGACTTCACGGACATCACTGCAGAAAATCACCGGCATGGAGGATATGGCCTTCACCTTTTCTCTGTTCTCAATAACAGACAACAGTTCCTGCTGGGTAGGCGATGTTCCTTTCTCGCTGTACTGGTCTGCAAGATTCGCCAGTCTGCGACAATGCAAATCCGTACGATTAATTCAAAGTGTGTACTTGACAGACACACACACACACACACACACACTCTCTCTCTCTCTCTCTCTCTCTCTCTCTCTCTCTCTCTCTCTCTCTCTCTCTCTCTCTCTCTCTCTGTTCCCCCTACCTCTCTCTCTCTCTCTCTCTCTCTCTCTCTCTTTAAAAGCCAAAAGAAAGCAATGACCAAATATGCCCATCAGTGTCTCCGTTACCTCTGAAAAGTTTAACTCTGTGTGTGTGTGTGTGTGTGTGTGTGTGTGTGTGTGTGTGTGTGTGTGTGTGTGTGTGTGTGTGTGTGTGTGTGTGTGTGTGTGTGTGTGTGTGTATGTGTGCGTGTGTGTGTGTGAGTGTGAGAGAGAGAGAGACAGAGTGTGTGTGTGTGTGTATGTGTGCGTGAGTGTGTGTGTGCGGTAGTGTGTGAGTGTGTGCATGCGCGCGCCTGTGTGTGTGTGTGTGTGTGTGTGTGTGTGCTTATACTGTATAAAGAATAGCAGGGACTAGCCGTAAGACCGGTCCTCTTAGGACTTAAATGATGCTGTGTTCAAGAAATAAAGTGTTTTTAAGTTTGAAGTCGGTTTTAAATGGATCTCTCTCTCTCTCTCTCTCTCTCTCTCTCTCTCTCTCTCTCTCTTCTCTCTCTCTCTCTCTCTCTCTCTCTCTCTCCTCTCTTCCACATACAAAAATGTTCCGATATGCTTATCAGTTTATCCTCAAAAAGTAGAACCCCCCCCCCCCCCTCTCTCTATGTGCGTGTTATGCTTATACAGGATATGAAGAATTGAAGAGACTAGCTGTAAGTCGGGTCATCTATGACTTAAACGATACTATCCTCAAGCAATAAAGTGTTTTTAAGTTTCAAGTCTGTTTCAAGTGTTTTTAAGTTTCCTCTCTCTCTCTCTCTCTCTCTCTCTCTCTCTCATCTCTCTCTCTCCTCTCTCTCTCTCTCTCTCTCTCTCTCTCTGACCTATCTCCATCGATGATGGCCAGTGGAACTGCGCACTTTTTCAGCAGTTTCTCCAGCTGACTCGTCAGGTGGACAATACTGAAATAAAAACGTGTCAATGCTTTCAGCATGGCTATATTCATGATGAATCCTAACATTATCAAACTACTGAAGCTGTTTGATGGTAACATTTTATGATGAATCCTAACATTCTTAAACCACTGAACTGTCTCATGGATAGATTTATGATGAATCCTAACATTCTTAAACCACTGAAGCTGTCTGATGGTAACATTTATGATAAATCTTAACAGTCTTAAACCACTCAAACTGTCTGATGGCTACATTTATAATAAATCCTAACATACTTAAACCACTCAAACTGTCTGATGGTAACATTTAAGATAAATCCTAACATTCTTAAACCACTCAAACTGTCTGATGGAAACATTAATGATAAATCTTAACATTCTTAAACCATTAAAGCTGTCTGATGGAAACATTAATGATAAATCCTAACATTCTTAAACCACTTCAAACTGTCTGATGGAAACATTAATGATAAATCTTAACATTCTTAAACCACTAAAGCTGTCTGATGGAAACATTAATGATAAATCTTAACATTCTTAAACCACTAAAGCTGTCTGATGGAAACATTAATGATAAATCTTAACATTCTTAAACCACTAAAGCTGTCTGATGGAAACATTAATGATCAATCTTAACATTCTTAAACCACTCAAACTGTCTGATGGAAACATTAATGATCAATCTTAACATTCTTAAACCACTAAAGCTGTCTGATGGTAACATTTATGATGAATCTTAACATTCTTAAACCACTCAAACTGTCTGATGGAAACATTAATGATAATCTTAACATTCTTAAACCACTAAAGCTGTCTAATGGTAACATTTATGATGAATCTTAACATTCTTAAACACTCAACGTCTGATGGAACATTACATGATGAATCTTAACATCTAACCACTAAATCTTCTACATGTCATTAGATAATCTCATCTACACGAAGCTGTCTGATGGAAACATTAATGATAAATCTTAACATTCTTAAACCACTGAAGCTGTCTGATGGAAACATTAATGATAAATCCTTAACATTCTTAAACCACTGAAGCTGTCTGATGGAAACATTAATGATAAATCCTAACATTCTTAAACCACTGAAGCTGTCTGATGGAAACATTAATGATAAATCTAACATTCTTAAACCACTGAAGCTGTCTGATGGAAACATTAATGATAAATCTAACATTCTTAAACCACTGAAGCTGTCTGATGGAAACATTAATGATAAATCTTAACATTCTTAAACCACTAAGCTGTCTGATGGAAACATTAATGATAAATCTTAACATTCTTAAACCTACTCAAAGCTGTCTGATGGAAACATTAACTGATAAATC
>JAPXFY010000016.1:42777465-42807465 GCA_030674185.1 Monoplex corrugatus
ATGGTGGCTGTACATTCTGCATACTCCGTCTTCAGCGGGTGTGCATGCAGGTTTTTGTTGTTGTTGTTGTTTTTTGTTTTTGAAAGACGCCTTTACCTCAGCCTTTTTGTTATTATGATTATCATTATCATTATTACTATTATTATTATTGTTGTTATTATTATCATTATTATTAGTTATTATTTTATTATTATCATCATCATCATCATTATTATTATTATTATTACATTATCATTGTCATCATTATAATCATAATTATTGTTATTATTATTATATTATTATTACTACTACTACTAGTAGTAGTAGTAGTAGTAGTATGTTGATTATTATCGTTATGTTGCTGTTGTTGTTGTTGTTGTTGTTGTTGTTGTTGTTGTTGTTGTTGATACAATTATTCTTACTGTTTTCATCATCATTATCATTATCAACAGATTCCTTTTATTGTTGATTACTATGACTGCTATTTCATTATCACTATTGATAATAACAGATTGTCATTATCATTGTATATCATCATTATTATGGTTATTATTATCATCATTAGTAGTAGTATCACCGCTATAATCATCATCATCACCACCATCATCATTATTATTATTGTCATTATTATTCTCATCGTCGTCATCATCATCATCATCATTATTATTACTATTAGTATCATTGTCATTAGCAGTAATAGCAGTAGCAGCAGCAGCAGTAGTAGTAGTAGTAGTAGTATTTTTATAATTATTACTGTTGTTGTCGTTGTTGTTGTTGTAAATACAATTTTATAGCTATGATGGGAGCGGTAAACCTGCCTCAATGGGACCCTGTATGACGGAATGATTCACGATTGGTGGAGGCTTGGGGGTCAGCTTGGTGGCCGGGGGGGTCCGTCTTCGCTCAGTCGGACTGTAAATGCCTTTGCCAGTATCTTCCACTGGGATGGGAGGGAGGGCCAGCTGAAAGATAACCGTTAATGGACAATGGTGCATCAGTACATCAGGTGGGATGAGAGGGACACACACACACACACACACACACACACACACACACACACACACACACACACACACACACACACACGGGACACCACACACACACACACACACACACACACACACACACACACACACACACACACACACACTCACATACTCACACACACACAAACACACACACACACATACACACACACACACACATATACACACACACACACACTCACATACTCACACACGCGCAGGTGCGCTCACGCACGCACACACACAAACTCATACACATATGCGCACACTCGTACACATACACACACTCACACACACAAACTCACATATACACACACACTCAATCAACCACACATACATACACAGATACAAACTTGCACACAACATACACAGACGCTCACACATGCACACACACACACTTAGCCACACATACACATACAGACAAAACACACACTCAAACACATATACACACAAAAAATAGTTGAAATTTATGCACACAGATGCACACCACACTTGCACATACACATGTACACACAAACATTCAAGCACACACAAACACACACACACACACACACACACACACACACACACACACACACTCAAACATACATTTATACAAATACACACACTCACATACACACACAAATACAAACACACACTCACACAAACACACACACACACATTTTCTCTCTCTCTCTCTCTCTCACACACACACACACACACACACACACATACACACTCACACATGGACACACACACACACACATACACACACACAAGAGAGAGAGAGAGAGAGAGAGAGAGAGAGAGAGCACGTATAAACACACACTGAAACAAAGACACACACATTTTGTGTGTGTGAAGAGCACATCATCTGTACACACACACACACACACACACACACACACACCACACACACACACACACACACACACACACACACACACACACACACACATACACACACTGAAACATACACACATACACTGTGTGTGTATGTAAAGAGCACATCATCTGCATGAGACACTTTGCTTTTCTTTTCATCTACACACGTTTATCTGCTTATTGAAATAGAAAAAGTTACTTTACAAAAAAAAAGGCCAGAGACAAGTTTTCTGCAGCCATAGGATATTTACCGTGAACTTACAAACAGCTAACACAATCACAATGGCACCTCAGTTTATTGTTCCATCCACTAAGAATTATACATGTATACATTAGTGAGGATGATCAGAATGAAGGGATGAAAGGTCGGCTTTGCACAGATAATTTTTGTTACACAGTCAGAGTAGTGATTGAGCCAAGACTTTTCGATACCTAAACGCATTTAGCACCAGACTGCTTCTACTAGATAACGGAGATAGCGGACTTTTGTTTTAACCTGAGGAGATACCTGAGCAAATTTAGCACCAAAATGTTTCTACTAGATAACGGAGATAGCGGACTTTTTTTTTACCTGAGGAGATACCTAAGCAAGTTTAGCACCAGAATGCTTCTACTAGATAACGGAGATACTGGACTTTTTTTTTAACCTGAGGAGATACTTAAGCGAATTTAGCACCAGACTGCTTCTACTAGATAACGGAGATAGTGGACTTTTTTTTACCTGCGGTTTCAAGAGGTTAGCCTTGGAAGGCATTATCAGGTGACCCACAGTGGGGCAAGTCACTGGCTTCACTGGAGGCTGAAACCATATAGACACAAAGACACAAAGTCCACATGGGTAATCAAGTGGGTGAACACTGGTCTCCCGATCATAACGTCCCGGGTTTGATCCTTCTAGACACTTCCACCCCATGGGTAAAGGGTGGAGATTTTTGTTCTCTCTCTCAGGTCAACATGTGTGCAGACATGCCAAAGCCTGAGTCCCCTTTTGTGTGTATCATCATCATCATCATCAGGTGCCCTGCCGCATGGTGTTGGCGACCATGGACTTCCAACCATCTCTATCTCTCGTTGCCCCCAGCATCTCCCCCACCCTCTTCATCCCCAGCCACTCTGCAAGTCCGTCCAGCATTCTCTCCCTGGGTCTACCTGGTGCTCTCTTTCCCTCCAGCTTTCCCGTTGTGACCAGGTGCTCCAAATCCCCCTTCCTCATAAAATGGCCTATGAATGTTGCTTGTCTTTTCCTAATCTTTCTTGTGTGTATACGCATGCAAAATATCAAATAATTACGCACGTCAAAGATTATTTGCAAGATCTTGCAAATGGTAGGGGGTAGAGATTTTTCCTATCTCTCAGGTCAACATGTGTGAAGACATGCCAAAGCCTGGGTCCCTTTTTGTCTGTATAACAAGCAAAATATCAAGTAATTACGCACGTCAAAGATCTTGTAAGTCACGTCAGTGGCTGGCTTATGGAAACTTGAAAACACAGCGTACATGCCTACCAAACATGCAGGATGTACAACAACATAGTGGGATGTGGTCAGATCACCTGACAGCTTGAGTTCTCTGTGCTCCACTAAATGTCTGATTGTGTGTGATGCACAGTGAGTCTAACTGAACTTGGAGAATACCGCTATACAAGAATGATTTATCATCATCATCATGAACCATGTCGCACCGCGTTGGTCATCATGGCCCACCACACGAATCTATCCCCTGTCGTTGCAAGTATATCTCACACCCTCTCTGTCTTCAGCCACCCTGCAAGTCCGACCAATACTTTCTCCCTGGGTCTACCTGGTGTTCTCTTTCTCTCCAGCTTTCCTGTTGTGACCAGGTGCTCTCTAATTCCCCTTTCCTGATAAAATGTCTTATAAAGAATGATTTACAGTAGTAATTTGTCGTCCCTTTTAGTCGTAAGTTGTGTGTGTTCGTATAAGCTTTTTTGTCAGTCTGTTTTGGTTGGTTTGTCTGTTGTTGGTGTTTTTTTGTTTTGTTTTTTTTCGCTTTGGTTGGTTGACTTGTTTTCGGACAGTAAAAGGAATATGTTTTCAAAGATCTTCAGGCTTTGGAATCAGATTACAGGCAAGCTACTTTAGTGAACAGACACCAGCCTAAATGTACGTGGTCTGAATGATAAGTCATAGAATGTTCATGAAAATGGTTGTCGTATGCTTACAATGGATGAAAATACAGATGAGGCAATACCTTTCAACGTTTAGTTTCTTAGTTCATTCACAGACTATAGCCATTTCAATACATACACAATACTTCAACAGGAAAAGGAAAAGAATATTAAATACACATACCGATACATTCGTGCACATAATCTAAGGATATGACCCTGGTGTTGATCACTCCGTCCAATTTATTACACAGGAGATTTAAAAAAACATACCTGAATACAAATTTAAACATAACTAAGGACACTAAAGTATGTATAAAAACAGGCCTAAGTTACCTATAATTGCTTCTGCCTATCTCATTCCCCTAGACCCAAAAATGCATTTAAAACATGTGCCCAACTATCAACCCAAAGAGAAAGTATGTAAGACTTTATTGAACACATACAGGTGAATGGATCAGCAAGGCAGGAAATGATAGGAAGACATGACAGAAAGCACAGGAATGAGGCAGAAACAAAGAGAGTTACAGAAAAGAGGAAATTTCTAGCACAGAATTTCCAGAAGATGGGGATACTATTTATACTGAAAGATTCCCCGGCATCCCCACGGGAGAGAGAGGGGGGGACAGCGTCTGACGGAACCAGGACGAATCAAAACTAGTAGTTCTGGAACACCCCTATCTAAATCAACAGGCACATGATATAGTGCATATTCTGATCCATTACGCATAGCGACTTAAGACATAACAAGAACTACTGGGGGGGCTTGTTCTTCTGCAGTAGCACTACTGACTCACAATAACAGATTTTCGTTGGAGAAAGACAGGCAGTGGAATGCCGTACTGGTCCTTCATGACAGGTCTGTTGAGGGGGTTGTCCGTGTTCAATACCACTCTCGTCGTCCACTCCTGACGTTGCTGTGGACACAAACCATGTCACACGATCGTTAATAAGGAGGGCAGTGGGGCAAAAGAGTGAACAGGTACAGGGGGAATCACTGCTGGGCAAAACATTACGTCTTCAAGCTAGACTTGAGAAATGAGCAGCAAGTGGAGACAGTGAAGCAAGAGAGTAAACGGGGGTATGATAAAGTCACTTCTTTGTTTCTTTTTTTTTTCCACTGACTGCCCATTTCTCAAAGATCTTCATACAGATCAATGGTGTCGTGCGATAGAGTTGGAATTGACGTGGGAGTACGTGGTACCATGTGTTGGAGTGGGATGTGTTTCGATATACTGTGGTGAGATGTGCAGTTTGTTGTGCTGATGTTTCATGTGACGGGTTGTGCTGAAGAAAGGTGGGCTGGGAATACTATTTTCAGTGTTTAAGGCCTACACACCTGCTCGGAGCTATTATCATCATCAAGTGCCTTGCCATATGGCGTTGGCGATCATGACCTTCCAATATGTTTCTATCCCTTGTTGCCGCAAGCACCTCTTCCACCCTCTTTGTCTTCAGCCACTCTACAAGTCCGTCCAATATTTTCTCCCTGGATCTACCTGGTGCTCTCTTTCCCTTCAGCTTTCCTGTTGTGACCAGGTGCTCCAATTCTCCTTTCCTCATAAAATGGCCTATAAATGTTGGCTGTCTTTTCCTCGGAGCTATATATCAGAGCTATAACGTCTCAAACAAAACACATATATCCAAACACATTGATAACCCTGGAAAAAAGAAAACCTAATCAAGTACATGTATTACATTCATGTAATTAATCCCGGCGTTGGCCATTCCACCGAATTTATTACCGGTTAGGGGGGGGGGGGGGGGGATGATGGGAGATAATAAAAATAAACCCGACTACAAAAAAGCAAAAACATAAACAAGTACACAAAAACACATGTAGAGGGCCTCTATTACTAAAAACTGCCAAAATGGGGTTCACAATTCCTTAGGGCTAAAAATGCAATTAACATGTACCTAATGACCAATTCTAACAGGCAAAAAGTGTGTAAGATTTTAGATAGAAAACATAAAGTTTAAGATACCAGCAAGGCAGAAAATGAGAAAGTAGTGATGACAGATGAGAAAACAAAGAAGTAAGCCTGAAACAAAGAAAATGACAGAAAAGAGGAAATGTCTAGCACAGAATTTCCAGCAGTTTGTACTAAAAGAGCTCATGGCATCTCCACAGGGGAGGGATACTGGAAGAGGGGGGTGGAGGCGCGGAGGAAGGCATCGATCCTTTGTCGTGTGGAGTAGGATAACACTGTGTAATAACAATAAATGATTCTCATACAGCGACTTCTTTTAAACAGCTCATTGCTCACACACACACACGCGCACACACACACACACACACACACACACACACACACACACACACACACACACATACACACACACACACACACACACACACATACACACACACACACACACACACACACACACACACACACACACACACACACACAGTCAAAATACTGCAATGAAAAACGTTGCCTTTCCAATCAACAGTTCACAGAAAGACACGTTCTTTGTAGTTACCTGTTGCCCTGGTGTGCTGTCAAAGAATCGCGTTTTCCAACCACCCGACCTCCACCCTGGGGACGTGGCTGTCTGCGTGTCAATAATGATACGACTTAAGATGATAATACTGATGGTAGTAAAATGATGATCAAGATACGATTACCATCATCCAGTAAGTACACAGTGTCAGTTATCAAAAGCGCATCACTACTGTGACATCCCAACATTCATACTAAAACAAATGCCAAGTTCATCTGTTTCATGTTCAATCCCATCTCGATATACTAGTGCTGCCAGGCGTGGACCCTGATCAAGACTCTTGAGTACAAAATGATTACCTGTGAAACGCGTAGTTTGAGAAGAACTGTCAACACGACAAGATATAGGCCTACCAAGATATGATTGCTGTTATTGGCGTTCCAATTTTTTCTCGGATGATTGTATACACGTTGTTTTGCCCATATTGCGCAGGTGGTGTGTTGCTTCACAGACTGCATAATCTTAACTTCAATGGGCGTGTGTGCTAGGTGTTTTCATGTTTTTGTGTTGCCGAACAGTCTATATACTCTTTATCTACAGTGAGCGTGCATATACATGTATGTCGGGTCTTTTCATGTTTCTGTGTTGTGGCGCAGGGTACATACTCTTATCTTGTGTGGGCGCGTATGTCAGGTGTTTTCATGTTTTTGTGTTGTGGCACAGTCTACATACTCTTGGGCGTGTGTGGCGAGTGTGCTCTTGTTTCTGTGGTGCGGCACAGTCTGCATAATTACTCTCTATGTTCTGTGGGCGTGTATGCCTGGTGTTTTCGTGTTTCCACACACTAGCCACTGACACGGCTTTCAGAAACTTCAATGTGCATATTTGATATTTTACATTCGTGTATTCACACAATGGGGATTTAAGCACTGTCAGGTCTACACACATAATCATGATAATGACCCGGGAAATTGGAAAAAATCTTCACCCTTTACCCCACTAGGTGGAGGTGTCTAGGTGGATCAAACCTGGGACCTTCCAATTGGAAGTCTGATGTTTACCCATTTAATTACTAAGTCGTCATACCAAGACAACAGAATTCAGTCGTGGGAACACAACCAGTCCATGACCATATTCAGTAGCAGAAAACAGTAAATTGTTTAGGTCATCTGACCAAAAAGCAAGCCCAGCAGCTGGCTCATCAAGCGTACTACAAAACGTTATGTGGATTAAAAGTGAGAGGCAGACCAAGGAAAGCCTGGGTCGAATATCACTTCATGGGCATTTTTCCTATTCAGGTATTCTCTCTTGCTGCTGATTATCAACTTTCTTCCCATGACAACCAAAATGGTACAAACGGACGGACGCAAGAAGACAGAAGATATGAAAACACTTAATAATAAAATGAGGAGAAAAAAAGGACCGTTTTATTAAAGACATGACTGAGTTTAGTCTTCTCACCTCAGCATAAAGGATAGAAGACTGTACTGGTCTATCACAACCTCTGGGCCACTGGCAGAGTTCGTAAGAATGACAGGCATGAGACAAGGCGTCTGGTTGGTCAGCGGTATGGTTTGTACAGTATCGTTTGGTCGGTTCACCATCTCTTCCGTCTCTTTCTGATAATAATACTTAACAGTAAACATGTTGCAACAAATAGCTTTTTCACCTCACTTACTTCTGTCCCTCACTGGGATCGGCGGTAGGAGCCACACTCGACGTCACGTCTTCTCCAGGTCACACGATCGAGATATCTGTGGGCGATCTCCTGGATCCCCAGACCACTGTTCAGCGTTGTTTTGAAATAGGTGGTGTGCGGGCGTCCCTTTCTTCTCCTCGCCTCAACTTTCCCCTGCAGGACTGTTGAGATCAAATCTGTTTTTGGTGTTTCTGATCGCATGGCTTTTCATATTTCAGCTTTCTTTTTGTTGATCTCTGTTAGCAGTTGGCGCTTGACATTCAGTTCCACTAATATGCTATCATTTGTTCTTCGTCTATTTGACTTTGAGAAGTCGTCTATAGAGCCACATTTCTGCTGCATTTATTTTATCTTTTCGTCTTTTCTCAGTGTCCGGGCTTTGCAATCATACATTAAAACAGCCCAAATCAAAATTTTCAGGATTCTTATCTTAGTTTTAAATCTTTGGAAAGCCCTCTGTCTTTCCATACGTTGTTTAACAGGACCCTTTTTTATTTTGCCATGCCAATTCTTGTTTTCATATCTTTGGTGCAGGAGCCGTCATTTGCTTTTACAGATCCTAGATACTTGAAATCTTAAAAACTTTTTAGACTGTTTTAAACGTTTTCGTCTCTACCTTTTAACGAAGGGAATGAATTTCATGTTGGCTGGGGACAAAAATGCCAGTCAACCAGCAGGTCCTGCAAGAGTACAATACCAAGTTCTCAGGCTCTCAGTGCCGCAGGGAAGACCACGCCGGCAGTAGACTGACGGAGTCTCAGACACGATCGCCAACTTCATCTCCCTGCAACATCGTCTTGGTAAAGTGGCTGGAGAAGCAAGAAGAGAAGACCAGGGCAGTATGCATGCTATGTATGCCCGTATGTCTGTATTCGATGAGCTAAACTTCTGTTAGCGAGTTTTCTCCGTAGTTTGTGGATGGGCTTTGACAAAAATTTTGAATGCTCTCTCTCTCTCTCTCTCTCTCTCTCTCTCTCTCTCTCTCTCTCTCTCTCTCTCTCTCTCTCTCTCTCTCTCTCTCTCTCAGCTAGATTTATTTCATAAGAGAGCCAGTGGTTAAAAACGCATTTCATAATAATAATAATAATAATAATAATTACAATATTTATATAGCGCAAAATCTTGATAAAATCAAATCTAAGCGCTGAAGCAGACACACACGCAGGCACGCACGCTCGCACACACACACACGCACACATACAGACACACACACACACACACACACACACACACACACACACACACACACACACACACACACACACACACACACACACACACACACACACACGCATGGCTATAAATGGGGAGAAAGAATAAAAGCAATAAAAGCAAGAATAAAAGCAATGGAAAATTATAGAGAGCATAGCATACAATTATATATTATAACCATGTGATTCCCTCCGAGCGGAGACAGGCTGCAGAGGGGAGGGTTGAGTGAGGTTAGGATTTTATGCAGGAGAGAAAAGGTGAGTTTTGAGAGCAGACTTGAAGGAGACAAAAGTAGGTTGCTGACGGACTGAGAGAGGAAGTTTGTTCCAGGAGAGTGGACCAGAAACAGAGAAGGCTCGTGGACCATAGGTATTGAGCTTAGTGCGTGGAAAGCGAAGAGTCAGAGGATCAGAGGCAGAGCGGAGGGTACGTGAGGGAACATAGATCTCAAGTAGGCTTGACAGGTAATCGGGGCTGCGTTATTGAGGCTTTTGTAGCACATGGTGTCTAGTTTTGTACTGTATGCGCTTTGATACAGGGAGCCAGTGAAGTTGTGCCAGGAGAGGAGATATGTGGTCAGCTTTTTTCTTTTGAGTACAAGGCGTGCAGCATTGTTTTGAATGCGCTGTAGGATGTGAATGGTGGAGGCAGGAAGACCAGACAGGAGTGAATTGCAATAGTCAATGCGAGACATTATGAAGGAGAGAACGAGTTTTGCAGTTGTTTCCACAGAGAGATACTTCCTGATCAGCTTTATACGATGGAGATGATAGTAGCAGGATCTGGCAGTTTGAGAAACAAAGTTGTTCATGGAGAGGGTAGAGTCAATGCAGACACCAAGGTTTTTAGCTGAATCAGAAATTGGGACTGATGTGTTACATAATGGGAGAGAAAGAGGAGGCAGCTGAGAAAGTTTCTGACGGGTGCCAATGAGGATAGCTTCTGTTTTGTCGTCATTAAGCTGAAGTCTATTGTGTGTCATCCAGTTCTTAATGTCCGAGTAACACTCAGTGGTGCGAGTCAACAGGCGCTGTATATTATCAGGTGAGTCACTGTCTTGAAGTTGGGTGTCATCAGCATAGAAGTGGTGTTTTATAGAATGGGAGTTGGTGATGGTGGACAGGGGGGAGGTGTAAAGAGTGAAAAGAACAGGGCCAAGGACAGATCCTTGTGGAACACCACAGGTCAGGTATGCAGGTTGAGAGTAAGTGCCATTGATGAGAACGGTTTGTTTTCTGTTTGATAGGTATGAAGTGAACCAAGACAGAGCAATGTCAGAGATGCCAAAAGTATGATGAAGTCTAGAAAGGAGAATACCATGATCAATGGTATCAAAGGCTGCAGACAGATCAAGGAGTGTGAGGAGAGAGACTTTGCCAGTATCAGTTGCAAGGAGGAGATTGTTGAGAATGTGTAGTAGGGCAGTTTCAGTGCTATGGCACTGGCGGTAGGCTGAACTGGAAAGGATTGAGGAGATTGTTGGCAGACAGGTGAGAGTTCAGCTGGTTGAGGACGACTTTTTCAAGAGTTTTGACAAGAAAGAGAGATATGAGATAGGCCGTAATTTTTCAGTTCATTTGGATCTAAATTGTGTTTCTTGAGGAGAGGGTGAACAATAGCAGACTTGAAAGAATCTGGACAGTTCCAGTTTGAAGAGAAGTGTTGATGATGTCAGTGATGAATGGGAGGAGAGTAGGGAGACAGTCGGCGTAACAGAACCTGGAAGAGATCCAGTTTGAGGTTTTGTTTTCTTTCATTGACAGTTTCGATGGTGATTTTCGCTGTATCTGCATCTCTGGTTTATTGCTCATTGTCTTTGAGGAATGCTCGAAACGAATTACTACCAAACGACAAATACCAACACATCCTCTGGAAACAGGACAGGTTGTGTACATGCACGTACCGATAGAATCCATTTCAAAAATCCACCTCTTTGCCCAACAATGAATTCTACAACCACTTCTTTCCCTCAGTTTGTGTGCTTTTTTTTTTAATATCAAATATTGTAAGGTAGTGTGTGTTGATTGTATGCGTATGCCTGGTGCGTGAATGCACTTTTGATTTGAATTGGCAAGATTTGGCACCGTATAAATACTGAAATTATTATTCTTATTACTATTATTATCATTATCATCATCATTATTATTATTACTAGTGTTATTGATATACTCATTGTTATCATTATTATTAATATTATATTTAGATTTACATACGTACCTGTAGTTTTTCTTCTGCTCTCAACAGGGCCTGTGTGCAGTCAGAACTGTTCATCTGTCCGTCCCCTGCTTCAAACTTCTCCCTCAGCTGTCGCAAGCTATTCCGTGCCTAGTTGGTTCAGGAAAATGCTGTTAATGTTACTGTTGATGATGATGACATACAAAATACAAGCTACACGCTACAAGACACAAGATACTTTTTGCCAAGTCCAAACACATGCTACAACTTAGTATAAGTCACAAGATACAAGATATACGTGTTTTGCCAAGTTCAGAGATATTAGAATTTTGTTTGGGACATCATGCTCACTGCCTTTACACTCACATTACGCTCACTGGCATCCTCACACATGACATGGCATCTTCCCCGCCCACTTCCCTCTCCCTCTTGCAATCTCTCACTACAAGATGCTCATTGAATTAACTCTTTTCCCGCCATGGTCGCAATCAAGCGACTTCCTATACGACCGCCATGGTCGCATTTGTGCGACTTGGTGGGATCATGCTAAACGATAACTTTTCACGCGGATACAAAGCTTGTATCAGCTCCACTGGTGAATGCAGGGGACTGTGCTATTTTTAAACTTTACCCAGCGACCTAGTTTTTCAGCAGTAAGGCCAAAGTGTGGCTTTGTTAACTGTCGGAATTCACGTCATGTTTTCTCCAAAATGGCTGCAAATCGACACACATTGTCTACCAATCCGAGTAGAATAAGCAGACAGCTGACTTTGTGTGTAGATTTTCCATTGCTTTTCCTCATTTATTATAATGATATCTGGCGCACAACTCACGAAATAAGGTCAGTAGTACAACTAATAAACTGTATGAAAAAAATTGTTTTTCTTTATCATAAGATTATCTGTGGAATAATGAATCAAGCACATAAACATAAGCAATCATTCACATATAAATGCAATATCTGCCCTTTACACAGCAAAGAAAAAAGTAAGTGAAAATCTTTAATAGTCTTTGAGATATAAGCTTTTAAAAATGCATACTGCGCGGCAAAATTGGCTGCCCAAAATATATTTGGCACTGAGGAGTGCCGTTTCTGGGGAAACTTGGCAGTGAAAGAGTTAAAATCAATGAAACAAAAGTACATGTACACACATACCTATACCAATACATACACGTAACACATGCATACAGAAATGAAATGTGTAAGACTACTAAGATTAGCAGTAGCACATCACAATCATAGGCTAACAGTGCCATTAAACACACACACACACACACACACACACACACACACACACACACACACACAACACACACACACACACACACACACACACACACACACACACACACACACACACACACACACAAATGCTAAAAAAGATTATTTTAGAATACAATGGCGTACACATACATGACCTCTGAAATAACAAATAGATAAGAGTAACACACACACACACACACACACACACACACACACACACACACACACACACACACACACACACACAAATATATATATATATATATGTATACATATGTATATGTGTGTATATATATATAATATATATATATATATATATATATATATATATGTATGTATACAAGGCACTGTAATAATATATATATGAAGATAATGATGGTAATGTTAATGATGATTATGATGATGATGATGATGATGATGATGATAACAACAACAGTGTCAGCTTTCGACTCCATAGCGTTGAGATTATGGTTAGAAAAGTAGAGCTGGCAAGCTGTCCAGTACAGTGAGAATGACCCAACATAAGGCAAAGGAGGGCCCTTCCATTCTCTCTTGTGTGGGGGTTGGACTGGACCGGCAGGCGTCTATGTCCCTGGAATTGTCATTCCATACCTTGTTGTATCAGTGTATGGCTTGTGAACAAGGTAACTAACGATTTGGTCCAAATTGGTCATCCAGCGCATGGCAAAATGGCTACCGCTTGGCGTGTGGCCTTAAAAGTCAGGAGCTGACCAGCCAGTGATGAGGTATTGTTGCTCTTGTTCCTACCCAGCACCTTCAGTTGTTCATTACTACTACTACTAGAACTACTAATATTAGTAATAATAATGATAATGATAAAAATAATAATAATAATTGTGACGGGATGAAAAGATTTCAGTAATAGTATTTTTGTATTAAATAGTAAAATGTTATTTCAGTCTGTTTGTTAGACAGCCAGAGTCAGTATCACTATCAGTCAAATCACTTTTTCTCTGAATGATAAATCGGATGGTTCAGTTTAAATCTGTCTTGCACTTGACTTGGTGGGGATAGTGCTATTTCTAAGTTGTACTCCACTGCGTTAGATTGTTGGAAGGTAAAATGTGGGAATGGGGAGGGGTGTGTGAATGAGAACATTGGAATAGCAGGCTCATGTCATATTTTATATATTTAACCGTATCAGCTTCCGGCATATGGTTACCGTTCATTTAGGCCTAATACGATCTCCACAGCACAAAGTTTAAAGTGCATGCAGTACGGAATGACAGATCTAGTCTACTGACTGACTAACCTAACTCAGTAACTGAGACTTCGATCTAACACTCAAAATAAGTTTTTCTATCACTTTGATTGTAAAAATGTGCAGAGAATGGCATGTAAATCAGATCCATTTCCAGATTTTTCGCCAGTCTTCAGACTTTCAATTCTAATTCGATTCTATGCAAAATCTAGATGAAAAATCTAGCCAAGCAGTCTACTCACTTTCTGCAGTATTTGGAGATTCACACCCGTGGCTGTGATGTGGATCTATTAATGGCAAGAGCAAAACAGGCCTACTTTAAGGTTAAGATCCTTGTAAATGTGATATTCAGAACCCTATTTGTTTACACATTTTGTTTTGTTTTGTTTTCGTTGTTCTGTAACACCAAGAGCAGCCATAATGTGGCCGGAGTGACACAAGGAAAATTACTGAGGAGTAGGCATGGAATTAGGCCTAATGACGCAAAACAACGTAAGTTCCGGTTTGTGCCTAAAAAGCCAGTGAAGGTTAGAAAGAATTCGGATCTAACATTCTGATTTCAAGTGTTGTATCAGAGTTGAATAAACGTTATAATATTCGATCTCACCATATGCATAAATGACCTTTTTAGTCTACCATCTTATTCAAGTCACATTGTTGTTTTAAACTGCATTATGCTTCAGATCGAGATTTTGAATTTTTTTTTTTTTTTAATCTTCATCTTGACTTTCGTAGGGAACGAACTTAATCAAGTTAATGTCCGTGCGGACTCCAATCTATCCCTCTGTGAATAGGAACCAGACTTTCTTCAGAGTTCGGAAGGCTAAATCGTTGAGGTAGAGAAGATGGGCACCGCCCCTTATAGTGCTGGCCCCAAGAAAAGTTTAGATCTCTACAGCTACCTGCCCTTCGACTTCGGGTAGTGCTGGCCCCAAGAAAATTTAGATCTCTACAGCTACCTGCCCTTCGACTTCGGGTTATATTATCTTATTAATTTTTTATTTATTATTATTTATTTATTTATCTTATTAATTTTATTATTTATTTATTTATTTATTTGTTATTTCTTTATTTATTTGTTATTTCTTGTTTGTTTCTTTGTTTATTATTTATTTATTCATTCATTTATTTATTTGTATTCAATCCTTTATACTAGTTTTCTCCATATGCCAAAAAACTTTTTTGTGTGCCCTCTGTTGTGATAACTGAGTTAACTCCGTTGATTATCTTTTACACAAGTCAGTCTCTTGACTACGTTGTTACGAGGAAACACTAACGTCAGACGAAGAACTTGGATTCACAGCAGCTAAACGAAGTAATGTAAACAGCAGACTAGCCCTGATTCTATAAGATGGTTGCAGCGATAAACTAATCAACACCATGGAGAAGATTCCAGAGATGAGTTGGCAATCAGACAGCCTAGCAGAAGCGCTAGGAATTTTCAGACAGAGATGAGATGATGCAATACGTCTTTCTTGACGAAGACATCGAAGGAGCTGAGAAATAGGCTTTGAAGATCTTGAGAGGGCTGGGCGCAGAAGGACTGAAAAAGCTTCTGGTCTCTGTGCGACTTAATTGGTGTTGCTCCAATATCACTCGTTTTTAGCTCGCAACACATCTCCAAACACAAGTCCATGGAAATGAAGACCCAGTGACAGAGCTAGAACTTGTAGAAGAAAGTCCAAGGTGCTGTGAGGCCACCAGCAGAAAAAAATGCACCGCAGTTAGTTAAATGCTGTGGAGTTTACCGTTGCCTGTGCTGATGGACCATACGCTGGACTTATCAGTTACGCCCGCTAAGCTTACCAGACCTATCGATAATCGACATGTTGCTATGTTACATAGCTATGTCCTTTTACATAACGGGGGATCAAATAGTTCAACAGCGTTGTGAAGCATTTTTTTTCAAACAGTTGAGGGTTTTACGCTACTTAAACCATGCCCTCGTTTTATATATACGTTTCTGTGATACCTGAGGGATTGTGTGACGCTCTCTTGATATTGTTTTGTTTTGTTTTGGGGTTTTCTTTTTGTTTTTGTTTTCTTTCTTTCATAAAATCAGAAATCTGTGTCAACACACACACACACACACACACACACACACACACATACATGTATATATATATACATGTATATATATATAGACCTACGTGTATATACATATATAATTATATAGGCATATATAAGCATATATATATATATATATGAATCGTTCTAGCATAGTGCTATTCTCCAAACTCATTCAAATTTATTGCGTTTTACACACAATCAGACTTGGTAGTGGAGCATTGAAAACTCAAGTTGATAAGGGAGCTAACCATACTCCACTATGTTGCCTGCATCTTTGGTGGGTGTGCAGGTTGGATGCTTTCACGTTTCCAAATGCCACCCACCAACATGAGTGACATGATTTTCAACGTGCATATTTGATATTCTTCACACAGATAATATATACACTAATTGGGAAAGGGGGAGCATAAGCACTGGCAGATCTGTACATATATTGAGCCGGGAGATCTGATTAATATTCACTCTTACTCATCAAGCAAAGGTATCCATGCAGATCAAATCCAGTCCAACAATTACCCATCTGACCATTGCATTCATTATGATGTAAGTTGGGTCTTTTTTTCCTTTAATCAGCTGAAAAAAATCGGTGCCAGCAATAATATATTCGATCACTGTGACTGGACTTGACCTCATGCATCAAATTTTATTGCCTCTGTATCCTTCAGTTGCTTTTGTCACTGCAAGAGAATGTTTGATTGAACAAAGGAAGCGCACTTTTGATTGGATTCATACATCAAGATTCTACACCATATTAGTGTAAGTAATAGTAGTAGTAGTAGTAGTGGTGGTGGTATTGGTAGTAGTACTAGTAGTAGTAATTTTATGACATAAACATCTTGAATTTATTGCTGCCGGGAAGAGAGCCACATCTTGTAGGTATAAATCAGTCTCAATCTTTTTAAAAAGGGATGTGTGTTTGTGTGTGTGTGCATGTGTGTCTCTGTGTGAGAGTGATAGAGAGACACAGAGAGAGAGAGAAAGACAGTGACAGGAAAAAATGTATCTGTGCATGTGTATATATATATATATTCTGTGTGTGTGTATGTGTGTGTGTAAGAGACAAACACAAAGACTGACAGGCAGGAAGAAAAAGTCTAAATGTAATAAATGTAAACAAACACTGAAATATATTCACATTCCAACTTTATTTACATTCTTCAAATACATATTTACAGCATTGCCCAGACAAAAGAAATATAAAAAGACAAGACAGATAACAATGTAGCAAACCATATCACTACATTTCAGTTAAAACTATCAATGGCTTCACAGAATCAGCATTTCCTTAAAACCATCTAGGCATCTATGTCTTCATTACAAACATTTCACTGAAATCATCAATGACTTCATAATATCTCTGTTTCACTACAACCAATGTCCCTATAGTTATCTCCATGTCATTACAATTATCTATGTCTTCACATTATTTCTATATCATTATATTTATTTCCATTTCACTAAAACCATCAACGTCTTCATTATTATTTCCATGTCATTACAACTATGGATGTCTTCATACTATTTTCATGTCATTCAAACTGTCCTAATAGTATTTCCAGTCCATAACAAACATCAAAGTCTTAATAGTATCTCCATTTCATTTAAATTATCAATATCTTCAATATCTTCATTCTTCATAGGACCTCTACTTCATCAAAAACAATGTCTTCATATTATCTCTATTTTACTCAAGAAGCAATGTCTTTATATCATCTCTGTTTCACTCAAGCCATCAATGTCTTTGTATTATCTCCATTTCACTCAAAACACCTATGTCTTCAGGGCATCTCCGTTTCACTCAAACCACCAATGTCATCAAATTATCTCCATTTCATTCAAAACATCAATGTCTTCATGTTACCTCTATGTTATTGAAATTATCAGTGTCTTCATGAATCTAGTATGCCTGAAGCCAACCAAACAAATCAAAAATTTTGGTGCTCAAAACCGATGGGAGGTTGGGAAGGGGCAGGAAGAGTGTACTTGTGTTTCTAAATTCAAGTGTATGCAAACAAGACAAAAATAAATTTGTAGTCAGTGATGTAATTTCTTGGTGTTTCGCAAAACCTACACTCAAAATCACTTCAACAAAACAAAAGTCAACAACTTAAACTGAAAAGCACAATCACACAAGGTCAGTTTTGTTCCCACTCTACCCCCCCCCCCCCCCCCCCCCTACTATATATATTCCTATGGTCTCAATGCACATCACAACAAATTGTCAACTGACAGTAGCAGTGTTCATTTGCGATACCACATCTGTACAGTTCGCATGCGTTTGATCTTTTTCTGTAACTGCAGTACTCCATACAACAGTGCCTCTGCTGTGGGAGGACACCCTGAAAAAAAAACAACATATTGTCATTAATGTTTATTATTAACAAACTTGTATGTTTGCTTTAACAAAGCTGCAGTTCACCTACTCTCCCTTTCACTGTCAATGTAAGAGCTGTACCTAGCAAATACTATTCACACATACACAAGCATACACACACACACACACACACACACACACACACACACACACCACACATACTCACACAAACACATGGATACACACACACACACACAAACATACACTCACATACACACACACACACACACACACACACAGACACTGTCATACTATTCAGATTCCCAACTATGCATGTGACTTATGGGATTCCCCAAACTGCTCTTTTTAATTTTAACCGTCTGCATGGGATTCATTCATTCATTCTGTGGAATCAAATACGCTTTGAGATATATTCAATGCTCTTTCCCATTCCTGCCAAATCGTCTCAACAATCTGAATGATTTAGCGACACATCTGTAGGGCCAGTGATAGAATACCGGTTTGCTAACACTTACATTACACTTAAAACTACAGTGAATAATGCACTGTCTACAAAATACTCTGTGTTATTTAGTGTAAAGCAACAGAGAGCAAGTGTGTGAGTTTGTGCAGCATGTGCATGCATGCAAGTGTGTGTGTGTGTGTGTGTGTGTGTGTGTGTGTGTGTGTGTGTGTGTGTGTGGGGTGTGTGTGTGTGTGTGTGTGTGTGTGTGTGTGTGTGTGTGTGTTTTGTGTGTGTGTGTGCGTGCGTGCGTGCGTGCATGCACATGCATGCATCTGTATGTGTGGGCTTGTGTGTGTGTGAAGAAATTAACAGAAATCCAGAATGAGTTCAAGAAATAAACATAGAGTGACTGCCATTTATGTTTCTAACCTTGTTCTTATACACTTGCAATCTAAAACACATATGCACCACTGAGCTATCTCTCTCTCTCTCTCTCTCTCTCTCTCTCTTCTTTCTCTCTCTCTCTCTCTCTCCTCTCACACACACACACACACAAGTGCGGGCACGCGCATACACACAGACTATCAGCCAGCAAACACACATAACCCTTCTCTTTCCCCACCCCTTACCCCTCCACTCACCAGGCACATAGATATCCACCGGGATGATGCGGTCACAGCCTCTGACAACAGCATAGGAATAGTGGTAGTAGCCTCCCCCATTGGCACAGCTTCCCATGGAAATCACCCAACGTGGTTCTGGCATCTGGTCGTACACCTGTGGAAACCAACATCATAATTATCAACAGGTAGATGTGAGTTTAGGAAGAGGATCAAACCTCCAACTCTTTTTTTTATTTTATCAAGAAGGATCATCAAATTAGGCATTTGCATTTATGCTTTGCTCACTCCCCCCCCCCCCCCCCCCCCCCACCCAATTTTCTATGCCACCATAATGGCCCCAGAATCTGGCAATGAGGATGACGATCATGATGGTATGGATTTTCATCTACAACTGAGATTGCATAACAGAGTTGTGCTCTACATTTACCATACATTTACCAGCACAAGAACAAGATTGAGGCAGCCGAGATGTGGTTTCTAAGGAGGATGTTGAGAGTTCCATGGACAGCAAAGAAAACAAATGAGACAGTATTGATGGAGGCAGACACAAGTAGATCATTCATAAGGAAGATTGGGAAAAGACAGGCAACATTTATAGGCCATTTTATGAGGAAAGGGGAATTGGAACACCTGGTCACAACGGGAAAGCTGGAGGGAAAGAGAGCACCGGGCAGACCCAGGGAGAAGATGCTAGACGGACTTGCAGAGTGGCTGGGGACAAAAAGGGTGGAAGAGATGCTTGAGGCAACAAGAGATAGAGACAGATGGAAGTCCATAATCGCCAACGCCTTGCGGCAAGGCACCTGATGATGATGATTACCAGCATAACATATCCTGATGTCAATCAGGCCACAGAGAAACAGACACCTGCAGTGTTGGTACTTAATTCAGCATCCATGAAATGGGTGAGACTTGACTGTGTGGTCTTAAGTCTTCCCAATAAGCCCATAGTATGCTCAACTCTGGATAGGAGTCAGAAGGGACTGATTAAGTCCCAAAGTGACTTTATTGATGGGAATTCAAATCCACAACATTTCAGTCGGTAATCTGTTGTGCCACAACGAACTCTTGTTATTTTTGTTTGACGCCCAGCAGACTGTGTAGAGCCATATCAGGGCATTTCAAAACATACACAATACTTCAACAAGATGGAAAAGAAAATTGCGCACACATGTCAATGTATTTGTGAACATAATCTAAGGAGATGTCCCTGGCGCTGATCACTCCATCCAATTTATCACACAAGAGATTTAAAAATCACACCTAATATAAATTTAAACATAACTAAGACACTAAAACATATATAAAAACGGGCATAAATTACCTAAAATTGCTTACACATATCTCATATCCCTAGAGCCAAAAATGCATTTAATGCATGTACACAATTATCAATCCTAAGAGAAAGTACGTAAGACTTTATCGAACACATACAGTTGAATGGACCAGCAAGGCAGAAAATGATAAGAAGAAATGACAGAAAGCAAAGGAGGAAGGAAGAAACAAAGAGAGTGACAGAAAAGAGGAAATTTCTAGCACAGAATTTCCAGAAGATGGCGATACTATTTTTACTGAAAGAGCCCTTGGCATCCCCACCGTAGGCCACAAGTCAGTCTCAAAGTGTGGTCATCTTGTAATCTACTGAAATCTGTAGTGTGCTATGAACTTCACAATCAGCACCTACCTTTCTCAGAGCAGGGGCCATTTTGTTGGTGACTGTGCCAGCCACAATGATGCAGTCAGCCTGTCTGGGACTGGCACGGAACACCACACCGAAACGATCCATGTCGTAACGTGGGGCAGCAAAGTGCATCATCTCCACGGCACAGCATGCCAGACCAAACGTCAAGGGCCAGATGGAGCTCTAAAACAGAAAACCAGAAACCAGAGCATGAAGTAGTATTCATCAACTTATGCTCCTTACTATGAATGAAATCTGCAAAACGAAAAGAATGTCACATTTGAATACATACTAATAAAACAGATGCAATCGTAATTTATCACAAGATGATCTGCCTTCTTCTCCACAATCAGTCACCATTTGATGTCATTTTTTGAAAATGGAGCATTCTGAATCTTTCTTCTGCAGTACCATTAACCACTTAACATCCCTATATCCATGAAATATTTCCAATCTTGGCGATCAAATTTATGATTTTGATTCTTTAGCTTTTGAAAAATCAAATTATTTATAGCAACTTCACTGAAAGTGGGGACGGGAGGTAAACAAATTGTCTTGGTCATCTATAACTATCAAAGGGGTGTTTGCACTTGTGCCAGTAACAGATAAACATGCTCCCTCGCTACCTGTTCCCTGCCATAGCAGATTTTGGGCTGTGCCGTGCTTCTGTTGCACTACTATTCATGACATATCTGCAAAAATGGCTTTTACATCTCGTATAACTATGGGAAATTACTGCGTTTATCAGCAGCAAATTCTGTAGTACCTCTTTGAAACTGAATTCAACTTCTTTCAATATTCAAGGCTGCCTTGTGGAGAAAAAATTCACATTACAAGTGAAAAAAGACAACTGAAAAATGGACAGCCATATGTTTCATGTGCGTGTATAAGAAAGTGAGAATCAAAGCCAGACACACAAAAAGTGACTGGCTCTACAGAAGACCCCATGAGGCAGCAGTAACAATGAGGAAATCAACGCTGTTTCTGGGTGAGGATATTCTTTTAACTATAGTTTCAAATGTTACCTATTATTCTAATAATAGTAGTACTGCCAAATCTGGCAATAAGCAATAAAAGCCGACTGAAAAACTCTTATACAGAAACACACAAATTGTAGGCACACTCCCACCACCACCAAACAAACACACACACACACACACACACACGCACACGCACACGCACACGCACACTCTTCATTACCTTGCGTGCCCAGTTGAGCAGGTCATCTACTCTTGCCAGAGCATACTCAGCATTGTTGTTGGTCTGGAAGGGGGAGTACGGTTTTCGCTTTACTACATCCTTGGCAGCCTCTGTGCTCTGCTCTCGTACTGGAACCAAACTGCAATGTAGAAAGCAATAAAACAATTAACATTAACAGCGATGGATTAAAACACAATTTCACAAATAACTTACAAGCCATTCAGTGATTCACTGGTTCAGCAACAACAACAAGAGAGATGGATTAGAAACCACACCAACATTCATTGCTATCAGGGCTAATACCATATTTAAACACAACATCACATCAAAAACAACTCTACATTTAATTAAAAAGACAACAGTTAAAAATCAAGCTTATAAATATAATTATCTAAAATACATTTTAAAAATCCTTCCCATACGTACAATAATATAAAATGAAATTTATTGATTTCCTGTAAGAAACTTAAAATTACATCCAGAGGAACATCTCTGAATCTTTAAGGAGTCTGCTGTGTAGTGCTTATGCCTCACACTGTTCAAGTCCAAGTCCATTTATTAACTGATTAAGGTCTTTGATGCTAAGTGGTTTATCATATTTTAAAGACCCCCTTTTCTAATAGGCAGAGTGACTGTAGAATGTGCGATCCATGTGTATCATACATAACACTGTCTCTTTCCTACTGTTTCCTGGAACAGATTGAAGGATCTGTTGAAAGTCAGGGTGGATTTGGAAAAGTTTGTTGACTGTCTGGTTGTTCCAATCCTACTGCCAGAGATTTTTCACATAAGATGGACTTTGATTTTCAGATCTGTGTAAGGGATAAAAGTCTTGAAAATGACCAAAACATTTGCGATCAAATCAGCACTTTATCTAAATGATTTCTTGTCAGCTGGACATGGCAGTCAATGTTTATTACCAAGACATCAATCTTGTGACATTCTAGGCAAGGCAGTCAGTCTTTTCATTGCCTCAAATATTAACATGGCCAGGAACCCAGGCAAAACCAATGTTGTAACCATCATTTGTAAAGGGGAAAAAAATGTTTTAAAATTTTCAGAAGCACTGGGTAACTGATGTTTCAGCCAGCAATTGCCTGCAAAGTGGAAGGGAGTCTAAAACGATGAGGAAGTCAGTATCACTTAGATAAGGACACCATTTCTAGCGTCAAACTCACAGTAAGTAGTCCATATAGATGGAACTGTCAGACAGAATGAATTTTGAAAATGAGTGCTGAGAATAGCAGAACAGAAGGCAGCAGCTTTCAACACCTTCATCAGACTCTGATCCACATGAGAGTATTTTGTGAGCTGACGGAAAATTTTAACCAAGTTCTTGAAAAAAAGACATGAATGCCAATGAAATGGTAGTCTTTAACAGAAGGAAGCAAGATCAAAACACACTGGGTGTTCTGAAGGTCCATGGTGGGCTATACGAAAATCTGGGAAAATCTGAATTAACTTTAAGATTTATATGTATCTGCCTTTCACATGTGAGGACAGATACGGATTCCAAGAGGAGGACACTACACCACACACAACACAACACACACACACACACACACACACACACACACACAACACACACACACACACACACACACACACACACACACACACACACACACACCACGGAACACCACCACACACACACACACACACACACACACACACACACACACACACACACACACACACACACACACACACACACAAGCTGACACACATTTATTCACCTGCGAGATTCTGTCTCTTTCTGTTGTGTAAAAGCGACTCGAGATGGGACACTGACTGATGCCAGGTGACGACTCAAAATATTGGTCACAGATGGAGCAAAAGATCCCGACAGTCGCAACACTGGACATAACATTTGAAGTAAATAATCAAGTTGTTTGATCATACAAAGAAATTCCACATGAAAAACATTCATCAAACAAAAGGTCTCCTTACTGAATCTGATCACATTTAATGTTTTATACACAAACTACACAAAGACTATATGACTTACATCTAAAACAATTTCCTCTTCCCAAAGCAAGCCATTTTTACTTTTAAACATAATTATCAATACATGAACACCCATTGGTTTTGTAAATATGGGAATTCTTTTATCATAATCTTTTTATTAAACATTCACAGAATCTGAAATCAACAATTGTGCTCTGTATGTAAAAGGTTTCATGGTGTGTGCACATGTATCAGCCTGCATTCAAGTGAAAGTGACAAACAGACTGACATATAATGATTACATTTATATTCCAGTGGGAGAGAAACTGATCAATACAATATAATAGTGTCTTGTCCATTTTCTATATATACAGGTTTCATCTGTGCATTGGTCACTGGATGCTAGACCGATTGGTCTTGAAAATGACCAAAATATTTGCAATCAAAGTAGTGCTTCATCTAAATAATTTGTCAGTTGAACACAGCAGTCGATGGTTATTACCAAACTGTGTCCAATGATCAGTTCCATGGATTAACAAACACCACAACACTGCGGAAATGATTTCAAGCCCTTATATGTGCAGCTTCATTCATTCTGACAGCATTTACTTTGGCTGTGGGAAAGTGACTTCAAGGGAACTAACTCTATTTCTAACAATGCCACTGAAAAGTGTCCTGGCCAAGTGGAAACAAAGTAAACTAAGACTTCTCTGTGGTCACATACCAGGACAAAGAGAACATACCAGGACAAAGAGAAAAGTCATCTGTGCACAGCAGCCGTAGATTATAGTCCAGTCTATGTCAGCTAATCAAGCCAGTAAATTAACTGTTTGTTTTTTTTAAGTTTCCAATCCAACTTCAGTTACAAGATTATCACACACAAAAAAAGTATTTTGATTCATTTCACTTTTGTGCAACTTACCAGTAACAATCCACATTGGTTTTATTGTTCATACTTTTCTGTATGGTTCATAGTATTTTCTTTGTTTGTTTCTGTGTTTCTTTGTTTGTTTGTTCTTCCAAATAAAGCTATCAAAACTGTATCTGAGCAAGTAAAAATATATTCTTTAATAATGTGACACTTTGTCCTATAGATTCTGAAAATGTACCACTGATTTTCCTCGCGCTCGATATGTGTCCTGAATTTTGAAGTTTTCAGATGAAATATTTCTGTTGCTGCTAAAATCTACAAAGACACAGAAACTGAAAAACACTACGGTATGTATGTGTATGTGTGTGTGTGTGTGTGTGTGTGTGTGTGTGTGTGTGTGTGTGTGTGTGTGTGTGTGTGCATGTGTGTGTTGTGTGTGTGTGTGTGTTGTGTGTATGTGTGTGTGTGTGTGTATGTATATGTGTGTGTGGGGAGGGAGGGGGTGCACACATGTGTGTGTGCAAATTGTGCACAGTGCCGCAGTTGCCTGCATGTATCAACATACAACATAAGTGTATGAAATGAGCCTCTGTGTGTGTAAAAGAGAGAGAGAGAGAGAGAGAGAGAGTGTGTGTGTGTGTGTGTGTGTGTGTGTGTGTGTGTGTGTGTGTGTGTGTGTGTGTGTGTGTGTGTGTGTGTCTGTCTGTGTGTGTGAGTGTGTGTGTGTGTGTGTGTGTGTGTGTGTGTGTGTGTGTGTGTGTGTGTGTGTGCACATGTGCATATGCATGTTTGTGCATGCAGAAATGCAAGTTGTGTGATATACTGCCTGCAACAACTTATGTGGAGTGCGCACAGACACAGTGACACACATGGCTACACATGTGTGTGTGTGTGGGAGGGGGGAGTATGTGTGCATGTACATGTGGCAAAATATGCATATTTGTGCAAATGTTATCATGTCCATGTAAAATGAACGCCTGTGAGGATGGGAGATAATAGTGAACATTTATGGCGCTTAATCTAAAAAAAGCCCTAAGCGCTTACAGTAAACACACACACACACGCACACACAACACACGCACACGCACACACACCACACACACACACACACACACACACACACACACACACACACACACACCCGCACACACACACACACACACACACACACACACACACACACCCGCACACACACACACACACACACACACACACACACACACACACACACACCCGCACACACACACACACACGCGCGGGCACAGATTTCAAGGTGGCAGCTGAAGTAAGAGTACAGAACTACAGGCTAGGATTTAAAAAGAGTGGTTTTTAGACTGGACTTAAACGAAGAAAGGGTACAGGTAGAGCGGAGAAGAAAGGGAAGTTTGTTCCAAATAGAGGGGGCCTGATAAGAAAAAGCACATTCACCAAGAGTTTTGTTGCGGAAGCGTGGGATTCTAAATAGGTGGGCATCAGTAGAAGAGCGTAGCTCTCTGGAGGGAATGTAAACAGTCAGGAGATCAGAAAGATAGGGGGAGCTAGACCAGCCAGAGACTTATGGCATAGGAGGGAAAGTTTATAGTCAATACGCTTTCGAACAGGAAGCCAGTATAGAGTTCGAAGCAGAGGGGAAACATGAGTTGACCTTGGGCATTTCCGTACAAGGCGAGCAGCGTTATTTTGAACTTTTTGCAATTTGGATAAGAGTGTTTGGGGGCAGCCAGCAAGAAGCGAGTTACAGTAGTCGAGTCTGCAAAGAATGAGTGCAGAAATGAGAGTTATAGTGCTTTCTTCAGATAGAAGATGACGCACAGAACTGATCCGTCGAAGTTCTAAGTAACAAGCACGACAGACAGAGGATACCTGGCTGTGGAAGGAAAGAGTTTGGTCCAGTACAACTCCAAGATTACGCACGGATGTGGAAGTGTGGATTACCGAGTCTTCAAGCTGGATAGAAACAGGGATAGGCACAGTAGACAGAAGTCGCTTTGATGCAATAAATATAAATTCTGTTTTGTCATTATTCAGCTGGAGTTTGTTGCATGTCATCCAAGACTTTATGTCAGAAATGCAGAGCTGTGTGCGTTGAATTATAGAAGGGATAGTGGAGGGATGGCCAGACATGTAGATTTGGTTGTCATCAGAAAAACAGTGATGGGATATGTGATGATGGGCTACAATGTCAGAGATGGGCTGAGTGTACAAAATAAAGAGAATAGGGCCTAAGACAGAGCCCTGAGGAACACCGTACTTCAAGATGGTAGGATTAGAAGAGACACCATTTATGGAGACAACTTGTACACGACCAGAAAGGTAGGATTGAAACCATGACAGAGCAATGCCAGAGATACCAAAAATATTCTGAAGTCGAGAAAGAAGAGTATTGTGATCAATAGTGTCGAAGGCAGAAGAGAGATCAAGAAGAGAGAGAAGGGACACCTGACCATTGTCTAGAGTAGATAGCAGATCATTCACAATCTTCAAAAGAGCAGTCTCTGTACTATGACCAGAGCGATAGGCAGATTGCAAAGGATAGAGAAGGCTGTTGCAATCCAGGTGTTCCTGGAGTTGGAGAAGTGCGATCTTTTCAATAATCTTAGAAAGAAAGGACAGATTGGAAACAGGACGGTAGTTTTTCAGGTTTTCAGGATCAAGGGAGGGTTTCTTTAGAAGAGGTTGAACAATAGCTGTCTTGAGAATAGAAGGAAAACATCCAGAAGTGAGAGAGTCATTTACAATGACAGTGATGTAGGGAAGCAAATCGTGAATCAATTGGATAAAAGAACAGATGGAAGGGGATCAAGTGCACATGTCTTTATGGTAGTTTTATGAATAACTTCACTGACAACAGCTTCAGTCACAGGCTTAAATTCATTAAACAGGTTTCCAGTGAAAGAGTCATAGGGAACATCTGGTAACATTGCTGACTGAGAGTCGAGGCTTGAACGAAGATCTTCAATTTTGTTACTAAAAAAGTCACAAAATTTCTGTGGTAGATTAGAGGGATAGACAGGCGAAGGAAGTGGGGATGATTTTATTCTCCCCATGAATGCATTGGTGACCTTGAACAGTTGTTTTGTTGTAGTACATGCAGTGATTTTTGAATTATAATATGCTGACTTGGCTTGTTGTACTAAGGTATTTACTAAATTGTTAGCAGCACGCATTATCTGTTTGTGAATTTCTAGTCCACTTTTAAGCCAAAAGTGGACTAGAAATTCACAAACAGATAAAGGAGGAATGTGCACTGTGTGTATCCTACACACACACACACACACACACACACACACACACACACACACACACACACACACTCACACAAACACACAACACACACACAACACACACACAATCACACATGCAAATACTCACTCACAGACACACATGACTGTAACTGTAAGCATGCATACGCGCGCACGCACATGCGCACACACACACACACCAAACACACACAGAGGATGACGCATAAACTTACAAACGGACTAAACAAAATACATATGTGATCAAATTAAGTAACTTCAACTTATTCTAGGACAATGTCAATATCATGATATCTACTATCTAGCCTACCGTGACAAAGCAAGTCAACTTCATTCATTCGATCATTCGTTCATTGTAGCTATCAAGCCTGTAAAAAAATTAATCAAAATAAAAATCAATTCAACTGTGACAGAATCAATCAATCATTCAATCTGTTCCCTCCCCCCCCCCCCCCCCCCCCCCCGATGCCAATTGTGGTTTCTGCGACGTTTCCATATCAACATGAATATCAAGTTATAAGGCCTAGACTCCAATCTCCCAAGTTACATGTAGGTGTCTACGGTCTGGTAGGAGTAGCCAGACTACACTAATCTAGTTTTCTTCAGTAGTTATTAATACTATTATAGTACTACTACTGCGCTACTAGTACTAGATCTAGTAGTACTACTCGTCTACTGTGCTAGAACTAGTTAGGTAAGAAATTTTCAATAGATTATAATCGCAGTTATCCAAAATCCCAGTACATTCTTAGAAGTGCATCAGCTTTTTCGAGTCATAGATTTGATGTCGTTGTTCATAAAATGCAAAAAAAGTTGGTACGATCATTGTCTACACACTAGACATTCAACAGGAAAATCTGTCGTCCGCTTACCCGTGGAGGACGCCATGTTCTTGAACTTGTGTAAGTTTGTAAAAGTGTGGATCGGAGTTAGAACGAAACAAGTTGGCAAGCTCATTTTCTCAGCACTTGGGTAACATAATTATGGTTTTGATCTGCTGCCAAAATGTTTCTTTCTTTTTCTTTTACTTTTTTTTCCGTCTACATGGCCAGATCATATCTAGTGTCGAAAGTTGCCGACATTCTCGTCCCATGTAGATGACAATGCAGACATGTTCATTATATTGCATGGTACCATAGTTTGCTGTCGCTGTTTACTCTGCAAAAGGCTGATAAGCTCACCAGTACCAACACCCTCTTCCATCAGAAAGACAAGTTCAAGAACACGTGGATGCACTCCGCTGCGCTTAATGGCATATACTGGATTATGTTATCGTGCTACAGAAAGGCAGAAGAGATGTGCATATTATGTACTGAGATGAGCTGATCGCTGGTCTGATCACCAGCTACTTCGTAGCAAATAAACTTCTTTCATTCGTCATGTACATGGTCAGGCCACGGCATATCGCGATGAATGTGGCTGTTTGGTTGGTTGGTTGTTTGGTTGGTTGGTTGGGTGGTTGTTTGGTAGATAGTTTGGTTGGTTGGTGGTTTGGATGGTTGGTGGTATGGTTGGTTGATTGGTCGGTAGTTTGGTTGGTTGGTTGTTGGTTG
>JAPXFY010000016.1:42817465-42832465 GCA_030674185.1 Monoplex corrugatus
GCCCATCCCCTCTCCAAAGATAACAGACTGTGCAAGCAACATAGTCGAGTGACGTTCAGCTCGCCCAACAGCTAGAGTTATCCGTGCTCCGCTGAAAAGCCTGATTTATATGTAATGCACAGTGATTCTACATAAGTTCACAGGATAGTTGCAAGACACTGTGGGCGAGCTGGACAGGAAAGAAATCCTCTGAGTTAAAGCTCCCCACACCCCATCTCACCGCCCCACCCCTCCACCCTCAAACACGTTTTTCGGTCCCAAACTCTTTACGCTCTAAAACAAGAACCTGTATACAAGAACGATATATAATACTCATTCTGTAGGCCCAGGGACGGAAGCTGTCAGTCAGACTGAGTGAAAGGAGCAAGTGAAGGCTAAAGTCAGGGAGGGGTCCAGCACGATGATGGTGAAACCCCAGCAGTTTGACATCATCCTGGGCTGTCCTCGTGCTGTCTACAAGGCAGGCGCCGTGGTCACTGGCTCCTTGATCCTGCATACGGATCAGCCACAGCTGTATACAAGTAAGTGTTTAGAGATGATGGTTCTGGTTCTTCTTCCTGTTTTTGTTCTTTTTTCTTGTTGTTGTTGTTCTTCTTCTTCTTCTTTTTTTTTTTCTTCTTCTCTTTCTCCTCCTCTTCCTCCCTTCCTCCTCCTCCTTCTTATTTTTCTCCCTCTAATCTGTTCTTCACAATTATCGGGGTGCCGCACTAAAGAACTTGTCACCAGATTCCTCCATCTCTGTTGGCTGTGTGCCAAAGACTGTTTGTTTGTTTTTTCAAATGGTTTCTCCGTTCATTTCGCAATATTAACTTCCCCTCCATCTGCTTCCCTCAACAGTTCCTCACCCCCCTCCGCCTATTTTAAATGGAAGCATGCAAAAGAGCCTTCGAAAAGCTGGCACCATCTTATTATTTGTTTCTCTCTGTCAGAAATACTCAGCAAGTGGAAGATTGTCAGTATTTTGCCTACGCCCTGTTCGCATTGAACATTTCGTGCGTAAACTTTCCCGCTTGACTCTAAGGTTTGGGGTTGACGTAGATGATAATCTATAATGGCTTGTTTTCGCCTTCTGTGACTCTGGCCAAGATTCGATTTTCTCCTTGCAATTAAGCTTACAGTGTGTTAATTTGTCAGTCTGTACGTCAGGCTGTCAGTCTGTATGTCTAACCTGCTGACTCTACCTCTGTTTCTGTCTCTTTGTGTCTGTGTCTTTTTCTCTCACTTCTCACCTTCTCTCTCTGTCTCTGTCTCTCTGTCTCTCTCTGTGTCTCTGTCTCTCTGTCTCTGTCTCTGTCTCTGTCTCTCTCTCTCTCAATCTGTCGTTCTCTCTGTCTCTCTGTCTCGCACTCTCTCTCTCTCTCTCTCTCTCTCTGTCTCTCTTGCACTGTCTCTCTCTGTCTCTCTCTCTCTGTCTCTGTCTCTCTGTTTCTCTGTCTCCGTCTGTCTCTGTCTCTCTCTGTCTGTCTGTCTGTCTCTCTGTCTCAATCTCTCTCATTCAATCTCTCTCTCTCTCTTGTTTGTAATATTCTAACTTTGCATTATTTTAATGTTTATATGCTATCGAATTTTATTGTGAGTATTATAGTGTATTTTCATTAGTGTAAACCTTCCATGAGGGAGGGTTGGATGTAATGAAACATTGATATGATTATGTCACTTCCCTCGAAATAAGATTATGTTCTTGTGCTTGTTCTGGTTCTTCATCTCCCTCTCTCTCTCTGTCTGTCTGTCTGTCTGTCTCTCTCTCTCTCTCTCTCTCTCTCTCTATCTCTCTCTCTTTCTCTCTGTCTCTCTGTCTCTCTCTGTCTCTCTGTCTCTCTGTCTCTCTCTCTGTCTTTCTCTGTCTCTCTGTCTCTCTCTGTCTCTCTCTGTCTCTCTCTGTCTCTCTCTCTCTCTCTCTGTCTGTCTGTCTGTCTGTCTGTCTCTCTCTCTCTCTCTCTCTCTCTCTCTCTCTCTCTCTCTCTCTCTCCTTCTCACTCACTCATTCTGTGTGCGTGTATGTGTCTCTGTCTCTCTTTGTCTCTCTCTGTCTCTCTTTCTCTCTCTCTCTCTCTCTCTTTCTTTCTTTCTCTCTTTTTCTCACTCACTGTCTCTCTCTCTCTCTCTCTCACTCACCCACTCACTGTCTCTCTCTCTCATTCACTGTCTCTCCCTCTCTCACTCACTTTCTCTCTCTCTCTCTCTCCCGTCTCTCTCCCCCCTCTCTCTTTTTCTCTCTCTCTCTCCAGACTGTTCACAGATATGCAACTGACACACTTTACTGGTGCAGGTCTGGGTCTCAAGTTTTCTGGCAAAGGCCGAGTCCGCTTCGGCAGAAAGGCTGAAGATAGCCGCCAAAAGCAGTACTTCACCAACAAGGAGGTGTACTTCAAGCGAGATGTTCGTCTGCTCCCTAGGGGTGAGTCTGCCGATCTATACACGGCTCACTTGTTTAAACTAGTGTCCCATCCCTAACCCCAACTAGCAAGCAAATAAACCAACAAACCCACTAACCAGGCGAGCAACCGACGAACCAACCAACGAGGAAAGCAAGCAAGCAAGCAAGCAAACAACCAATCTACCAACCAGCCAACCAAGCAAGCAACTAACCAAGCAACCAACCAACCAACTAACCAACCAACCAACTAACCAACCAACCAACCAACCAACCAACCAGCCAACCAACCAACCAAACAAACAAACAAACAAACAAACAATTTATATGCCAGCCAACCAACCCATTAACGTACAAACAACCTATCTTTAACCAGCCAACGACCAACTCATTTATTAACCAGCCAAGTGACCAATCAAATTGCCGACCCATCAACAAGCCAACCGATTTATCAACCAGCCAACTGACCAAACAATCTACCGACCTACCAACCAACCAACCAACCAACCAATCTATCAACCGGCATAAAGACTAACCAATCTACCAACCCACCAACCAGCAGACAAACCAATCTACCGACCCACCAACAAGCCAACCAATCTATCAACCAGCCAATTGACCGACCAATCTACCGACCCATCAACTAGCCAACCAATCTATCAACTGACCAACAGACTGACAAACTACCAACAAGCCAACAGACGAATCGAACTACCAACCAAGCAATTTACAAACAAGTCAACCAATCAAACAACTACCAAGCAATTTACCAACCAACCAGCCAACAAACCAATACACCAACCAACCAATCTACCCCCACCAGTCGTCTGACCAGCGAACAACAATTCACAATATACAAATCACTCACCCAACCAGTCAAACGATCTACCGAACAGGAACCAGAAAAAAATAAAGAAGAATAAGAACGCGAATTTAATTAATACAACAAGACAAGACGGTTAAAGTACATTGTATTAAATACGCGTTCTTATTCTTCTTTCGTGCGTTTTTTTTTTTTTTTTTTTTTTTTCTGGTTCCTGTTTGCTTGAACGCGGGCAGTCACACTTGTTTTGGATTTCGATCTACCAAATAGCCAACACTGTGTATCGAACAGTGAAAGGCAATGAGATTCAGATTTTGATAGAAGAGGAAACAAAAGCTCTGCCATCACGCTTGTCTTATAAATCTCCGGATGCAGACAGGTCTGTCATCAGCAACGGCAGGAAGAGATCGAGATGGAACGTAGATTTCCGACAGTCCCGAAAAGCACAGGAGGGAAGTTCCAGAAAAGCACGGGGGCGTCACAGGAAACCCCTTTTCTGCCCTTTCTCTCCCTGATACGGACCGAGACAGGGACAAAAAATCAGCTGCTCCGGGTGAGGATCGAACTCATAATCTCCGCATTCCTCTTACCGTCTCAAGGACGTTCTGTTCTATTTTGTTGTCAAACCACTCTCAGAGCATATGAGGACTAGCTATAAGAATGTTGCTCAAAGAAGCCTTAAAATTTTTAGTTGCGTTGTGAGATACCGATGCTATCGTCGGATTTCGCTACGTATTGGATCTCAAGGACGGTGGAGGTACTGTCTATGAGTACGGCGCGCTAACCGATTGTGCCACCGGAGCCGCTTAAATTGAAAAAAAAAATCGTCCCTGGGTGGGCTCGAACCACCAACCTTTCGGTTAACAGCCGAACGCGCTAACCGATTGCGCCACAGAGACAACCGCAACCTTCCAGAAATGATTTGGTAGTAAACTGTTACTGTTACTGTTTTGCAGAGTTTGAAGTCCTACCACTCTCAGAGTATACGAGGACTAGCTGTAAGAATGTTGCTCAAAGAAGCCTTAAAAAGTTTTTAGCTGCACTGTGAGATACCGATGCTTTTTTCGGATTCTCTAAGAGTAAGAGTTGGTAGTAAACACGGACAGCTTTGTATCTGATACGTTGTTCAATGGGCTACCAGATAAATCTTTAATTTAAAGCTATGGCAGGACTATATAAAGCGCTGTGTGCCCGAGATGTCAGCCCCTAATCGTTATCACGCTGGGACATTAATACCATCGAGCATCGAGATGTCAGCTTCATGTCTAACCCTTATAACAGCACACATCACATCTCTCCAACGTTTTCTCAAGTAGTTCAATGCAGAAGCATTAACAGCTTCATGTTCGGTAGAATGGTAGCTATGATTTCCTCTTAACATTTCGTGAAATATAATATTGCATTAAATAATAGAAAATTCCATGACAAATCGATAGGAACATTTCAAATCAGGGCAGATTTGAACTATGATGGGTGGAGCTAGTGTCTGGCGCGCGCGTCCCGCCTGGCACCACGGACCTGAATATATGTTTACGTCTGTGGCACTGTTTCTGGGGCCTTAATGGGGTTGCAGGCCACTTAGATGTCTGTGCTACAGGCATATCGCTTTCAGTTTCAGCTTGACCAAACGATAATTGTAGGGCCTACCCAGTTTCTCCATGTGCGTGTGTGAATACGTGCCCCACTCTGCAATAACGCTAGCGCTGTGCGCACGCGGGGATGAAACCCTGTGGACTAGTTCTTTTCACCCGATCCGTTGTATAGGCTGCCAGTCCTTTAAGACGTGATCCAAAACAAGTGAGACCGCCTGCGTTCAAGGAAACAGGAACCAGAAAAACACGAAAATAGAATCAGAACGCGTATTTAATACAACTACATGTACACATGTAGACAAGACAGGTTGTATCAAATACGCTTTTCTGGTTGTATTAAATTCGCGTTCTGATTGTATTTTCGTGTTTTTCTGATTCTTTTGATTAACCCTTTGACTCCTGCAGCCCGTTTACCAGCATCCTGCATTGTCAGCCACACTAGTAAAGCAAAAATTTATCCCTCTGACTCCCTCACCCTATCCACCAGCTTCCTGCAGGAAGCTGGTGGAAAGAGTGAGGGAGTCAAAGGGTTAACTTTTTGCAGTTGGTGGCTAAGGTGCGGGAGCGAAAGTGTTAAACAAACAAAGGGATGTAAACAATGAATAATCCAATACCTCCAATGGTACTGTTCAGTAGGAAATGCCAGTATGACCAACGAGACGATGGAGCAAGGTCACCACGAGTTCCCTTTCACCTTTAACCTCCCGGCTAACATTCCCTCCTCCTTCGAGTGTGCTTCAGGCAGCGTCCGTTACTGTGTCAAGGCCAAGCTGGAACTGGGCTGGGCGGATTCTGTGTCTGTCAGAAAATACTTCATCGTCTTTAAGCCGCTGGATCTGAACGACCATGTGTCTGCCAGGGTGAGTGAGAGAAGGAGAAGGGGAGGGAGGGAGACAGGGGAGAGAAGAATGTGCATGTTTTTTTGTTTGTTTTTGTTTGTTTGTCCCAATTTCTACACCACCTTAATGGCGCCGCAGAAACTGGCACGGTTTTTACAATACGATGATGATAATGTCGATGAGGATGATAACCACGATGCTATGGACTTCCGCCTAGGATTGAGACTGTCTGACAGGGCTGTACTGTACGTTTACTATCGTAATATGTCCCGGCGTCAACCACACCTTAGAGATACAGACACTTGCGGTGCTGGTCAGAAGATATGAGCAACACCCTCACTGACGCATCCGTGAAATGGATTAGACTCGACTATGTGGTCCCAGTCTGACCAATGAGCCCATAGCACGCTTAACTCTGGGTAGGAGCCGGTTAGAGCCGAAAAATCCCAAAATGATTTTTGAAGGGACTGATGGGGATTCGAAACCCATAACCTTCGAGTCAGTAGTCCGTTGCGCTAACCACTACGTAACGGCGACTGGTTCGAATATACATATTTTAGACCAGATAGTTTATTCTGTCGAATCATCATCATCATGTGCCCTGCCGCATGGCGTTGGCGATCATGGCCCTCAACATGCATCTGTCCCTTGTTGCCGCAAGCACATCTTCCACCCTCTCTGTTCACAGCCACTCTACAAGTCCGTCCAATATTTTCTCCCTGGGTCTACCTCCAGCTTTCCTGTGTGACCAGGTTCTCCAAGTCCCCTTTTTTTCATAAAATGGCCCATAAATGTTGCCTGTCTTTTCCTGATCTTCCTTACCAATGATCTTCTTGTGTCTGCCTCCATCAAGACTGTCTCCTTTGTTTTCTTTGCTTTCCATGGAACTCTCAACATTTTTCTTAGAAACCACATCTCAGCTGCCTCAATCTTGTTCTGGCTTTGCTTGTTGACTGTCCACGCCTCACAACCGCATAACATTATCGTTTCTATATAACATTCAAAAGCTCTCTTCCTGATATCAATTGATAGGCATTTGTTGGTAAGAATGTTTTTCATTTTCTTGAATGCTGTTTTGGCTCGGCCGATTCTGCTGGCTTTTTCTGATGTGCATCTGCCGTCTAGTGAGATGAGCGTTCCCAGATATTTAATCTTATCAACCTTACAAAGTTGTGCCGTTTGCTGTCATTTTGCATGAGGGGAATACATGTTTTATTCTGTCGAATGAAAGGTACAATTTTGTCTGCTTGTATCTGTCTTTCTGTGTGTTTGCACCATTGTCAGGTAGACTACCGCTCTTTCTCTGTCATGGAGCTGTGACAATTTATCTACATTTTTTTTTGTACTTGACATTCGATCCTAGAAGTCTTTCTCTTTTTATTGGTGTTTATTTAGTTGTTTCTTCACTTCTTTAGTTTTCTCCCTAACATGGTACCAGTGGTGTCAGTGCATATGGAATTCATTGTGAGTGAAGAAGACAGTATGTGGTTGTCTAATAGACACGAAAAGCTCATTCCATTTGTATGGACCAGACACAGAAAAAGATGGGGGACCGACCATGGAACATCTGTATCAAGGAACTTGTAAACAAGTAGTACAAGAAGCAGAACGAAGAGGTCTGGCAGGGGTGTACGTACATTTGGAGGTGGTCACAAAGATAAACGTGTGCAATACCATTGATACATCTGTAGTATACAAAGATAAACGTGTACAATACCATTGATACACCTGTAGTATACAAAGATAAACGTGTACAATACCATTGATACACCTGTGGTATACAAAGATAAACGTGTACAATACCATTGATACACCTGTAGTATACAAAGATAAACGTGTACAATACCATTGATACACCTGTGGTATACAAAGATAAACGTGTACAATACCATTGATACACCTGTAGTATAACGTATTGATTTTGTATGAAAACTTGCAACATATGGAGAAAGTGAAACAAGAGGATGGTGATAAGATCATGCTTCCTTTTATAATTCATTTTTATGGAGGTTCCGGAAGAGCAAGAAGTAGACAAAGCCCTGTGTTGTGTGCCATGGTGTACGGCAAACCACGTGACTGCACGGGTCTCCATTCCCAGACAAGGCTACGCCCCAGGGGAGACCATTCCCGTACAGTGGGAAGTCAGCAACGCGTGGATCCGGAAAGTGTACTTCACCATCGATGAGGTGAGTTTGAGTCATGACACTGTATACTGAGGCATTATTCCATTCTTCGTTTCACTGTTTATTTTATTGTAAAATGCTACGTTCTTTTCTACCGAAAATGTTTACACAAGAAAATTATTCTGAAACTCATTTCAAAACAGTAACATCAGATCAATCTTTGTTACTTAAAATTTCAGAATCATTAGTTCACAGTCCTGTTAATGCATTACTTTAACTTTATGCAGTGTGTGTTTTAGTGTTAAAATGTCTCTTCACATTGTTGAAGTTAATTGAGCAAAAGCCTCAGAAATATACTCATGCCCTCCTGTCCCCCATTTGCCAAGATTCAGGGGAATACAGAAGCGGGCTGCAAAAAGTGCACTGCAAGGAGATGCATCTTGTGCCTCAAACACCTCAGAGAGACTACAATGTTCAAAAGTGTCCGATCAGAACAGAATTTCACCATCAGGGACTCTATGACATGCAAAAGCAGAAACCTCATCTACCTCATTGACTGTGCCAAATGCAAAGATGTGCAATATGTAGGAGAGACGGGACAGACTCTACAACACAGATTCTATGGACACAGATCGAACATCAAAAACTCAGACGAACAGAAGAGCACAAGAACAACAAAACCTGACTACAACAAGAAAGGGGTGGAGGAAAGAAGGGAAACGCTGGTGGCTCGTCACTTCCAGACCCCTGGACACTCCATTGAACACCTGAGAGTCACAGCCATAGAACATATCCTAACAGAAGATCCAAACAGGAGGAAAGAAAGAGAAAGGTTTTGGAGACACAAACTGCGCACCAACTACCCTCAAGGATTGAATGTGTGGGACTGACTCCAACCCTTCTCATGGTCCAATCTGCATGAGCTGCGACTGTACAGTGCCCAAAGGAAATCCCGCTCGACGCGATGAGGGAAGGAAGGACAATTTTACCTGTTAGCACACCCTTCACTTTAGCATGAGTGTGAGTGTGGGTGCGCGTGTGTGTATGTGTGTGTGTGGGTGCGTGTGTGAGAGTATGTGCATGTGTGTGTGTGTGTGTGTGTGTGTGTGTGTGTGTGTGTGTGTGTGTGTGTGTGTGTGTGTGTGTTTGTGGGTATGTGAATGTGTGTGTGTGTGTTTGGGAGTATGTGAATGAATGTGTGTATGAGTGTGCGGAGGTGTGTGCGACTCTGTGTGTGTGTGTGTGTGTGTGTGTGTGTGTGTGTGTATGTGTGGGCGTATGTCACACAGCATGACATCATAAAAATGACGCACAATAAAAATGACGCAAAATATTTCTATATAACTTCGTAATAGCTATGCTTTGTTAGTCGACATTCTGAGTTTCTTGATAAAGACTTTAAAGTCGAAAATTTGACCGCTCCACAAGGTGTTCGGGTGTTGTGTACAGTAAGAATTATGATTTCCACATGAAGTGAGGAACAACCTGCATCCCTTCGTGGATCCACCTTGGGGCACATAGAGATCTCTGCAATCAGCCATTGTTCGTCACCATGACCACTCAAACTTATCTTCATGCATCCGGTGTCACACCTGGATCTGGCTCACCCAGCACAGAGATCGGCCAGAGTGTCAACTTAGCAACAAAGCTTCAAAGATACCTATCCCACATCAACTTTCTACAAACATGCCAACAAAAGAACCTTACTCCCAATGGTATGAGAGTTCGTTTTGCCTCCACAGGCCTCCCGGAAAGCAACACACTTCACCAAAAGATACACAATGTAATTTCCAGTGCAGAGAAGTCCATCATGAAACTTTCCATCAATTTCTACAAGCAAGCTTCAAAGAACATCCAGGAGACATTGGCATCAACAGTAACCACCCTCCGATCTTCCCTACATAAAGAAGCCTTTCGTGATTTTGTGGCAGACTTGGAAGAAAAGAAACGAACACCAAGACCCACTGTCAACAAACCAAACACAAAAAACTTCTCCAACTTCTGAAGAACAAAGAAAAGCCACAGCAGCAGTCTACATCTCAAAGTTTCAACACAACCAAAAGCAATAGGCGCTTCAGAAAGAAACGCAAACAGGTGGAAACTGAACCAGACCAGGTGGTGAATCTGTCTTCTGTTCGACTTTCCGAAGATCAGGTCAGAGTATTGTCTCTTGGGCCCAAGTTCTGCCCCACCCCAAAAACATACGATGAGCTACAGCTTCTATACGACATCAAAGAAGGCATAAGGAAAGTTCGCCTACGCGAGTATTGGTACACAGACAACACACCAACCCAGTTACCGTCAAAGCCCAAGTTCTACAAGAAAAACTTTTGGCAGCCACCCACGGGTAGGGATGAAGCCCTGGATGCCTTTAGCTCCACACTTGTAGCACGAGTGACCACCCACACACCCAATCCTCCAACGAGATGGAACATCTCAAGAGAGAGCCAAAAAGCCATCTCAGAATTAAAAGACATGGTCAACAACCGCACTCTGCGCATTTCACAAGCAGACAAGGGAGGGGCGATTGTAGTGCAGGACTTTGACCAGTATGAGAAAGAGGCCTGGAGACAACTCAACAAAGCTGAACACTATGAAGTACTTCACAAGGATCCAACCAAAGAGATAGCTGCAACATCCAATGCTTTCATGGAAACGCTTCTGAAAGAACAGATAGTGGACCAGAAATGCTACGAATGGGGGAAGGTCGATGAACAAACTGTGAGGACTCACACATTTCACCATCTCCCAAAGATACACAAAGATAACCACACACCTCCAGGGCGACCCATCATCTCCGGCGTTAATGGACCTACGGAACGGCTTTCCAAGCTCATAGATCATTGGCTTCAGCCCATCGTGCAAGCACTGCCATCGTACCTGAGGGATACAACGCACTTCTTGCAGGTGGTGGAGGCCTGGAAAGAAAAAATGGAACCCATACACGAGGACGTACTTATCGTCACAGTCGACGTGGTTGCACTCTACCCGAGCATACCGCATGAGGAGGTTTCAGAATCACTTCAACATATGCTCAAGAACAACAGACATCTGATCAAAGACGCTCCCAGTACTCCTCTGCTGCTGGACATCGTGAAACATGTCCTCCAGAACAACGTCTTTGACTTCGACGGCCACTTCTTCCGCCAGATTCACGGAACGGCCATGGGCACACCCATGGCGCCAGCGATTGCAAACCTCTTTATGGGGTGGATCGAAGAACGCCTGCTGCCATCATCCCCTCACCACATTAGCACAGACCTGTGGCGTCGATTCATCGACGATGTGATCATGCTGTGGACCCATGGAGAAACAAAACTCAAACATTTCCTGGACTGGCTGAACAAACAGCATCCCACCATAAAATTCACCGCTCACTATGGTCGTAGCAACATCCCTTTTCTGGACGCATCAGTCAGCATCAAAGATGGACATCTTATCACAGATCTTCACAGGAAACCAAGTGACGCTAACATGTACCTTCCCTTCAGATCCAGTCATCCCCGCCACTGTGTCCGAGCAATACCTCATGGACAGTGCCTGAGAATCAGACGGATCTGCTCAGAAGATGCAACATTCAAGAAGAGATGCACTGAACTGAAGGATCGCCTGAGAGCACGTGGCTACCCCAACAGCCTGATACAGGCTGCCATTGACAGGGTGTCCTCCATCCCCCGAGAATCCACCCTCAAGTTCGCCACCAAGCCCAAAGAGAATGCCAACAGAGTTCCATTCATCGTGACCCATAACCCCAGCCACCCTCCACTGGCTATATGGCTGAAAGAAGGCATAGCCACGCTCCACACCAGCCGCAGAATGAAGAAAGCGATGCCTGCTCCACCCATGGTAGGAGAAAGAGCCAGCAAAAGCCTCAGAAATATACTCATGCCCTCCTGTCCCCCATTTGCCAAGATTCAGGGGAATACAGAAGCGGGCTGCAAAAAGTGCACTGCAAGGAGATGCATCTTGTGCCTCAAACACCTCAGAGAGACTACAATGTTCAAAAGTGTCCGATCAGAACAGAATTTCACCATCAGGGACTCTATGACATGCAAAAGCAGAAACCTCATCTACCTCATTGACTGTGCCAAATGCAAAGATGTGCAATATGTAGGAGAGACGGGACAGACTCTACAACACAGATTCTATGGACACAGATCGAACATCAAAAACTCAGACGAACAGAAGAGCACAAGAACAACAAAACCTGACTACAACAAGAAAGGGGTGGAGGAAAGAAGGGAAACGCTGGTGGCTCGTCACTTCCAGACCCCTGGACACTCCATTGAACACCTGAGAGTCACAGCCATAGAACATATCCTAACAGAAGATCCAAACAGGAGGAAAGAAAGAGAAAGGTTTTGGAGACACAAACAGCGCACCAACTACCCTCAAGGATTGAATGTGTGGGACTGACTCCAACCCTTCTCATGGTCCAATCTGCATGAGCTGCGACTGTACAGTGCCCAAAGGAAATCCCGCTCGACGCGATGAGGGAAGGAAGGACAATTTTACCTGTTAGCACACCCTTCACTTTAGCATGAGTGTGAGTGTGGGTGCGCGTGTGTGTATGTGTGTGTGTGGGTGCGTGTGTGAGAGTATGTGCATGTGTGTGTGTGTGTGTGTGTGTGTGTGTGTGTGTGTGTGTGTGTGTGTGTGTGTGTGTGTTTGTGGGTATGTGAATGTGTGTGTGTGTGTTTGGGAGTATGTGAATGAATGTGTGTATGAGTGTGCGGAGGTGTGTGCGACTCTGTGTGTGTGTGTGTGTGTGTGTGTGTGTGTGTGTTATGTGTGGGCGTATGTCACACAGCATGACATCATAAAAATGACGCACAATAAAAATGACGCAAAATATTTCTATATAACTTCGTAATAGCTATGCTTTGTTAGTCGACATTCTGAGTTTCTTGATAAAGACTTTAAAGTCGAAAATTTGACCGCTCCACAAGGTGTTCGGGTGTTGTGTACAGTAAGAATTAATTGTTACTAATGTTAGAGTTAAGATTTCGTTCCATTTTACTATTCTACCACCTATTTGTGACTTTTTCATCTGTCTCCCCTCTGCCCCAATCCAACCTGTCCAATTACCGTTCTCCATTTTATTTTATTTATACATTCCCAACCCCCCCCCCACCCCAACCCCCGGCTAATATCACTTCAATGAAAAGACGTTAAATCAAAGAACGAATTAAAGAAGCACAAAATACGATGTAGCCAGAAACTCTGGGGAGAGCTACACAACAGAAGGCCCTCAAAAGATAAACTCTCCACAAGCATGTGATTCGGCTTGGCTCTTTTCTCCTTACACCCCAAGAGGACAGAGCAGTGTCCAGATCTTGACTTCTCGATTTGTGTGTGGTGTTGTGTGTGTGTGTGTGTGTGTGTTTTGTTGTTTTTTTCAGTGTTTGTGTATTTGTGTGTGTGTGTGTTTGTGTGTGTGTGAATGAGTTGTGTGTGTGTGAATGAGCGTGTGTGTGTTTGTGTGTGTGTGTTTGTGTGTGTATGAGTGTGTGTGTGTTTGTGTGTGTGAGTGTTTGTGTCTGTGTGTGTTTGTTTGTGTGAGTGTGTGTGTGTATGTGTGTGTTGTTGTGTGTGGTGTGCGTGTCGTGAGTGAGTGCGTGAGTGAGTGAGTGGAGAGAGTGTGTGTGTGTGTGGGTGCGTGAGTGAGTGAGTGAGTGAGTGAGTGTGTGTGTGTGTGTGTGTGTGTGTGTGTGTGTGTGTGTGTGTGTGTGTGTGTGTGTGTGTGGTGTGTGTGTGTGTGAAATGTTACCAAATATTCATGTCATTTCTTGTGGTGTGTGTATGTGTGTTCGTTCTTTCATATCAGTTTTTTTTCAGTATATGTGATGTTAGACTATTAAAAAAAAAAAACTACATTGAAGGAGGGGGAGGGGGGAGATAGTAAGAAACAAAAATGTGTAGAAGGAAGAAACAATGACAAAGAAAACAAAGACGGATTCGTAATAGATTGGGAATAGATGGAGCTAAAATTCAACATTGTTTCATCATCATCATGTGCCCTGCCGCATGGCGTTGGCGATCATGGCCCTCCATACAAATCTGTTCATTGTCGCTGCAAGTACATCTCCCACCCTGTCTGTCCTCAGCCACTCTGCAAGTCCGTCCAAATCATACAGGTGTCTTACATTAAACTCATACATGTGTCTTAAACTTCATACAGGTGTCCTACATTGAAGTTATACTGATGTCCTAATCTGAACTCATACAGGTGTCCCGAATTAAACTCATACATGTGTCCTGAATTAAACTCACAGAGATGTCGTACACTGAACTCAAATAGGTGTCCTGAATTAAACTCATACAGGTTTCCTAAATGAAACTCATACAGATGTCCTGAATTAAACTCATACAGGTGTCCTAATTTAAACTCATACAGGTGTCCTACATTGAACTCATTTAGGTACCCTAAAGTAAACTCATTCAGGTGTTCTAAACTGATTTCATGTAGGTATCCTAAACTGAACTCAGAAAGATGTCCCACACTGAATCTACACAGGTGTTCTAAATTAAACTCATACAGGTGTCCTAAATTAAACTCATACATGTGTTCTAAATTAAACTCATACAATTGTCCTAAATGAAACTTATACAGGTGTCCTAAATTGAACTCAGGCAGGCGTTCCTAGACTGAACTCATCCAGGTGTCCTCAATTAAACTCATACAGGAGTCCTAAATTAAACTCATGCAGGTGTCTAAACTAAACTCATGCAGGTGTCCTAAATTAAACTGATACAAGTGTCCTGAACTCATACAGGTGTCCAAAAATAAAGCCATACTAGTGTCCTAAATGAAATTCATACAGGTGTTCTAAATGAAACTCAAAACAGGTGTCCTAAATTAAACTCATACAGGTGTCCTAAATTAAACCCATACTGGTGTCCGAAATTAAACTCATACAAATGTCCTGAATTAAACTCATACAGGTGTCCTAAATTAATTTCATACAGGTGTCCTAAATTAAATTCGTACAGGTGTCCTGAATTAAACTCGTACAGGTGTCCTACATTGAATTCATACAGGTGTCCTAAATTAAACTCAAACAGGTGTCCTACTGCCGAGCAATGAACCAAGAAACGAACGAGACGAGCGAAACTATAAAAACGTACACGCCAACAAACGCAGTAACTGCTGCAGCTGCGGACACCACCACAGGAACTGAAGACACTGCCCCTGCTGCTAACAACTCGAGGGCTATTGGACGGGACATGATCACCGTGCCTGTGGCTG
>JAPXFY010000016.1:42839965-42847465 GCA_030674185.1 Monoplex corrugatus
TGAAATAAAGAACAAACGCACGTAACTTGAGTCTGATCTTTAATAAAAAAAAATTTAAAAATCTGGAAATGTACAAATGCATCAGTAATGTAGGCATAGCACTTACACTAACACTAACTCAAACGTGACCTGTTTGCTGACTATCTTAATACTCTCATCATTCTGCTGGTGTCAGCATAGCGTGTCAGAAGTCCCCCCCCCCCCCCCCCCACCTTTCCCCATTTTAAGACTTCACCAACATATAAGGTTTTGCCCGGGCTCAGAGAGTCTGCCAGACAATTGCTGGCAGAATTTGGGTGGAGCGCATATGGGGTTGTCCGAGTGCGATGACTCTATCTTGAACAAGCTTCAAACTCCGTATTCCAAAATATTCTTTTTCTTTAGGCGTAGTTTAGCAGATAGGTATAGTCTGTTTTCTTCTCAGTTCTAACGGGGCATATCAATTAGCTTTCACTGATATATATATATATAATAAATATATATATATATAAAATATATATATATGTTGTGTGTGTGTGTGTGTGTGTGTGTGTGTGTGTGTGTGTGTGTGTGTGTGTGTGTGTGTGTGTGTGTGTGTGTGTGTGTGTGTGTGTACATATATTTTTTTTTCTTCTTTTCTGGTTTTTTTGTTTTGTTTTGTTTTTGTTTTTGTTTTTTTTGTTTTTGTTTGTTCTCTATTTCAGTTTCCAAAGCAGTTTCTCTCTTCTTGTCTTTCTTTCTTTTCATTCTGTTTCTGAAGCTATACGCATCACAACTAGTTTATTCAGTTCTATTGGAAGTATTAAAGGTGTTTGTGTGTGTGTTTGTATGTGTGAGAGGGACAGTGAATGAGAAAGAGAGAGAATGTGTGTGTGTGTGTGTGCGTGCGTGCGTGCGTGCGTGTGTGTGTGTGTGTGTGTGTGTGTGTGTTTTATGTGTGTGTGTGTGTGTGTGTGTTCGCGCGCGTGCACGTGTTGTTTATGCGTCTAGACCAGTCAATATCCGTCCACAACTGGCCAAAAAATCTGTTCTAAAGCATTTTCGGTCATAGCGACCAATAAATATACGAATGAATAAGTAATCGAATACATGAAAATAAATGAAACAATAAATAAATAAGTAATATATCTTGGGATTAATGGGTACGTCTCTATCCTTTCAAATACGCAGCTGATAAATTCTCTCTCTCTCTCTCTCTCTCTCTCTCTCTCTCTCTCTCTCTCTCTCTCTCTCTCTCTCTCTCTCTCTCTCTCTCTCCCCACATTCTGAAATAACCCATGCATACTTCTAAGATGGATCCAGACCTAACAGGAGGGAGAAGAGCTGCCATCGTATTTCTCTTGGGTCACGTCACCGGCAGCCAGAGCTCCAAGGAGATAGCTGCCGCCCATCTCAGTGACAACAGAACGTTCGGTCTGTCCTCCACCATCAGGGCCAGGCGCCACCATCATCAGCTCCTGGGGCCTGGGTAGAGCGTAGTCCAGCTTAGACCAGAACATGGATTCCTCGGTTTTCAGGTACACGTGGCTGTGCATGTACCCCAGCAGCTCAGAGCCCAAGCAGCGGGCGTCCACAGGCCCGTGAACGATCACTAGCAGCTTGGTCTTGGGATCTTGGAACAGGCAGCGGTGAGCGGAGCGGAAATAAGGACGGTTCCATTCGTTGACCAGAAAGTCGCGAGTCACCACCAGGAGCGTGCAACGAGAGTTTTCCATGGCCCAGACCACGCTGTCGGCGAAAGGGGCACCCACGGGGAAGTCTCGGAGGTGTGTGCACAGGCGATACGGTCTGACCCTGTTCTCCAGGCGCTCCATCAGCTGCTCCACCACCCAGGTGTAGTCCATCTCGCTGAAAATCAGGAAAACGTCGAACAGGGAAGGTTTGGTGTAATTATATTTGTACATGTCCAGTGGCCGCAGACCCAAGTGCGTGTAGATGAAGACAAGGATTTCTGGTTTGTACTTGGCTACAGAAGAGACAGTGATGATGATGAAGCCAGTGATCAAAGACAAAGCAATGACGAGGGGCAGGTAGTCCAGCAGGCCACAGTTCAGATCAGCCGAGGTGAGGTCAGTCACCAGTTTGCCCGTCCAGTGACACCGAACGTGGTCCATGTCACAGAGAGCAGCAGAGTGCTTGGCCATCCAGTCGGGCATCCACAGGTCACGACAACCACAGGTCCAAGCGTTACCGCCCAAGGATAAGTTAGTGACAGCGAGCAGGGTCAGGTTTTGAGTTACCGCAGGCAGATACCTGATCAGCGTGTTGTGAAGGTCCAGCACGGTCACATTCTGTAGGGCCTTAAGAGCATCTGACGCCACGCTGCTGAGCTTGCTGTCGCTGGCGTGCAGTTCCTTCACACGGTGTAGGTAAGGTCGATGATCCAAGCGCTTCAGGCCTGACTTGTTGACGTACAGCACCACAGGAGTGTCTGACACGAAAGGCACACCATCTGGCAACTCTGTTAAGGAGCCGACAGAACAATCCACAGACACGTGTGCCCTTCCCTCTTTCACCAGCTCACACTTGCAGTCTTCGGGACAACCTCGAGGCAGCGGGCAGGCCCTTTCATACGAAAGCGAAGTAAGATGCACACCTCTAACTTCTAAAGGGCGATTACAAGTCATCTCACAGATGTCTACAAAAGGGTGGTTTTTGTCAGAGTAACGACTAGAAGAGAATATTAATTTGTCAGAGCTCAGCCACCTTCCCTGATTAGCTTTTGTCCTCGTGTTATAAAGCTGCAGGAAAGAGTACAAGTGGCAGTCACACAGGTAGGGGTTGCCTGCAGCATGGATATGCACCCGGCTTGGGACAGCAGGAGCCACGCCAGCAAACGGAGGGTAGATGAGGCGGTTATGACTGAGATCCAAGACGGTTAGTTTAGAGCTCAACACATTCGGCTCATATTCGAAGGACCGCAGATGGTTATGACTCAGATTGAAATGCTTCAACTTGATCAGACTGCCCATCAAGCCATCTGTCACGTGCTCCAAGAAGTTGTTGCTCAGATCCAGCCACTCGAGGTAAGGGTGCATGGTGAAGGTGTCAGGAGCCACGGTGTCGAGGTGGTTGTGGCTCAGGTCCAGCCCTAGTAACCGTTGCATCTTCTTCAGTGCACGAAGATTGTCCACCTGATTGTACGCCAGATCCAAGTACGTGACCTGAGGTGCCACTGAGGACGCCACCTCCGACCTGTCGAACACCAGTCCTTGAAGAGTGTGGATGTGGTTATCGCGAAGGGACAGGTGGTTGGTGTATTTTGATCCATCCAGGACACACAACGGTAGGGCCGTCAGTTTGTTATGGTCCAGATTGATCACCTTTAACTGCGGGGCTTTCATCTCACATCCGTAGTGAGTAATTTTGGTGTGGGCCAGTCTGACGAAGAGAAGACTTTGAAGAACATGTTCAGACCAGTGCCGGGGTACAGAGTTGAGGCGGGAGTGGGTGAAAGAAAAAGTCCGGAGCTGGGAAGCCACACTGAAATCCAAACAGTTGGCAGAGTCAGCGGGAACTCCTTGCAACTCTAGAACCCAGAGGTTTGGGGGCACGAACATCGCCTGCCGACCTGCAGCCTTTTCCAGGACACAGCCAGACAAGTGCAGCACATTGACAAAGGTGTCAATGGGAGAAACATCCCACAACACAGAGGCTGCTGGGTGACAGCTGATCTGGACAGACTTGAAGGACAAGATGGACGACTGCAGCACGTCTGTCAGGTTCATTCTGTCTCCCTCCGACAACTGACACCGGATGTCTGCCATGCTGCCCAGCCATGCCGTCATGACTGCCACGGTAGAACGCAGTTCCGACTCCAGGTCTTGGTTCATGTGACTCGCTAGGTAGGGCTGGTATCGTGTGACATAATCCTGCATCACGTCTTCAGCTCTACGTGTGGTACACTCACACTTTGCCGGGCATGACTTAGGTGACTGGTAGCCAATGACGAAGGATAGCAAGGCATTCAGGTCTAAGCCCAGGGCTGGAGCAGGCAGACACAGGCAGAGGAGTAGTGCTGGTAGCCACAGGGACCGTTTGACCATACGGCTCATGCTGTTCATCGACTCACCCATCATCAGTACCGCCTGCAGCCTAGAAGAGAACATGTACTACAACATTTCAAAGAACAGAACTGGGGAAAGTCTCTTATCCTTTGTGAATGATTTAATAACTCTGCAGAGAAAAGTCTCAGAAACATAACGACACATGCACTACTAATAAAGCCACATATTGAAGCATCACTTTGCTATTGTTGTTGTTGTTTGTTTTTTGTTTTGTGTTGTTGTTTTGTTTGTTTGTTTTTGTTTTACTATCATTTTTCATAAAATTTTTAAGCGTCCCAATTTTTCTGGGATGCATGTATGCTCGTTGTTTTCCCCACGCTGTGCAGGTGGAATGTTGCCTGCATGGTCTCCATACTCCTTTTCCTATGAGCGTGCCCATGCTTGATGTTTTCATGTTTCCAGAAACCAAAAGACACTGGCATGACCTATATAACATTTAGCACACATACAGGGTTTTGGCACAAAAATGTCTGCACATATGTTGATCTGGGGGATCGGAAAAATCTCCATCCTTTATCCCTGGGCAGGAGGTACCCAGGCAAGATCGAACACAGACCCTCCAACTGAAAGTCCAACGTTTTACCCATTTGACTACCGCGCCTGTCGTATGCTTTAGAACGGGTCTGTTAAGATACTTTTGATCGGATACCATTTTCATATTTCACATTCCAGATAATATATTTTTTTTTACAAATTTCCGAAGATTACGTCACTCGGAATTTTTCTTGGAGCAAATGCAAGAAGGGGAAAGTATCATAAAAGGATGGCTTATGTAAAAATGTCAGAGCAGATTATGGACAGGGCAGAGATATTTTTAACAGTTGGCCTACAGTTTCGATGAATAAGGCGATATCATTGTGTGATAAAATTAATATATGCGAATGCAAAAACCTCCAACAAAAGGATACAGTTGCAAGACTTAGGGATTTGTTTGTTTGTTTGTTTGTTTGCTTGTGTGTGTTGGTTTTTTGTTTGTTTGTTTGCTTGTGTGAGTTGGGGGTTTTGTTTGTTTGTTTTCTTTGTTGTTGTTTTGTTGTTGTTGTTGTTTGTTTGTTGTTGTTTTTTGCTTTTGTTTTTTGTTTTTGGTGTAGGGGGAGGTCTTCACTGCATTACGACTTTAAATTAAGAGTTCACTGATATCACTCTATCTGTAATGCCGCCAATCAATCCATCAAAAAATCAATTTTACAAAAAACAGGACCGCGACTAAGCCTTTTTATCCCCTTAAGCACAAAGTTTAAAAACGCACCTTGAGTACCGTTCAGCATCGTCTAGGGCACAGGCAAAAGTTGCAAACTTCTTCTGATTCTCAGTGTGCCAATACTGAAAACACAAGAGAACTTTTGCGGAGCTGTTGCCCCCTTTACTTTCTCCTAAAACGCTCTTCCGTGTAAACGTCACTTGTCCATGTCTGACGTCAAATGTCTCACTGTGTAATGTCGAGTGATGACGTCTGCTTTGGAAAAAAGAAAACCAGAGTTCGGTGTTGGATCAGCCAAACACCACATGTAGTCTGTTTCTGAGCCTAATTCATGTAGGCTTAATACATATTTGCACACGTTAGAGAAAGAGAATGCTATCTTTTTTCAGTCACAGCAAGAGTATACTATATGACATAATAGGACAGTTTAGTAATAAGCTCAGAACCAGTAGCAGAAGAAGGAATACATATTTGCACACGACAGAAAAAGAGAATACTTTATTTTTTTCAGTCACAGCAAGAGTATTATCTGATATTATAAGAAAGTTTAGTAACAAGCTCAGAACTAGTAGTAGAAAAAGAGACATGAAAAGTATGAGCCCATCACTCTTTTCGACCCCTTCTCTTGTTGGTACAATTGTTGATTCTTGCATAGGCTTGTATTGATATAATTCTATCGTTTTCCACCAGAAAAAGCAGAATCGCAATCAGTCATGTCATTTGCCTTCTTCACAGGCGCATATCTGGCCATGGCAGTCAGTTTGCACCAAAAAGCGACCATCCCAACCTACCCTTGTGACACATATCGAGCATGCTGAGTGCAAAATTACCATCCAAATTAGTCTCCGATCAACTGTGGCCGAGAAAATGGCCACATAACTTAGTGATCTTGAAAAAGTTTTTTAATTCAAGATCACTCTTATCGGCCTGTTTCAGTTAGTTCGAAGGTCTAAAACCACTAAACTGAGCAGAAATCATACCACAGCATTCTATTCTTCCATTTCTCACCAAAAACAGTAGAATCGCAGTTGGGTATTTTTCTGGCATTTTTCACAGGCGCGGACCTGGCCGTGGCGGCCAGTTTGCACCAAAAAGCCACCATCCGAACCTACCTTTGTGCCACATCTCATCGGGCTATTTCGAGCATGCTGAGTCCAATTATCCATCCAAGTTAGTCTCTGATCATCAGTGGCTGAGAAAATGGCCTTCAAACTTTGTGATCTTGAAAAAAAATTAAAATTCGAGATCACACTTAAAGGTCTGTTTCAGTTGGCTCAGAGTGTCCAAAACACCAAAATGAGCAGAAATCATACCACTGCACTGTATTCTTTCATTTTCCACCGGGAAAAACAGAATCGCAATCGGTGTTTTTTCTTCTGGCCATTTTCACTGGGGCAGACCAGGCCATGGCGGCCATTTTGCACCACAAAGCGGCCATCCAAACCAACCTTTGTGACACATCCCGTCAGACTACTTCGAACATGCCGAGTCCAAATTTACCATCCAAATTAGTCTCCAAACGACAGTCGCCGAGAAAATGGCCTCATAATGTAGCTATCTTGAAAACATTTTAAAATTCGAGATCATTCTTATCGGCCTGTTCCATTTGGTTCGGAGGGCCAAAAATCACTGAAATGAGCAGAAATCAGACCTCTGCATTGGCTGAGAAAATGGCCTGCAAGCTAAGCAATCTTGAAAAATTGAGATAAGTGTTGTTCTGATGTTTTCAGTATAGTTCCCCTTCCCCCAGTCCCCTGGGATAGTTATCCGCGCCGGCCATGTTAGGCTACCTAAGGTTTGTGCCGACGTAAAAACTGAAAAAAACAATCAGTCAAGTGAAATTTCGCTTATCTAAGCCAGTCCCTGTTTTCGGTCTCTTGTTTATGTCTCTGATCTAAATGACCCCGCAGAGCCCGACCCATAAAGTCTTCGTGTTTCTGTTTGCTTGACGTCTGTGTGGTTCTACTCTCTGCTTATCAGTCGGTGCTTCTAAACTATGGTTGTTCCTTGGTGTCTTTCAGTGAAAGATAAGTGAAACGTTTGTCTGTTCTTGACTTTGCGTTTTAAGGTATTGCCCACAGTACTGAAATGTTTGGAAGTCGAGTTTTCCTGTTGGTTCTTTCATTGCTAACGCTATGGTGTCCAGGTATGAGGTTTTTTATTCTAAGTGAAATATTTTCTGGTTAATGGGTCTCTCTCTCTCTGATCTGTCTCTCTGTCTCTCTGTCTCTCTTCTCTCTCTGTCTCTTCTGT
>JAPXFY010000016.1:42849965-42859965 GCA_030674185.1 Monoplex corrugatus
TGCCTCTTTACTCGACCCTACTTAGGCACGTTCCTCTAAGTCCTCCTGCTCCCCTCCCTCCCCATTAACGACAATAATCGCTCAACCACTGGGCCAGACCGATTGAAGACCGTCAAGTAAACACACAAGCGCCCTGTCTGATAACGCCCTATCGGCACACTAAGCCCTATCTGTATACTACTAATAATAATTACAATATTTATATAGCGCAAAATCTTGATAAAATCAAATCTAAGCGCTGAAACAGACACATACGCACGCAGGCACACACACGCACGCACACACACACGCATGGCTATAAATGGGGAGAAAGAATAAAAGCAATGGAAAATTATAGAGAGCATATTATATACAATTATATATTACAATGTGATTCCCCTCCGAGTGGAGACAGGCTGCAGAGAGGGTTGAGTGAGGTCAGGGTTTTACGCAGAGGAGAAAAGGTGAGTTTTGAGAGCGGATTTGAAGGAGACAAAAGTAAGTTGCTGACGGACTGAGAGAGGAAGTTTGTTCCAGGAGAGTGGACCAGAAACAGAGAAGGCTCGTGGACCATAGGTATTGAGCTTTGTGCGTGGAAAGCGAAAAGTCAGAGGATCGGAGGCAGAGCGGAGGGTACGTGAGGGAACATAGATCTCAAGTAGGCTTGGCAGGTAATCGGGGGCTGCGTTATTGAGGCTTTTGTAGCACATGGGTCTAGTTTGTACTGTATGCGCTTTGATACAGGGAGCCAGTGAAGTTGTGCCAGGAGAGGAGATATGTGATCAGCTTTTTTCTTTTTGAGTACAAGGCGTGCAGCATTGTTTTGAATGCGCTGTAGGATGTGAATGGTGGAGGCAGGAAGACCAGACAGGAGTAAATTGCAATAGTCAATGCGAGACATTATGAAGGAGAGAACGAGTTTTGCAGTTGTTTCGACAGAGAGATACTTCCTGATCAAGCTTATACGATGTAGATGATAGTAGCAAGATCTGGCAGTTTGAGAAACAAAGTTGTTCATGGAGAGGGTAGAGTCAATGCAGACACCAAGGTTTTTAGCTGAATCAGAAATTGGAACTGATGGGAGAGAAAGAGGAGGCAGCTGAGAAAGTTTCTGACGGGTGCCAATGAGGATAGCTTCTGTCTTGTCGTCGTTAAGCTGAGGTTTATTATATGTCATCCAGTTCTTAATGTCCGAGTAACACTCAGTGGTGCGAATCAAGAGCCGCTGTATATTGTCAGGTGAGTCACTGTCTTGAAGTTGGGTGTCATCAGCATAGAAGTGGTGTTTTATAGAGTGGGAGTTGACTCAGCCCTATCGGTATACTTAGCCCTGTTGGTATATTTCGTTGGAAACAGCATACATGACAGTATCTAGGAAATCTAAAGCTGAACGTTGCAACATATTGTTTGGGAAGATTTATAGATGTGTACACAATGAAAATTAAAAGGTTAAGGGTTAAGTTAGAAATGCGCTTATATAAAATTCCTTGGTAAAACTTGGCCTGTCTATCCCGACCTACTTTTGGTTTCGTCTGCTGTTACAGTGAACGGTGATTTTTAATCTTTTTTTTTTTTCTTTTTTTTTTTCTTTTTTTTTTTTTTTGGTACCCCCAACAGATTATTCAAAGCCATTTTATCATTTCTGTAGACAGTCATATTTCGACCTAATAAGCATTAAATAAAATGCCTTTAAATTAATTCTATATGGAGGCTTTTGTTGTGTTTCTAAAACGAAAAGAATGTACACAAAATATAAAATGATATGTATTAATTTTTGCATGGCTATGCACACTGGCTGACCATCGGTGCCGGTGATGAGGTACATGTAACAGACACGCTTGCCAGGGCTAAGTGCTGCTGGCGCCGAGTTGTCAGTCAATATGTGTGGGATGGAAAACACCTGCTTCCGTATCGATAGGGCTGAGTATACCGATAGGGCTGTGTGTACCGATAGGGCTGAGTGTACCGATAGAGCTGAGTATACCGACAGGGCTGAATACACCGATAGGGCTGAGTATACGATAGGACTGAATATACCGATAGGACTGAGTATACCGATAGGCTCAGTATACCGATAGGGCTCAGTAAATACCGGATAGGAGCCGAGTATACCGATAGGGCTCATTATACTATATCGCTGCGTCTACGATAGGGCGATATACCGATAGGCTCAGTATACAATGCTGAGTATACACGATAGGGCTGAGTATACGATAAGGCTCAGTATACAGATAGGGCTGAGTATACCGATAGGGGATTGAGTATACCGATAGGCTCAGTATACCGATAGGCTCAGTATATACCTATATCGCTGCGTCTTCCCATAGGGCTGAGTATACCGATAAGGCTCAGTAAAACCGATAAGGCTGAGTATACCGATAGGGCTGAGTATACCGATATGGCTCAGTATACCGATAGGGCTGGGTATACCGATAGGGCTCAGTATACCGATATGGCTCAGTACACCGATAAAGTGTTAACACATGTACTTTCTGCGACAGACCCCATAAACCACGGACACCAAAGCCCCCAACTTTAAATCACAGTAGGCACGGACTGAAACGGCAAAGGGAATAGAAAATGAGGTCAACAAGAAATCAGGGCATGAAGAGTCACAAATTAGGGAAGGCTTTTCCGATGTTATGAATTATTTCATGATAACGGAGATGATGATCATAGTCATGACGCTATGAAGTTCTGATACTCTAGGACTGAGACTGCGTGGCCGGGTTGTACTCTATGGCCATGTGGTCCCAGTCATCCCAACAAAACCCATAGATGAGAGTTGGTCAGGAATGAAAAACCCCACAATCTCTTTCTCTCTCTGTCTCTTCTCTCTCTCTCTGTCTGTCTCTCTGTCTCTTCTCTCTCTTTCTCACTCTCTCTCTCTCTGAAAATCTCTGTCTCTGTCTCTCTCTCCCTCTCCCCCCTCTCCCTCTCTTCTCCATCTCTCTCTCTCTCTCTCTGTGTCTGTCTCTCTTTATTTCTCTCTGTCTCTGCCTCTGTCTGTCTGTCTCTCTCTCCCCCCTCTCTCTCTCTCTTCAACTTTCTCTCTCTTCCCCCTCTCTCTCTCCCCCTCTTTTTCTCTGTTCTGTCTCTCTGTTTCTCGTCTCTTCTTCCTCTCTCTCTCTCTCTCTTCTCTCTCTCTCTCTCCCTCCCTCTCTCTCTCCCTTTGTCTCTCTTACTGTTTCTGTCTGTGTCTGTCTGTCTGTCTCTCTCTTCTTTCTCACTCTCTCTCTCTGAAAGTCTCTGTCTCTGTCTCCCTCTCCCCTCTCTGTCCGTCTCTCTCTCTCTCCCTGTCTCTGTCTCTCTTTATTTCTCTCTGTCCTTCTCTGTCTCTTCTGTCTCTCTCTCCCCCCTCTCTCTCTTTCAACTCTTTCTCTCTCTCCCCCTCCCTCTCTCTCTCCCCCTATCTCTTTTTCTCTCTGTTTCTGTCTCTGTCTGTCTGTCCGTCTCTCTCTCTCCCTCCCCCCTCCCCCCTCTCCCTTTCTCTCTCTTTCTGTTTCTGTCTCTGTCTGTCTGTCTGTCGTCTCCCTCTCTCTCTCTTTTTTTAAATTTGTTTTTTAAACTGATGGGGTTCGCCACACCCCGAACCGTTGGTTTCAAGAGCAGATTAAGCTTTTTATTTGCGGCATTATTCTATTGGATCAACATAACGGTTCTGTGAAACATTTTTTTAATTATTATTATTATCATTCAATTATCATTTAATTCCTCTTTTTTTTTTTTTATTGTTATTTTCAATTTCTAGCTGATCTTGCATGCATAAAAAGTCAGCTGATACAGAAACAAGCAAACTGAACTGTCAACATGGCCGGTGCGGTGGTTAGCGCAAAGGACTGCTAAATGGAAGGTTATGGGTTCCAATCCCTCCAGTCTGTCAAAATCATTTTAGGATTATTCAGCCCCAGCCACTTCCTACATAATGGTGAGTGTGGTAAAGGATTATCGGTAAGACTGAGACCACACATTTGAATTTCATCCGCTTCACGGATGGGTCATTAAGGGCACTGCTTTAACGCTTTGACTCCCGCACCCTATCCATCAACTGCAAAACTTAACCCTTTGATTCACTCACCCTGATCCACCAGCTTCCTGCAGAGGGTGAAGTTTTTGCTTTGCTCAAAGGGTTAAGGTTTTGCTTTGCTATCATGGTTGACAATGTAGGATGCTTTTGGATGGGGTGAGGTAGCCAAAGGTTAAAATCTCTTGACCAACACCGCGGATGTCTGTATATCTTGGATCTGGTTAACACCAGGATATGTTATGATAGTAAGCGTAGAGTACAGCCCTGTCACGCAGTCTCATCCTAGGTGAACCTCCATAACATCATAACAATCATCCTCGTTATCATCATCATCATCATCATCATCACGATAAAAATTGTGACAAATGGTCCCAGATTACGTGGCCATTAATATAGCGTCAGAAATGGGACAGCAAACAAACAAACGAACAAACGACACTTACAAAATCAAAACGAAAAAAGAAAGAATAACAAAACAAAGCAAAAAAGAAGCAAGCAAACAAAACCCCATCATTATGTTCACATTTCAAGCTGTTGGTATAGTCGTTTCCAAAGACAATAGTATCATGGCAGTAACGTGACCAAACCATAAAGGCTTGATTCGTTTCACTGTTGACAGCCAGAAAGGTTTCTGAGAAGCAACACAGGTGTTGATCTTATTTAGTAAGAAGTAAACAAGAATGGCTAGTTTATTTCAGGGTACCAACCAAGAGAGCTGATGAAAAAAAAATGAAACATAAAACTACAAGTTTTCCAATCCTAACTCTTCTTCAGGTGGCTTGGAAACATTGTTTCAAATATGCTTGTCATCAAAACCGTCATCGAATTTTGTCGTCATCAAAACTTGTTGTCGTCATCAAAATATACGTTCTTTGAAAAATGGTGAGCGATATCGAGAAAGGAACAAAAACACAATCTGGATCAAACTTTTGTACCCTGTTGTGTCATTAAATTCATCGTTATCAGAGCTCTGTCGTCATCATCAATGGAAATCTCAGATGCTTGATTTGTTCTTTTCTGGTGCCTTCCCATACATCAAATCGATATATACATATACACATACATATGTATATGTATATACACACACACACACACACATTATATATATATATATATATATATATATATAAATATATAATATATATATGTATGTATATATGTATATGTCTTTGTATATCTATCTACATTTTGTTGTTGTTGATTTATACTTTGTTTCACAAGATCCAGCGGTCACCACTTCTTCGCTTATATACTTGTTTTTATCTATGTGTCCTCCCTGTCTTTCTTTCTCTTCTTTCTTTCTTTTCACATTCACTTTGGTTAAACGTGTTGTTTTCATCAATGTTCCCCCCCCCCTCCCTTACATTATTTTCTTTTTATCTTATTCATTCTTGTTAAACCTTTGATTCTTGCACTCTGTCTACCCAACATCCTCTCTCTCTCTCTCTCTCTCTCTCTCTCTCTCTCTCTCTCTCTCTCTCTCTCTCTCTCTCTCTCTCACTCAATTTCATTTAACGTCTATCTACATAATATGATATTAGACGAACCGAAGATCCTGCATTGTTAACCATGCTAATAAAGCAAAAACTCTTCGACTCCCTCATCCTATCCACCAGCTTCCTACAGGGTGAGGGAGTCAAAGAGTTAAGCTTTTGCAGTTAGTGGATAGGGTGTCAGAGTCGAAGGGTTAATCATCTTGTTTTTATCAATGTTCCTCCGTTTAAAGAAAGGAGATTGGTTCATCCTGATCGGAGAGAAAGTTGTTTGTGTGTCTGTACTTGTGCCTGTGACAAACTATGTTACCAAGATGTCCTCACCAGTTTCTGAGTGAACCTTCATTAAATTTTAGTTATGACTTTGACACAGAGAAAGAGAGTGAAAGACAGAGTCTCTGTGTGTGTGTGTGTGTGTTTGTGTGTGTGTGTTGTGTGTGTGTGTGTGTGTGTGTGTGTGTGTGTGTGTGTGTGTGTAGAGAGAGAGAGAGAGAGAGACACACAGAGAGAGAGAGAGAGAAGAGAGAGAGAGAGAGAGAGAGTTGTAAATGCTTAAGTTGGAAACTCATTGTACCGAGGTCAAGGTCACATGGACCTAAAATGTGCCTACAATCAGCGCTCTTTGAGCATGCTCTCGGGAATTTCCGACACCATTATTTTACATTCTTATTTCATTGTTGTTTCCTAGCTTCATATCATGTTTTGTTTTGTATGATGATTCGCTAATGTCACACGACTTTGAGAAGTACAAAATGTTAAAAGTGAGATCGTTACAATGGCTTGACAGTCTTGTTTAATTTCGTTCTCTCTCTCTCTCTCTCTCTCTCTCTCTCTCTCTCTCTCTCTCTCTCTCTCTCTCTCTCTCTCTCTCTCTCCTCTCTCTTCTCTTCTCTTCTCTTCTCTTCTCTTCTCTTCTCTTCTGAAATATATTTCTTTGACTGAAAGTGTAATGATTCCGTTGTTGGAGTATCTATGTTATCTAAAGTATATAATTTATGTGTAGTGTGATATAGACCCTCTTCGAGTGAGGGCTGGATGTAAAAAAAAAAGTATATATTTTGCTTATTTCACACCCTCATAAATTTTTTTAAAAAAAGTTTTTGTTGTTCTTGTTCTTGTTCTCTCACTCCCCGCACACTACCAAAGCTATCCCAGCAGGCAGCATTGCCCGTCTTGACATCACCCCACCGGCCTTTCTACCCTCCGTCACCCAAAGCGTGCAGATGACTTGTCGCCCTCCGCCCAGCAAAGATCTGGCCCAAGTGATGATGCTACAATTGTTGAAACATCGTGAACACGGTCCAGGCAGTGACTCAGTGGCTACTTACGTCACAACCGCCTCTCCTGCCTTGGAGGCGTTAGGCGTGCAGATGGGCGCTTCCGTTTCCGGTTCTCACACTGCTTCTCGGCCTGAGTTGTCTTCTCTTACGTACGTATACATCTTGTACCTCCTCCTCCTCATCATGTGCCTTGACACATGGCATTGGCGATCATGACTCTCCATACGAACCTATCTTTTGTCGCTACAAGTATGTCTCCTATCCTTCTTGTCCTCATCCACTCTACAATTTTTTTTTCTCCCTGGGTACATCTGGTGCTTTTTTCCCTCTAGCTTTTCTATTATGACTTAGTGTTCAAATTTCTCTTGCCTCATAAAATATCCTATAGATGTTGATTTCTTTTTCCGTACCTTTTTTTGCTAATATCTTTTTTGTGTTACGTTCTTTGTTTGTTTTCTTGTCTGTTGGTTTTTGTTTGTTTGTTTTTGTTTTGTTCTGTTTTGATTTGATTTTTTGCTGTCCATGGAATTCAACATTCTTCTTAGAAACCATATGTCAGCTGCCTTGGTCTTGTTTTGACTTTGCTTGTTGATTGTCCAGGCCTCGCTTCTGTACAACAATACTGGATATTACATACATAAATATTATATATATACATATAATATATATATATGCATATATATTATATAGATAGATAGACAGACAGACAGATAGATAGATAGATAGATAGATAGATATGTATGTATATATATATATACATACACACGCGTACATATACATATGTGTACATATCTATATATATGTGTATATATATATATATATACACACATACATATATATATGTATGTATGTATGTATGTATGTATGTATTTTTACCGTGAGGAAGACGAAGGGTATATAGAAATAAACCATCAATGCTCTTGTTGAGTGTCTTAGAAAATTAAAGTATATATATAATATATATATATTATATATGTTATATATATATATATTATATATACATTTATATATAATACTATACATTACATATATATGTAATTTAATAAAAGTAGCTTGTCACGGTCTGATGTCATCTTCTTAACATGACTTCCCCTAATGGACGAAGGTACTCCAGGGGAGCCACTCTTTCCGTCGTTCACTTTAATGTTCGTGTTTTGGGGCATGATTTTCTGGGGAACGTACGAAGGTAGTTTGCCGTTGCCTTCCATCGGATTTTGTCTGAGGCTTAGCCTTGGTCTTTCCTGAGACAACCACATGGCAGTGGATATATTCAGTCAAGGTTTACTACCTTAGCCTTGGTCTCTCCCAAAATAACCACATAGCAATGGTTATTTTCTGTCAGGGTTTACTCCCTTACCCTTGTTTTCTCCCGAGACAATCACAAAGCAGTAGAGCTTTTTACCCATATCTGGGGGTCTGGTTCGGGGGGCCCCAGGGCGTATCCACACGCCGGTGGGCCTGCGTGCTGCACGTCTGTGGGAAGATTTTGCGCTATATAATATTGTAATTATTATTATTTAGATCTGTATACAGGTATAGATATCTACGTATTATGTCAATGTGTGTGTGTGTGTGTGTGTGTGTGTGTGTGTGTGTGTGTGTGTGTGTGTGTGTGTGTGTGTGTGTGTTGTGTGGTGTGTGTGTGTGTGTGTGGTGTGTGTTGGTGTGTGTTCCTCCCTCCCTCTCTCTCTCTTTCATTACTATTCCAATTTTAAAATTAATTTGATCTTTTTATGTTATTATGACACATTCGTGTTAATGTGAATCCTCCATGCGCATGTATGTGTGTGTGTTGTGTTGTGTGTGTGTGTGTGTGTGTGTGTGTGTGTGTGTGTGTGTGTGTGTGTGTGTGTGTGTGTGCGTGTGTGTGTGTCCCCACGAGCGGTTTTGTATCAATGGTTGAATGGATGATCACAGTGTAACGTTACCAACGCCGATAGAGGCAGCACACGGACGGTACAGATGTGAAGTGGAGGCTCTGGATGTCAGTGGGCTGGTGGAACATTACCATGCTGAGGCCTCTCTCGTCTCTTTAGGTAGTACATGTATCTCCTTGGCTAATGGTTGGTTTGTATCTTTTTGTATTCGTTTTGTTTGGCTTTCTTTTTTGATGTTTGACTGATTTCTAGAACAAGTGTGACTGCCCACGTTCAAACAAACAGGAACCAGAAAAAGAAAACACGAAAAAGGAATAAGAACGTGTATTTAATACAAGACAAGAAAGGCGATTTTTAAAAAAGAATTTTTTTTTTTTTTAGTGATTTCTGTTTAAATTCGGTTGCAGATCTTTTTGTATGATTTTTATTTCATTCCTGTTCTAGCGTTTTTATTTTGTTCATTTTCTGTTTGTTTGTTTCTTTGTTTGTTTGCCTGTTCGTTTGTTTTTTGTAATTGATTTGTTTCCACGGTTTTTTTGTTTGTGTTTGTTTATCAGTTGTTTTTTGTTTGTTTGGTTTGTTTGTTTGTTGTTTGGTTTTTTTTTGTTTGTTTGTACCCCCCTGTATATACTCAAACAAAAAGAAAAAATGAATGAAAGAAAGAATGAAAAAGAAAGAAAGAAAGAAAGAAAGAAAGGAAAGAAAGAGAAAGAAAGAAAGAAAGAAAGAAAGAAAGAAAGAAGAAAGAAAGAAAGAAAAACAAAAAGAGAGAAAATTTGAAAGACACATTATCAGTACATTGTTGTGACTGATTGGCCCACACCACGCAGGCTTTATGACGCGACACAGTCTGCGCTTTACGTGTCTTGATATGTCCTAACTATGAAATGCCCATAAGGAAAAAAAATGATACTAACAGCTTTGATTTCACCCAGTTCATTGCAACGTTTCAGCCCAGAACGAATCAGTGCCACAGTTCTACTATGCTCTGCTGAGGGAGCTGAGGGTTGACCTTGACACGCTGACCTCAGACCTCAACAGCGTGCGTACGGTACAGGCAGTTATTAGTAAACTGGACGACAAAGCACAAAGCGGTCAGTATGGATGGTATTGGTGATGGTGGTAGTGGTGCGGTGATCTTTGGAGGATTAGGTGGTTGTGATGGTGGTGGCGGTGATGTTGGTGGTGATAGTGGTTGGTGGTGTTGGTGGTGAGTTTGGTGGTGGTGATTGTGATGGTGGCGGTAGTGATGGTGGTGGCGGTGATCTTTGGAGGATTAGGTGGTTGTGATGGTGGTGGCGGTGATGTTGGTGGTGATGGTGGTGTTGGTGTTGGTGGTGATGT
>JAPXFY010000016.1:42864965-42887465 GCA_030674185.1 Monoplex corrugatus
TGTTGTAAATTAACGCGTGGCTTTATGGATAGGTCGGTTGGATTTGGTAAGATTATCACATTAAAAAAAATGCATTATGAATTGTTGAAGAATTTGTCAACGCTATGTGATATTGTGGTTGTGAAATCACCACATATTTGTTATTATCTATCAAAATATTTTTTTTGCTTGTTAACACATTCCGTGCCGCGTCACGAGATCCTCGTGACTCAGTTTTCTCTCTCCGTAGACTGCGTCACGAGGATTTCGTGCCCTGAACGGTAGTTTCAGTTTCGAGTATATAAATAGAAAATGACCACATTGCTGACGGGAATCCTTTTCCGGCAAAGGGAGTATACTCTTGTCATTTCCTTTCTGCGTTTACAGACGTTTGAAGTAGCAAAAATGGCAATACCCCCTCTGGCCTTTCTCTCTCCTAACATTACTTGGTCAATAGTTAGTACAATGACCTTTTTCTTGGTAGGAAAAAGGTTAAAGCTCATTCATGGGAATCAGAATCACCTCACTGAATTCTACCCAAATTTAGTTATCAATTTGCTATTGCTCATATTATAGCCCCGTTCGTTAGAAAGGTTACGTTTCCAGTTGACTGAGAAGTTAAAAGTATTGCTGTCGTGATCACCTATTTCACAAACGAACCGGTCAACTGCAAGTGTTAATATAATCCAGGGTTCCCTGTCAAAAGAGGGTACTTTAAAAATAACAAAGAAGGCAGATATACCACTCTGGGTAGAAATCCTGGATGTCTTTTCCTGTACATTGGACCGTACTGTTTTTACGTTATCGCTTACTTAACCCTTCGACTCCTGCACCCTGTCTACCAGCACCTTGCATTTTCAACCATGTTAGCAAAGCAAAAACCTAACTCTTTGATTCTCTCACCCTATCCACCAGCTTCCTGCAGGAACACACATAAAAGTGTCTGAGTGCGATGAATCGTTTTTGAACAAACGACAAACTACAAACGGGTGTCAAAGGGTTAGACATTCCAAAGTTGTTTCATGCAGGGGGCAGCAGAATATTCCAATGAGCTCAGTCCGTCGACAGAGAGTCAGAGGGTGTCACCCGATATAAAGGAAACTCAAAAATAATACAGAAAATGGGGACTCATTCACGATTGATGACCTTCTTGAACTAGATTGCTGCTATTTTTCACGAACCTCGAACAGTCTAGCTAAGGCTGGTCCTCAAACTGTGTCACAACATGAGAAAGCTAATAACCACAATTGTTAATAATGTCCCCAGTTTCCATGGTTCGAAACAAAAAAATTTACTTAGTTTGTAGTTTGTTCAAAAACGATTCATCGCACTCAGACACTTTTATGTGTGTTCCACTGAAATCTGCCATTTGTCTAACAGAATCCCTGAACCTACTTCACAAAGCCCTGTGCGTGATCGGGATCTTGAAAAGGGCGGGAAGGGGAGGAAGGAAGGGAAGGGAAGTAGAGACCAGGACTTAGGTAATACTAAACTGATGCCACTACAATCAATGAACAGCCAACAAGCCAGTTTTTAACCCTTTGACTCCTGCACCCTGTTCATCAGCCCACACCCTGTCCATCAGCATCCTACATTGTCAATCATGCTAACAAAGCAAAAACTTAACCCTTTGACTCACTCATCCTATCCACCAGCATCCTGCAGGATGCTGGTGGATAGGGTGAGGGAGTCAAGGAGTTAAGTTTTTGAAATTGTTGGATAGGGTGCGGGAATCAGTGGGTTATACTGCACGCTCAGGTTATCAATCTTCATTCCATGGATGTGAGCTTATTTTAAAGAGCCACCCTTCCTAGTTTACGAAAAGCAATAATACATTGTAGCTTTCATCGGAATAGCATTTAGTTTGATTCTAATTTGAGATAAGTACAAACAAAAAGACCAATGCTGTCAGACGAGCTGGCTCATGAGTGGGGAATTGCCGGTTTTTTGTCTGTTTTTTTTTGTTTGTTTGTTTGTTTTGTTTGTTTGTTTGTTTGTTTCCTCTTCAGGATTTTGGAAGGTAAAGCAGTGGAGGAGAGGAGAAGGGCACACCCCCTTATAATGCTGGCCCCAAGAAAAACTGAGATGTCTGCCTTGTCATTCGTGACAGCTCCTGGGTTACGGGACATCTCTTTCCTATCTGTTATATGTATATCTGAAATACATAGTATGGTACAATTCTTACCCGTTTTATGCTTATTCGAAATACATAATAATGGGACAACTGTCACCAGTCTGTTTCATGTCTGTTCGAAATACATAGTTATAAGAAAACTCTTATGCATTTTATGTGTATTTGAAATATGTACAAACAGAGAATATAAGTGTAGTCATACACTCTCTCATTATAGGAATTTTATCTAGGCATAATTACCGATTGATTAAAATATATCTAGACATAATTACCAACTTTTCCTCTTTGTAGACAGCTTCCAGCAGGTCCAGTTGCCTATCGTATTGTATGGAAATAAAATTGTTGTGAAACATTGACTCCTACCACTATGTTGGTTGTTTTCCTTGATTGAGGCTTTCGGCATGGAATCGTATCAGAACATGCAGGCATAGTATTTTCCAGCAGACTGCATCTATTATTTTCCTCAATAAATAAAAAGATAACTTGGCGAAAACAAAGTTTTGTTTGTTTGATTTTTTCTCTTTTTTTCCCCCGTCTTCTATCACTTTTCCCTTGTTGATATTATTTTCCACTTGGTTGGTTGGTAAAAGTTGATTGGTCGGTTTTCTGTCTTGTCGATCAGTCGATTGGTTGATCAGTTGGTTTATCAGCTGACTGGCTGATCAGTTACTCGGATGGTTGGATAGCTAACTGGTCGGTTGTTTGGAAGTTGGTTGCCAAAGCAAGGCTGGGGACATGTCCTGCTGTTCCAGCTTTGCCTGACATCTCAAAGATATGTAAGACAATGATGATTAAAATATTGGAAATTTACCTGATACCGTAATCCAAAGTCAGAACAAGATTGAGGCAACTGAAATGTGGTTAATAAGAAGAATGTTGAGAGTTCCATGGATAGCAAAGAAAACCAACGAGACAGTCTTGAAGGAGGCAGACACAAGAAGATCATTAACAAAGAAGATTAGAAAATGACAAGCAACATTTATAGGACATTTCAAAGGGTAAGAGAAATTAAAGCACCTGGTTGCAACAGAAAAGCTGGAGGGAAAGAGAGCATCAGGTAGACCCAGGGAGAAAATATTGGACGGACTTGCAGAAAGATGAGGACAGAGAGGGTGGGAGATGCACTTGCAGCGACAAGGCATAGATTCGTTTGGAGGGCCATGATCGCCAACGCCATGTGGCAGGGCACATGATGATGATGATGTAATCCATTCGAGTCTAAAGGGTTGTGGAAAAATTTGGAGAAGAAAATTGTATGATTTTTGTTTACGTATATCATGACGTAGGGATATATTTTCCATCTCATTATCCTTCACAACTGAACAACAATTGCACTACAGTTGTGACCATTTATTTGAAAGAATACAACCTTAACAAGAAGGGAGAGAAGTGTTTTTAAAAGTTTAGATTGCAGTGAGGTCCCTTTGTTGTTCTCGGAGAGGGGTGTGTGTCTAACTGAAGAGTTCTGTATAAAGTCACAATTTTGAAACATTACAAGAAACACCCTAGAGGTGCTGGATGGGACTCAGAGCAACAATGCCTCACCACTGGCCGGACAATTGCCTACTAGCTACCGACGTCACACGGTAGCCATTTCGCCAAACACAGGTGATATATAGATAAATGAAATAAATGATAAATGAAAAATAAATGAATGAATGAATGACGTAATTAATTAATACGTGAATGAATGAATAAACAAACAAACAAAAATGAATAAATAAATAGATAAAATAAAATAAGTAAATATGCAAATATTGAAATGACTGTAATAAAACGCATAATTGTTTCGTTTATCATCAACATGATCAAGCCACTTCCGGTGATCAGTGTGACCGTTTTTGTTTGTTTTTTGTTGTTGTTTTGTTTTGTTTTGTTTTCTCTCCAGTCCTTGCCAGCTGCAGTAGAGCTTGCTGGTCAACGAGAGTGAACTTTGTCGTATTTCTTGTCTCTCCTCTTAAAAGAGGTGACATTACTGCAGCATATTTTCTCTCATTCCATATTTTTCCCTTCCCAACGTATACATCTTATGACAATTCTTTTTTCTAACTTCTTTAATTTTTTTTCTCTAATTCCCTATATCTTTTTCTTCCCAACAAATAAATCATATGATAATCCTTTTTCTTACTTCCTTAATTTTTTTTTTTTTTTTTTTAAATCTTATTCCCCATTTCTTTTTCTTCCCAACAGATACATCTTACGATAATTCTTTTTGTTGCTTCCTTAAATTAAACTTTTCTCCTGATCTCAGTTCGCTGTAATAGCGTTCCCAACAGATATGTCTTCTGATGATTCTTTTCTTACTTCCTTAACTCTTTCATTTCCCTAGCCTGTCCATCAGCTACAAAAAACATTAACTCTTTCATTCCCTCACCCTATCCACCAACTTCCTGTAGGAAGCTGGTGGGTAGGGTGAGGGTGTGAAAGGGTTAAGTTGTGTTTTTTTTTGGCTATGCTGTCAAGACTGACAATGCAGGACGCTGGCAGATAGGATGAGGGAATTAAAGGGTTAAGTTTTTGTCCTGATCTCAGTTCGCTGGAATAGGTAGGTACCATATGCTCTGCCAGAACTCAAGGACTAGCTCACCGCTCAATTTTCCACTTTCTCAGTTTTGAGCAAACTGAGGTCACCATGACAGCAGGGCATGACGGTTCCACTGAGAATCTGGGATATTTTTTTTACAGTACTTCAAACTTCAAATAATGAAAAAATAGGGATGATAGTGATGGTGCTATGGAGTTTCACTTGGTATATAGAATGTGTGACAGGGCTGTACTTCACTCTTCATAATACATCAGTTTGTTTGTTTGTTTGTTGTTGTTGTTTTTCTACTCTAGTCTGCCCGCTGACTTCAGAGAATCAGGCCTGATGACTGCAGGGAAAGACCTGCTGGCTGGTCGGAAAGACGGCAAATTTGGGATCCCGTTCGGGGCATGTCAGACCTTGCTGAACAGCAAAATGGGCGTCGGAAGCTTGGGAGGTGATTGTCCGGAGAGTGGTGAGGCATTGGTGCTCCGGGTCCCATCCGAACTCTCGCAGTCTTTCTTGTTAACTTTGGCTTGTGGCTTGGCACTGACTTCAGGAAATGAGGCCTGATGACCGCAAAGAAAGACCTGCTGGCTGCTCGGGGCATGTCAGACCTTGCTGAACAGCAAAATAGGCTGTGTCTGGAGCATCATGCCTGGCCGCTTTCGTGGCCGTTCCAGCAACGCCTGTGATTGAAGTAAGGCAACGTTTGGAGCTTCCGACTTCAGCTAACTGTCGAGACTATACGTGTAGTAAGGGGGAAGGAGCTGACAGTTGTGCGGGCTGCCCGAAAGAGAGATGAAGATCAGAGAGGGGCAAGATAGGGGTCTTCCATTCTCTCTTGGTCCAAAGATTAGGCTGGACCTGGTTGATGCGCGCTGTGTGGCTATCTCCCAGGGTTTGTCATCTTCCCACTTTGTCATTCGATTTATAAACAAAGAAAGTGATGACTGGGTACGACTGAGTCATGCAACGCATAGACAGCCCCCCTTTGCTTGATGAAATGACTGTCGAGCAGTGTCAGAAACTTGGCAAGTGATTGTCCAGAGGGTGGCGAGGCATTGGTGCTCTGCGTCCCACCCGCACCCTTATGGTGTTTCTTGTTAACTTCATAACATATCAGCTGTTTTTTTCTTGTTTTGTTGTTGTTGTTGTTGCTGTTTTGTTGGTGGTGGGGTTTTTTTGTTTGGTTTTGTTTGTTTTTATTCTGCCCTAATCGGCTCATATCAAGAACTGAGCGTGGGAAGACTGGGGCAACACAGATTCTTTTTGTTATTGTTATTGTTACTTTTGTTTAAAGCCCAGCCGACTACGTAGAGCTATATCAGGGCTATAACCGCTTAACAACAGAAAAAAAAACAGAAAGGAAAATTAAGTACACAAACCAATGCATTCGCGCACATATTCTAAGGACATGTCCCCGGCGTTGACCATTTCGTCCAATTTAACGCACATGGGATTTAAAAAACAAACCTGAATACAAATTTAAGCATACCTAAGGACACCGAAACATACATAAAAGCGGGCATAAATTACCAAAAATTGCTTCTGCACATCTCACCTCCCTAGAGCCCCAAATGCGCTTAATACACGTACCCAATTATCAGTCCTAAGAAAAAGTATGTAAGACTTTATCGAACATACACAGGTAAATGGACCAGCAAGGCAGAAAATTATAGGAAGAAATGACAGAAAGCAAAGGAACAAGGCAGAAACAAAGAGAGTGACAGAAAAGAGGAAATGTTTAGCACAGAATTTCCAGAAGGTGGGGACACCACCTATATCGAAAGAGCCCCCGGCATCCCCACGGGGGTTAGGCAACACAGATGAGTTTCTCCCACGTGTATTGTTAAAATGAATAGGCCTATATTACTTTATACCATCAGAATAGCGCTGAACACTCGCACGTTGTCCCTGGCTGGAAAGGGTAGTGTTCACCACTCACATTGAGCGTGGCGTCCTCTGTATACCGCAGTCATTATATTATGATGTCTTTGGTATACTGGAACAAGCAGCTGGAGGAGAGATGAGACATTACACAGGTGTGATTCTTTGCTATACCTGCATTGCAGGGCAAAGGTGACTGACTGACCAATAGATACAAATCGCTGACGTCTGTGAAATGATTTTCATGCGCCCCCCCCCCCCCCCTCCTTCCTCTGTACACGTGACACCACAGGCATGTCATATACTGAATGGGAGAAGGATCACACCTCAAACAGAGGCATTTTCATAATGGCTTATTTTCAGTTCAGTTTCAGTTTCTTAAACAGTTTCAGTTTCTCAAGACGACGCCTCTGCGCTCGGAATGAATTCCATATGCACTAACGTCACAGGTTTGGTAAGGGTGATGGAGAAGATCCAGAATGATCACGGTACAAGCCTTAAGTCTGAACATAAACCCATGACCTGGCCAGGTCCTGAGGTCCTATCTAGATAGTGCCATAACCTGGGGTCGTAGAGGAGTGAGGTGGTAGAGACCTCAACCTTTCCTGGGGCCAGCAACACAAGGGCAGCGCCCATCCCCTCTCCCTCGCTTTAAATTCATATTTGTATTCACTTTTTCACTTCATTTTTTTGTTACCAAAACTTCAGAAAGGCAAGAAGGCTAATTGGTCTTCAAGGGGTGGGACCTGGGGAATCAACCTATATCTCCCATGTCTTATATCAAGGCAGCCGGACAATGCCATGCTCTTCACGATTTTCAACTGCCGTGGGATCTTTAACGTGCGCAACCAGAAGGCACACGGGTCCGACTTGTTTTTTGTCCCCTTCCGAAGGACTAGACGTTCAGTTCAATTTTCCGGTCAAACTGTGGAGAAAAGTCGAGGCCTCTACAGGAAGCAAACCTTAGAACCTCAAGTTTAGTTGTTGGCAGGCGAACGTCTGAACGATTCTGCAACCCTTTCTCCCGTCTGTGTGAACTAATTTTCGTGTTCCTCCACCTGTACACGTAACACCACAACAGGCTTATCATATACTGCATGGGAGAAGGATCAAACTTCAAACAGAGGCATTTTCATTATGGCTTATTTTCAGTTTGGTTTCAGTTTCTTCAAGACAGTTTCAGTTTCAGTTTCCCATTCAGTTTCCCAAGACGAATTCCATATGCACAAACGCCACAGGCGCCGTGTGTATGGTGGTCATGGCAACAGCCTTAAGTCTGCATATAAACCCTTGGGCTACTAGCAGAAGAAGAAGAAGAAGAAGAAGCAGGCTCCAGTAGCTCAGTTGGTTTGAGCGTCGGATTCACATGCTAATAATTGTGGGTTCGAATCACGGGGTGCGCTACATTAAAACTGGCCTTCTCATCGTCCCATCTTGATCTTCACATCGTTGTTGTTTTGGCGGTGTCGGTATAGAATTAGATAGGTCCCCCTTCCCCCACTTCCCTGGTATGGTTATCCCCGTCGGCCATCACCTGAGGTGGGTGTCGACGTAAAAACTGAACCAAACCAAACCTTGGGTTGGCCAGGTCCTGAAGTCCTACCAAGCCTATGTTTTACCTAGCCTATATTTTCATACTAGTATTGTATCTGCCTATCATTGGAACACTCTTGGATATATGTAAATGACATGTGTGTCTGTGCATCTTATCTTTAGAGATGTTTTGCTCTCGGCATAAATACCATGCATACTAATGTCGCAAGAACCAAGTCTCGTGTGTTGTGGTCCAAACCACTGAAGACTGCAGTCCTGTCACACATTATGTGTGATGTAGAACTATGTTGTTGTTTTTTAGAAGAAAGACGAAAATAATAAAAACTATTCTTGTTTCTCTGAATGGCAAGCTCTCAAAATTAAAATGACATACAATAAAGACAAAACATTGGTAATAGTTCCAAAATGATTGAGCAAAATATGTTACCAGATTTTGATTTTTCTTTAAAAAAATTGCAGACAGCAAAATGTATTTTTACCCCGTTACTTCATTTCTATTGGAGTAAAAAGATAGTCCTACTTCTCTTCTGGTACAACCCAAGAACGTTCCAATTGAAGAACTTCAAGTTTAGGAACTCGTTCAAGAGGGCACAACTCGCGATAAGAGGTTGGTTTATTTTCACTTTCTTAATCCCCAAAAGGCGTTATGTATAAAACGAAGATATTATGTAATTATGTCCCACTGTCCAACTGTAATCATAGTATCATTTGCAGAAAATGTTGAGTGCACTGAATCTCAAAGCCTTGACTGACGCACTGAACAAGAGATGCCTGCACAAGTCGGGCCAAGACAGTATTTTTTTGTTTTGTTTATTTTCTTCTTTCTCTTTCTGGTTTTTAGGAGGGATACAAAGTTCATAGTACACTTTTGAGTAACTAGTGTTCCGTGCACCACCTGTATAGCCTGTGCGTGAATCTTTTTTCATGGTTTGTTTGTTTGCTTGTGTTTGTTTTACCCCAGTTCATTTTCTTCGAATGCATCGATGATCGATTGATATGTGTACTTAATTTTCTTTTCTTTCTTCAAGTATTGTAGGCCTATATGTTTTGAAACGGTTATAGCCCAGGTATGGCTCTGTGCTGTCAGCTATTCCTTAAACTGGAACTCTGTAGTGGATAAAATTGATAAATTCTGTGTGGATGGGTGGCTGTTTTGTAGTCCCCCCCCCCCCCTCCACCAGCTTTTCACCTAGATTTCCATGTCTTTTATGGTATGTATCTTGATATCTTTGTAGCATCTGTAATGTGCACCATGAAAGAAATTGCACAATTAGTACTGAGCCTGTAAGTACTAAACTAGTGCAAGTTACGATTAATGAGATTCCAACAAATGTTTCCAATGAGCATAAAATTTTGAGAGTTACTGTGAATGTGATGTTTTGCTTGTAATTTGGAAGTGGGGGGGGGGGGGGCTGTCATTTATCAGTTTTGGGGCTTACAAGTAAACTATTGTCTGGAGCATACTACACAGACAAATAAAAGACAATGACTATGAGTAGCAGTTTCAGTATTTATTGTTTTGCCTTTTAATGTTTTATACGTAATAATTCTGTTTGTCTTTTATATATTCAGTAATTCTGTTTATGTAGAGCAAACAGTCCATGTCAAAGCATATACCACAGGTTTTTCAAATGTCAAACTTGCTGGACCTAGTTTGCACACGTTGTGTGACTATGTCCCGGAGTTTGTCATCTCTCCACCTTGCCATTCAGTTTGTAAACAAGGTAATTGATGACTTGGACCAAATGGATAATGCAGCAAATTTACAACCTCCCTCTGCTTGATGAAATGGTTATCGTTTGGCGTCAGGAGCTTGGGAGGTGATTGTCTGGAAGGTGGTGAGGAAATTGGTGCTCTGGGTCCCAACCAGCACCCTCAGGTGTTTCTTGTTAACTGTTGTGTGCTTGCCTCAGCAGTATGCTCATTGTTTGAGATTTGAAAAACCTGCGTGTTGCATGAAGTACATGTAAACATTTATATGTGTCAAATTTAAATTTCAGTGCATCATTTGTATATATATATATATATATATATATATATATATATATATATATATATATATATATATATATATATATATATGTCTAATCAGGAACACTGCAGACTAATGAGATTGGTTAAATTAATAGTCTTATGCTGATAATACAAACATGTAGTTTTCTCATTGTATATTTTTATGCTTTGCTTTTTTGTTATTCTGTAGAGCAAGTTCTATGCTTCGATCATTGTGTGTTATCAACCTGCCTAGTTTAGTAAGAACAAAGTCAATAAGTTTTTAAAAAATGTAATTGAAAAAGACAACATCAATAACAATAAAAACAAATGCAAACAACCCTCCATCCAGCTGTATGTCCCCCCCCCCCCTATCCCCATCCTGTGGGGATGCTGGGGGCTCTTTCAGTATAAATAGTATCCCCACCTTCTGGAAATTCTGTGCTGGAAATTTCATCTTTTCTGTCACTGTCTTTGTTTCTGCTTTGTTCCTTTACTTTCTGTCATTTCTTCCTATCTTTTCTGCCTTGCTGGTCCATTCACCTGTATGTGTTCAATAAAGTCTTACGTACTTTTTCTTAGGATTAATAATTGGGTATTAAGTGCATTTTTGGCTCTACGGAAGTGAGATATATGGAAGCAATTTTAGGTAATTTAGGCACGTTTATATGGTTTGGTGCTGTAGGTGTATTTAAGTTTGTATTTAGGAGTGTTTTTAAATCCCCTGTGTGATAAATTAGATGGAGTAGTCAGCGCCAGGGGCATCTTCTTAGATTATGTGTGCGAACACATTGATATATGTGATAGGTCGCGTGGTTAAGGGGGGGGGTAAGGTGGTGATGATGATATTGGTGATATCGCAGCGCCAGGTGAGATGGATGAGTGGGTTAAGGGGTTTTGGTGATGATTGCTGTGGTGGTCCTATAATCCAGAGCAGAAAGGGAAGTCTCTCAATCAAAAGACGAAGTCCTCGTTTCGCTACTTGACTCTTTATTTTTGAGAAAAGAAGACGAGGAAGGAGACAGGTAAGAAGGAGTCAAAGAAGACACCAAAGAAGACAGTGCCTGTAAGACACAAAATAGGTTTCATAAATACAATGACAAAGTACACATTTTGTGAAATAACAATGTCAATGTCTCGTACAAGAGTGAACTACTACATTCTAACAGAAGATGTCTACATTTACAAACAAAAGCACTAGCATTTGTAAACATGCAACAAATAATTGATAACAAAATGTTGTGTAAAGAACTACTACATTATACCAAAATATGTGGTGTCGATATTTACATTCTAAAGCACTAGCACTTGTAAACATGGAACAATTGATGACAAAACATTGAGTAACCCTTTGATAAGTTGAGGGTAAACTACCATACTGCTTGTTCGATAGCCTTAGCATAGAGTAGACTTTCAATAATGTACTGGCAAAATAATGCACAGTCATATTAAGCTGTTCGGCCGCCATGGGCTGAGTTAGTTGTAACATTATTACATAACATCTGAGTGGGCAGCTATTGGACAGTTACTATTCTGTAGTGATGACAGACATAGTATTTGACTATGTGAACTGTCATCACAAACATTGGGTCTACCTTATCGAATAGCAGTCAACACACTTGACTTGAGTCATCCATTAAATATTTGCTCCATGTAGTTATGTGTAATTCTATGTCTAGTGCTAGAGATAGTGATGATAAAATAGCATAGCATATTACTAGTTAAGCTATGTCATCAAAGCAACATTCTATATTAATAATGATTAGCAGTGGTGCTGAGCAGACAAGGGATACAACAATTGGATCATTTCGCTGAGCACATGTTTCATCAACTACCATTATGTACACACATACAACATTATCAAGTATAAAATAGTGTACAATAATGCATTGCATCCTGGTAGCTTTCAGACAGTTAATTTTCAGTGGTGATGACATAGTAGGCCTATTTGACAATGAGAACTATGTCATCACAAACAGCACCTAATCAAGTAGCAGTCAGCATGTTGAGAGAACACACTTGAGTAATCTATTACCCATTATCTCTGTGTGATTAAGTATAATTCTAGATCAAGTGCTAGAGACAATGATAACAAAATAGTATAGCATATTACTATTAAACCATGTCACCAAAACAACACTCTATACATGATTATCAGTGGTGCTGATCAGATAAGGGATACATCAAACAGATCAATTAGCTGAGCACGTGTTTCATCTGTCATCATGTCAGTATGTGAATATACAACCTTGTCAGGTATAAAATACTCTTCCTCTGCACAATGCCTTGTATCTTGGCTTTTGGCAGAATATGGTTGTCCATAGTCCTACAATAGCCACATGAAAATAGGGGCTAAATCTATAGTGGTTATTACATTTAAATCTCAGTTCCATCTTCACAATGGTGGCCGCCACGCTAAGTGCTACAGATCTTGTGAGATAGCACATCGTTTAGATCAAAACATACTTTCTCGCTGTGCGAATTCTGCAAATCTAGCGCGGTACTCAATAGACTCGAGCTAGAATCTAAAGAAATAAGAGACACTAAAGTCTAAGCTTACTGCAAATGACAAATTATAATAAAGTGATAAAAATCCAGAACTTACTACAGTAATGCCGTGAAGATGATCACCTGCTGTGAGATCAAGAGTGGTGGCAGGAAAGGGCACCTCTGGTAATACTGAGAATGGCGGTGGAAAAGCACACGCTATGATGCGCCTTGTTAATTTGTACTCTGGGAACAGAGCATGATGGTCATATTTTCAAATCTCAAACCTTTCAGATGGCAAGGTCTGATTGGTTGTTCTCACCAAATTAATCAATCAACCAGATGCCAAGGTCTGATTGGTTGTTCTCACCTAATTAATAAGTCAACACTTAGTGTGTAGTTTTAACGCAGCGCGTCAGTACACACAAGTGAAACGCTGGTCATTGTCCGGCAGTTTCGCGAGTGGGTATGTCCTCGCTATCGAGCCACAAATACCTAAGGCGGTTGAGACAGACGCGCCCTGCGGTCATTGTCTGAGTGTTCCCGCCGGCAATTACACAGTGATTGTTCTATAATGCTGAAGGCAGCATGCATACATTAGTGACGGCCCTCCCTCTACGTTCTGTAAAACTACCACGTAATACTGACTGGAGATGACGACAAAATCTTGTCGTAGGCCCGCTTTAGAGTACATGTACACATTGCAGATCTGCTAATTGTTTAGCAGTGTGTTATCTACAATCGTCATGTACTGGCTAGATCCTTGGAATGTTCAATGCATAGCTATGGGTAGGCAGAGGCTGTGAGATAATAGTACAATTTGACCAAGAGAACGCAAGGCGTTTTTGATCTAGGCAAGCACGCTACACGGTGTTGCCTTTGAGCGTTGCAAGTAAATGGGGAAAGATCGTAACAGAGCAAGGCACTCTGTTACATATATGTAATTAAGTTTCTTTTTTTTTTTCCTGTTGAAGTTTTGTATGTGTTTTGAAATAGTTATAGCCTTGATATGGCTGTACGCAGTCAGCTGGGCTTTAGTCAGCAATAACAATAAGCTGTGTGTCTGTGAATGCATGCTGATGGAGTGTGTAAATGAGTGGTACGTTTTCTTGCAGTGCCTCAGACTGGAACAGGCAGCACACAATAGCAGAAATGCCCTTTTCCAAACTGGAGAAGGTTCTGATAGGAGCAGCTGGGACTGTAGGGGCAGGAGTCCTAGCATGGCAGACTAAGTTTCCATGGATCAAGTATGATTTACAGATGATAAAGGTAGGTCATGGGTCAGCTCTTGGTGATTGGTACTGAAGTCATGTGCTTCTTGTAGAATTAGTATATGATAGTCCATTCAGGCATTAGAGATGAGATGCTTTTGCAAGATCTTTGACATATACAAAGACCACACTACCAACTTGGAGGTCCAGACCAGAGTGAGGTAAGCCATTGGACCATACGAAGACCTGTTGTCAACAGCAAAAAGAAGGAAAATGACATGGTATGGTCATGTATCAAGATCAACAGGACTTGTCAAAACCGTTCTACAAGGAACAGTGTGAGGAGGGCAGAGGGAGAAGAAGACAGAGAAAGAGATGGGATGGAGGACAACATCAGTGAATGGACTGGCCTCACACTCAGCAACTGCCTAAGAGCATCTGAGAACTGGAAGGAATGGAGGAAGCTGGTTGTAAAGTCTTATGTGGTGCCCTAACAGTCTTCAAGACTCCGGGATAAGTGAAGGTGAAGGGGAAGGCCACAAAAAGGTATAAGGCTGATCCAGAACAAAATTGTCACTTATATCACACACACAACACACACAAACACACACACACACACACACACACACACACACACACACACACACACACAAACACACACACACACACACACACACACACACACACACACACACACACACACACACACACACACACACACACACACACACACACACACACACACACACACACAAGCGGGAAGTCCATTGACATGAAATTTTCAGTTCTTCAAAGCACTCTACTCCTTTCCACACTGTTTCACTTTCAGCCTCCTCAGCCAAGCGTCAGATGTTTTTTGATCATCTGATTGAGATTTGATAGCAAGTTGTCATTTCACTGCTTTTGCTAAGTCCTGGATTCTGGAATCTTCTTGCCAGGCAGGTTTTGCTTCAGAAGGGGAAACAGCCAGAAGTTGCGGTGGGTTGGATCAGGACTGTAGGGTGGGTGAGAGAGAACTTGTATGGCTTGCTCTTGTTGATAAGTCATCATGACCTTGTCTTTATAGGCATCTGTGTTGTCATGTACAAAAAAGTAAAACGGGAACCAGAAAAACACGAAAATAGAATCAGAAGGTGTTTTTAATACAACCAGATGAGACAGGTGCAAATTTTTGGCCAAATGGCCTTTGTCAAGAGTCTCACCTGTCTCACCTGTCGGCGTCACCGGGAACAGTGTTGGCCGCTGCACATGATGTCCTCACAAGTTGCCTCCAGCACTCTCGATCTTGGCTAAGTCTGACCACCTCCTGGAGTTTCTTGCACTGATGTTTGTGATGTTTCTAGCAAGTGATGCAGGTGGCCGTCCTCTGTTTCTCTTTCCTTCCACTTTACCTTGGAGGACAGTGGACATCAAGTCTGTTCTCTCATTACGGATTGCGTGTCCAACATATTTCAGTTTCCTCCGTTGTATGAGTACTAGAAGCTATGTAAAGAGTAAATGTAAGAATATCACAAATGAACAAACACCAAATACAAAAATTAGGAGAAAAAGGCTGAAACTTCCTTGCCGCTTCGTCCAGTGGGAGAAAAGGGCTATTATCACAAACAAACAAACAACAAATACAAAAATTATCAAAAAGCTGATGGATAGGGTAAAGGAGTCAAAGGGTTAAGTTTTGCCAGTTGGTGGATAGGGTGCAGGAGTCAAAGAGTTAACCAGGAGCATCCATTGTCTCTCACACATACAGAGCTATCATTGAGGATTTTCTGGTAGCAGCTTATTACCAAGGTTTGGATTCTTTTCTGCAGCTCTGCTTAATGGGCCACATTTCATAGGTGTGCAAGATTGACATCACAATGCAGCTGATTAGTCTTGCCTTTGATTTAAGGGAGGTGTTCATGTCATTCCAGATGGTAAGATGGGACCGAGTCATGTGAACGCTGCTGTTGTTTGCCTGGATATTGTTTGTTATTCTATGATCATTTTGGATCTTCTCCATCACGTGGCATCAGTGGTGTTAATGCACATATATTACATGGAATTACTTCTGGTGTGGAGATATGTGGACAAACTGAAACTGTTTGTTTTGATTTTATGTATTCATCAATGGAATGCAGCTAGAAGGATATTCTGGCTTTGTAAAATTAACATGATCCCAGGAACTCTGAAGAAGATGAACTTCATGAAGAACCAATACTAGTTATTAACGTAATTAAGTAAGTGCACTTTGCTGTTCTTTGCCGTGGTATCTTTATTTTTTCTTTTCTTTCATTGTAACATACAGTTTAGCAACAGCAGACCTAAAAAATTGACTGTATTATGTCACTCTTATTTGCCACTGGGAATAAGAGACTATTCCTTCATTCATTTTCTTTTACAGGCTGGAATGAAACTCATGAAGTACAAAGATCAAATGTTCACCACTTTCCTCATTGACAAATTTGAAGAGAATGTGACTGCTCACCCTGAGAAAGTGATGGTGATTTTTGATGACTGCATGTACACCTTTGAGTTTGTGGAGCAACAGGCAAACCGAGTGGCCTACATTGCACGACAGTTAGGGCTGAAGATAGGTGACACTGTGGCCATGATGATACACAATGAACCTGCTTTTATATGGACCCTGTTGGGTGAGTGGTGTGTGTGTGTGTGTCTGTCGGTGTGTGTGTGTGTGTGTGTTTATGTGTGTGTTTATGTGTGTGTGTGTTTATATGTGTTTGTGTGTGTGTGTTTATGTGTGTGTGTTTATGTGTGTGTGTGTGTTTATGTGTGTGTGTGTGTGTGTGTGTGTGTGTGTGTGTGTGTGTGTGTGTGTGTGTGTGTGTGTGTGTGTGAGTGAGAGAGTTTGTGTGCATATTGTTTGATGTGTGTGCTTGCAGTAATATAACTTTGATGTCTGCTTACACTTGTGTTTTTTGGGGAATTTGACATTTGATATGTTTTGATACATTTTAATATTTAACACATAATCCTAAGAAATCATCTGTCCATCTGCACATGGCATGGCTCACAGATTGTTTTTTGTTTTTTTTTCAAAACAAAAACCACAAAACAAAATGAAAAAATCCACACATACACAGCTGAGAAAATCATGTTAATTGTAACACATTTTGTCTCACACACACAGGCACACATACACAGCTGAGAAAATCATGTTAATTGTAACACATTTTGTCTCATACACACAGGCACACACATCTCTCTAGTCAATATGAAGATAAAAATAATCCGTTCTTTAAACGGAAATAAACATTTGTCGTAGAGATTAACAAGTATTACACATACAAGAGATTATGCTTTGTATGTTAGATCAAACCATTACTAAAAGAACATGTGCACCCAATCATTCTTTGACTGTCAAATGAAACCATTCTCAAAAGGACAACTGCGCCAAATCATTCTTTCAATGTCATATCAAACTGTTCTTGAAAGGACATGAATACCAGATCATTTTTTTGAATATTGTATCAAACCATTCTAAAAAGACAGTGTTTTCAAGATTTTAGAGTTCTGAGTTTCTTCAGGAGGGATTCATTGCACTTGGGGCAGTACCGTAAGTGCTCCACCCAAATCTGCCAGCAGTTACCAGGCAGAATTGCTGAGCTTGTGAAAAACCCTTTGTGTTCCACCCAAATCTGCCAGCAGTTATCAGGCAGACTCGCTGAGCTTGTGAAAAACCCTTTGTGTTCCACCCCACCAGCCTGCTCCAGATCCATGCTTTGAATGTCAGGTGAAGTCATTCTTAGAGAAGACACTTAGGTTTAACAAATTACTGACCAGGTAAGCATCTCAGGAGACATGATAGTTTATAACTGCGTCTTCCCCATGCAGTTGTCTGCATTCAGACCGCCAGCTGAGGTTTATAACAAGTGCCATGTCATGTCACCAGACGGCAGATGCACATCAGAAATAGCAAGCAGAATCGGCCAAGCCGAAAAAGCATTCAACTCGAGAAGATGAAAAGCATTCTTACCAACAAATGCTTGTCGGTTAACATCAGGAAGAGAGTTCTTGAATGTTGTATAGAACTGATACTGCTGTACAATTGTGAGGCGTGGACAGTCAACAGGAAAAGCCAGAACAAAATTGAGGCAACTGAAATGTTTCTAAGAAGAATGTTTAGTTCCATGGACAGAAAAGAAAACAAACAAGACAGTCTTGAAGGAGGCAGACACAAGAAGATCATTAATAAAGAAGATTAGGAAAAGACAAGCAACGTTTATAGGACATATTATGAGGAAAGGGGAATTAGAACACTTGGTCACAACAGGAAAACTGGAGGGAAAGAGAACACCAGGTAGACCCAGGGAGAAAATATTGGATGGACTTGCAGGGTGGCTGAAGACAGAAAGTGTTGGAGATGTACTTGCAGTGACTGGGGATAGATTCGTGTGGAGGGCCATGATCGCTAACGCCATGCGGCAGAGCACATGTTGATGATGATGACCATGTTGAATAAGAAGAAATCATCTGAGTATGAGACCAGGTGTTTGCATTTGTAACTTTTTGGTCTGACACATCATCATGTGCCCTGCTGCATGGCATTGGCGATCATGGAGCTTCATTTGAATCTGTCTTTTGACGCAGCAAGTACATCTCCCACCCTCTCTGTTTTCATCCACTCCGCTAGTCTGGCAGAAGTAAGGCATCACTGTGGCCTAATATGTTTATATGTTGTTGATACAGGACTACAGACATTAGGCATCACTGTGGCCTGCTGTGTGTTTATATGTTGTTGATACAGGACTACAGAAGTTAGGCATCACAGTGTATATATGTTGTTGATACAGGATTACAGAAGTTAGGCATGATGGTGTTTACATGTTGTTGATACCGGACTACAGACATTAGGCATCACTGTGGCCTGCTATGTTTATATGTTGTTGATACAGGACTACAGACGTTAGGCATCACTGTGGCCTGCTGTGTGTTTATATGTTGTTCATACAGGACTACAGAAGTTAGGCATCACAGTGTATATATGTTGTTGATACAGGATTACAGAAGTTAGGCATGATGGTGTTTATATGTTGTTGATACAGGACTACAGAAGTTAGGCATCACTGTGGTCTGCTATGTTTATATGTTGTTGATACAGGACTACAGACGTTAGGCATCACTGTGGCCTACTGTGTGTTTATATGTTGTTAGTACAGGACTACAGAAGTTAGGCATCACAGTGTTTATATGTTGTTGGTACAGGACTACAGACGTTAGGCATCACTGTGGCCTACTGTGTGTTTATATGTTGTTGGTACAGGACTACAGAAGTTAGGCATCACAGTGTTTATATGTTGTTGGTACAGGACTACAGAAGTTAGGCATCACAGTGTTTATATGTTGTTGGTACAGGACTACAGAAGTTAGGCATCACAGTGTTTATATGTTGTTGATACAGGACTACAGACATTAGGCATCACTGTGGCCTACTGTGTGTTTATATGTTGTTGGTACAGGACTACAGAAGTTAGGCATCACAGTGTTTATATGTTGTTGGTACAGGACTACAGAAGTTAGGCATCACAGTGTTTATATGTTGTTGATACAGGACTACAGAAGTTAGGCATCACAGTGTTTATATGTTGTTGATACAGGACTACAGAAGTTAGGCATCACAGTGTTTATATGTTGTTGATACAGGACTACAGAAGTTAGGCATCACAGTATTTATATGTTGTTGATACAGGACTACAGAAGCTAGGCATCACAGTGTTTATATGTTGTTGATACAGGACTACAGAAGCTAGGCATCACAGTGTTTATATGTTGTTGATACAGGACTACAGAAGTTAGGCATCACAGTGTTTATATGTTGTTGATACAGGACTACAGAAGTTAGGCATCACTGTGGCCTACTGTGTGTTTATATGTTGTTGATACAGGACTACAGAAGTTAGGCATCACAGTGTTTATATGTTGTTGATACAGGACTACAGAAGTTAGGCATCACTGTGGCCTACTGTGTGTTTATATGTTGTTGATACAGGACTATAGAAGTTAAGCATCACTGTGGCCTGCTGTGTGTTTATATGTTGTTGATACAGGACTATAGAAGTTAAGCATCACTGTGGCCTGCTGTGTGTTTATATGTTGTTGATACAGGACTACAGAAGTTAACCCTTAAAGCGCTACATAAAATAAAGTACTGTTTTAAGAAAGTGTAGTTAAAATCAAGAAACGTTTATCTAAAACTATGTACTCCAGGTTTTGCCTATTTTCTGTACCTATTATTCACCCTACATATATAAACCTATACATTTTTAGAAAGAGGACAGTCTGGAGATAATGAATAACATAAAATCAAATCTGTACCTTGTCAGTTGTGGGAGATATCCTTGCTGGTAATAAGCACAAAATATTTACACAAATTGTCCAAAAACGTTGTCTTGTCTTCAGCACTCTTGAAAACAGTCCAGATGGCAACAAAATCACAAAAAAAAGTTATATACAGACACATTGTTCACTCCTCTTAGAGGAAAAACAGGTTTTGCAGACTTTCACCTCCTGGGACGCTTGTGGTAGTCCACAAAACAGGTAGCGCACAGGCCAACGTTGCACGCCGGACACTCATACACGGAGCGCACACGAGTATCATGTCCAGCAGCACAGTTCCTCCTCTTTCCTTTAGCCAGCTTGACAAGTTGATGCCCTCCATGTGATGGACCAGCCTCAGGATCAGGTGGGGGTGCTGGGGCCACTTGTAATTGGGCATGAGCCCTGGCAGCTTCAATCTCGGCCTTAGTCCGCCTGTGACGCACAACCTTGGGGGGATGGTAGTCCCCTGCCAAGCTGTGCACCAGAGATATCATGAACTGAAGCCTGGTTTTCTGTGGGGTGTCAGTGGTGTTGAGCTGGTACAGGATGTAACTGTTCACTGCTGCCCTGCCAAATAGCGAAAAGGCCAGTTTTGTTGACCATTTCATCGTCTTCCTCTCAGCCAGGTAGGCGTAGAGTTTGGAGTCGCTCATGTCTACTCCTCCCATGGACTTGTTGTAGAGGCAGACAATGTTGGGTCTTCTCACTCTCTGGCCTCTTCTGTTTTGTACCTCTGTGTATCCAGCACGGGCAGCAGTGGACAGAAGCACTGGTCTGCTTGCACCATCTTTGTACATGACACAAAGCAGTGGACCTTTCCTTCGCTCAGCAACCTCTTGGTTCTTGAGTTTTTTCTTCAAACAGGCTTTAGGAAGGCCTTTCCTGTTCACTCTCACAGTTCCTGTTGCTGTAGTCTGCTGAACATACAGGTCTTGGAACAGAACTGGAGAGGAAAAGTAATTGTCCAATCCTAAGTGGTATCCCTGATTGAAGAAGTTGCACTTGTTCAAGAGGCGCATCACGATGGCATAGGTGACACCCTGCTCAGCTCCAGCATCATCTGGGTTGTGCTTTCCTCTGAAGACTTCAAAGGTGCTGGTGTAGCCATTCTTGCTGTCTGAAAGGCACCACAGCTTGATGCCAAAGCGAGCATGGCGCTTGTTCGGCATGTACATGCGCAGATGTGGAGTTTTCCCCTTGAAGCCAACCATGCTTTCGTCAATCGAAATGTTGACATCAGGGCTGTAGTGGTGATGAAAGGCCCACTGCAATGTGTCAATGAGAGGCTGGACCTTGTAGAGCTGGTAATTTGGGTCCTGCCTATCTGGCATGGCTGCATTATCTGCAAAATGCAGGAATTTCAACATAAGTTGAAAGCGGTCCCGCGAGAAATGCTCCAGGAAAAAGGGTGTACTCATGCAAGGGTTTGAGGAGTCCCAGTAAGAATTTAGGTTTGACTTTTTGATCAGTCCCATGTTGAAAACTATTCCCAGAAAAGCCCTAAATTCCTCTACTGTTGTCCTCCCTTGCTTGATCCATAGGTGCACCCTTGATCTGGGTTTTTCTTGCAGGTACTGCTGGTGTGAAGCCACCCACTGGTCAGCATAGCGGTTGGTTTCTGTTACGATTGTATCAAGAAACCTATCAGGAAAAAATAAGTTTAGATACTCAATGGGACTGGCATCAGGAGCAGGGGCATGTTTTGGGCCATGGTGAGCAGTAAAAGTCACAGGATCAGGGCCAGGATCATCCCCTGTGATGGGCATCCACACACCTCCAACAGCAGGCACGCCCCCTCCAGTGGCTCCAGTCTCACTTTCACTGTCAGTGTCCCCTTCGTCAGTCTCCCAATCTGTAACAATAAAAACGAAACCTAAACTGAATAAATTTTATCTAAATAAAGTCTTAGAATAAACAATAATCAAGCAACAGTGTATCAGCCATCGTTACTGTGTACAATGAACAGTAAAACTTGAGGGGTGACACGAACACCCATTGTAAACAGCCACTCAGTTTTCCAAAGCAGACGACACAGCACAATGACATAGCAGAATACTACAACAGTACATTGACCTACTTTCTCATTAGCGAAGCTGAACAAAGTTTTCACCTACCTTCCAAAGGTTCCTCACTGTCAGTGTCGGTAACATACTCTTCAGTTGTCTCACCATCACGCCCACCAACGAACTCTTCAGGGTCGCTTTCAATATCGCTCATTTTTACCAAAAAATTCTGCGCCAAACTGCGTACTTTGAATTGACAGCGTCAGTCGAACACACAGGAAGTTGTGGGCAATGGAAACGAGGCTATTCGGAAGGTTTCCGAATATTACCGAGCAAGGTTTTGTTGGTACGGTCAACCGGGCCCCTCGAGTGGCCCATCGCGCGCTACCGGGAAAGCCCCTCGAGTGGCCC
>JAPXFY010000016.1:42889965-42952465 GCA_030674185.1 Monoplex corrugatus
CCTAAAATAGCACTTTTCAAGGAGGGAATGTCAACAGCAAAATGAGAAAATGAGACTTGGGGGGGGAAAGTTGAGCACAAATAAAAATTACCTAAGTGCGATGATCCTTTCAAATACAAAGTCAAGTTAACAAGGAAACACCATGAGGGTGTGGATGGGACCCGGAACACCAATGCTTCACCACTGTCCGGACAATCGCCTCCCAAGCTCCCGACGCCACTCGATAGTCATTTCATAAAGCAAAAGAAGGGGGGGGGGGCTGTCCATGCACTGCATGACCTATTCTGACCCTGTCATCATTTACCTTGTTTATAAACCGAATGGCAAGGTGGGGAGATGACAAACCTCGGACAAAGACACACAATGCACACCAACCAAGTCCAGCCCAGCCTCTGGACCAAGAGAGAATGGAAGACCCCTCTCTTACCCCTCTCCAGTTGTCATCTCTCTTTTGGGCAGCCTGCCATGCCACTAGCTCGCATAGCTGCCAGGTCCTTTTCCCATACTATAGTCTCGACAGTTAGCAGTTGGAAGCTCCCAATGTTGGCTTACTTCAACAGCAGGGATTTTTGAATGGCCGCGCTCCATACTCAGCCCATTTTACTGTTCAGCAAAGTCTGACATGCCCCGAACGGGATCCCAAGTTTGCTGTTTTTGCAAGCAAGCAGCAGGTCTTTCCCTGTGGTCATCCGGCCTTATTCCTTGAAGTCGGTGGCCAAGCCACAAGCCGAAGAGTTTAGAGTGACTGACTGTGGTGGCCAAATGGATGAATGGCCGTAGCTTGAACATACTGTCCCAGCCCACCTGTGAAATGTAAAGCTGTGAAAGAGACGTGCATGTCTGTCGCAAAGCTGTGGAGTTTGGATTTTTTTCAAGAGAGATTCATCACACTCGGACAATCCATATGCGCTCCACCCAGATCTTCCAGCAGTTATATGGCAGACTTCCCTGTACTCTGGCAAGATTTTGAAATGGGGAGGAGGAGAGAGGGACGTATGAGACACTGAGCTGACACAGTATATGTCAGAATGATGATTATGATGGTATCTTCCAGCAGTTATATGGCAGACTTCCCTGTACTCTGGCAAGATTTTGAAATGGGGAGGAGAGAGGGACGTATGAGACACTGAGCTGACACAGTATATGTCAGAATGATGATTATGATGGTGGTGATTGGTATTGTTGATATAAAATTATTTTATCCCATTTTTGGCAAATTTCCCCAGTGAAGTAGATATTCTTTTTCTTTCTATATCTTGTTTTTTGGTTTTTCATTTTTTCTTTTTTTTTTTTTTCCTTTTTCGAAGACCCTTCGTGTTCTGAGGTGCAGGTATAGGGTATAATGCCATGATCATTGTGGATCCCGGTCGGTCACATGACATCTGTGACATCAGTAAAAATGGCATTTATTCTGAACACGGAGACATGATCTTGAAAAAACAAAACTGATACTGTCTTTCCATATTTTGTTTTTCTTTCTAACTTTTTCTTTTCTTACTGTCCTACCTGATTTTCTTTTGCAGGTGTTGGCATTTATTTTGTTTGTTTGTAACAGGAGAAGACTTGCTGGAAGCAGTCAGTGATGCACTGGAAGACCTGAGGGAACTGCCTGTGTATGCACAAGGTCTCCTGCCAAACCAGGTGCCTTCAGGCATACGCAGCTTTGATGCTCTGATGACGCGGGCTCTACCTGTCCGGCCTGACCGTAGTGTGCGAAAAGGATTGGGACCTACCTCCATCATGACCTACATCTATACTTCGGGCACCACAGGTACCTGATTGAGTGTTTCGCAGTGAGAGCAAAATGATACTTAACATGTTAAAAGAAGAGACAGTGATGGATGACATTTTACTTTTTCTTTCCTTTTCGTTTTCTTTGTCTAATGGTAACAGTGGTGAAAATGTCATGTCTAACATACATATATATAAAGATATATATATAGTAGATAAACCAAAGAAACAAGACAACAAACTAGAGTTTTGAGCCCAGTACTTCAGCCAATGGCCTTCCTCAGGGGACTGTTTATTCAGGAATGAACACACGCATCAAACATTTTTGAATGAAGACTGTTCACAGAGTAATCCAATCTTTTTTCTTTTCAACAACACGAGACGCCTGCCCATTCCTCCCTCTCCCACCCCAATCCCAACGCCGAACACTAAATCTCATTCCTCCACCCCAGCGTGCTCCACCCACATGAACACAACCGCACGCACTTGCACGCACACATATACAACATTAAACAAACACAAACACTCATTTATATGCACACCCGCACACAGATATATGTACATGTGTGTGTGTTGACTGTAACTTTATCTCAATCACTGTCACACTTTGACTTTAGTCTTGAGGATGAAATAGGTCATCTTCTATAGTATATTCATAAGTATGTACAGCTTCTCCCACAGGTTCAGAGGCGTCCCAGATACAGAAGTGCTCAAAAGAGCTGGCATTCAGTCTCTGTATCCCATTCTGTGGTCTTGGCGTCTCAGGTGGCTTGGTCACGTTGCGCACATGGATAATTCCAGAATCCCCAAGTAGATACTGTATGGGGAACTGTCTGAGGGCACGCGTAACGTTGGACGACCCAAGCTGCGATTCAAGGACCAGTGTAAAACGTCTATGATAGAATTTTCTATCAATGTTGCAAACTGGGATACGGTTGCCCAGGATTGAGTGGGGTGGAGAGCTGCTGTTTTTGCGGGAGCAAAGAGCTATGAAGAGGACAGAGTCGAGCGCGCTATAGAGGCTAGACAAAGATGCAAATGCCCCACGGTGGATGACTCCACAGTATACTACTACTGTAGTCATTGTCAGAAACCGTGCTGATTGTGCGTTGGTTGTTTTAGCCATGAGCGTCGCTCTGTTTTAAGATAACTAATTTTCCACTGCCGACCATCGCCATCAATGAAAAAAGCCACAGACGGTGTCTGTATAGAGTTAATAAGTACTATTGTTCTATTTCTATAGGTTTGTGTCTGTATAAAGTTAATGATAATAATAAAGACTGTTCTGTTTCTGTGGATGTGTGTCTGTATAGAGTTCATGAAGGATAATAATATGTATTGTTGTATTTCTATGGGTTTGTGTCAGTATAGAGTTAATGAATGACGATTATAAGTATTGTTCTATTTCTATGGATGTGTATCTGTGATAACAATAAGTACTGTTCTATTTCTTTGGATGTGTATCTGTATGGAGTTAATGAAGGATATAATAAGTATTGTTCTTTTCTATGGATCTGTGTCTGTATAGAGTTAACAGTAATAATAAGTATTGTTTTTGTCTTTGGATCTGTGTCTGTATAGAGTTAACAGTAATAATAAGTATTGTTTTTGTCTTTGGATCTGTGTCTGTATAGAGTTAACAGTAATAATAAGTATTGTTTTTGTTTTTGGATCTGTGTCTGTATAGAGTTAACAGTAATAATAAGTATTGTTTTTGTCTATGGATCTGTGTCTGTATAGAGTTAACAGTAATAATAAGTTTTGTTTTTGTCTTTGGATCTGTGTCTGTATAGAGTTAACAGTAATAATAAGTATTGTTCTTTTCTATGGATCTGTGTCTGTATAGAGTTTACAGTAATAATAAGTATTGTTTTTGTCTTTGGATCTGTGTCTGTATAGAGTTAACAGTAATAATAAGTATTGTTCTTTTCTATGGATCTGTGTCTGTATAGAGTTAACAGTAATAATAAGTATTGTTCTATTTCTATGGATGTGTGTCTATATAGACTTAACAAAGGACCACAATAATTATTGTTCTGTTTCTATGGATTTGTGTCTGTATAGAGTTAATGAATGATAATAATCATTGTTCTATTTCTGTGGATGTGTGACTGTATAGAGTTAATGAATGATAATCGTAAGTATTGTTCTATTTCTGTGGATGTGTGTCTGTGATAACAATAAGTATCGTTCTATTTTGTGAATGTATGTCTGTATAGAGTTAATGAATGATAATGATAAGTATTGTTCTACTTCTATAGATGTGTGTCAGTATAGAGTTAATGAAGGATAATAAGTATTGTTCTTTTCTGTGGATTTGTGTCTGTATAGAGTTAACAATTATATTAATTATTGTTCTGTTTCTATGGATTATTGTCTGTATAGGGTTAATGAATGATAATAATTATTGTTCTGTTTCTATGGACATGTGTTTGTATAGAGTTAACGAAGGATCACAATAATTATTGCTCTGTTTCTATGGATTTGTGTCTGTATAGAGTAAATGAATGATAATAATTATTGTTCTATTTCTGTGGATGTGTGACTGTAGAGAGTTAATGAATGATGATCATAAGTATTGTTCTGTTTCTATGGTGCACCCGTGCACACCCAACGGCGTGTAGCAGACGTCTTTTCTTCTCAAACGATTTTGCGTACAGTTAACTCCCCTGGTTCAGCGATTCTAAAAATGTTTGGAAATTCTATTATTTAAACCCTTAAAAGCTACGAAATGCGTGACTTGTGCATTCTAATTTAGCAGAAAAGTATGTATTATAGGAAATGTCCTCATGGCGAAATTTCCCTTCGTTTTCCTGAAATCAATAATTTTGTTGTCCGATCGTTCGGTACTATTCAAATTTCCAACCAGTGAGCCGTGACGATAATTGGAAATTTGTAAAATAATGAAATAAATTGTGGAAATTTTAAGATCACGATTAGAATGTTGGTATTCTAATCTTTAATTTGGACCACATCACACCTTTAATCAATAGATATTAAGCTTGCATTAAAGAAAGTTCAGGCCAAGTCAAAGTGCGGCAAATGGCCAAAATGACCGCCATCTTGCCGGGATGTAGAATCGAATTCTTACTATTTAAAATCTGACTTAGAATACATAATTACATTTACATTTTTGCTCCTTTTATAAACAGAACTGATACTGCAATGAAATATTGCTAAACAGTAAAGTATTAGAAGAGATCTTGGCATTCCATATTGTGGTTGAACTGTGCTTTTCCAAATTACAGTAAAATATTAGAAGAGATCTAGGCATTCCATATTCTGGTTGAACTGTGCTTTTCCAAATTAAGATCATTTGTGTTTTCTATTGCCTGTTCACCGACCAGTTTCTGCACTGAGAGGTTGATTTACCTATTCAAAGTATGTCCAAATAAACTTATCGGTTATCGTGTATTTACTCATTTGTTTGATATTTTTCATGGACTAATATTGATTGATTAAATACGTAAAAATACGGCTAAAATCCCTTTCAGCAAAGTGTAAACATTGACTTAAATCACTTATAGTTTCGATCTAAGTGCATGTTGTGCAAAATGATGTAGACCACAACAATCTGTGTGCTGTGTAGAATTGTCTGATATATAATATGATGATATTTGTTATGTGGACCGCAAGATAAGCACTGCTGAGCTTGCACGAAGAAACACAAATCTGGCCCCTAAGGGGCCCCAGAGAGTTGATTCGCCTGTGGGCTCACGGTGCCATCAATGCAGTTCACATGTCGAGTATATAAGCGGATGAGTGTGAGTGCCATGTATATGCCTTCCTCCTCTGGTTTGATCGTGAACAGTCGGGTCAGAATAAAGAGAGAAACACCAGCTCTGCCTTCCATAACTCCCCTGTGTAACAATTTGTAACATTTATTCATATAATATCACTAATAATCTTTTTTTTTACCTTGAGCAAAGTCTACTTTATTCATGTTGTTTTGTGCATACAAAGACCTTCTCACCTTTGACTGTGTGTTCATGGAGCTGATCAAAGTGTGTGACTGCACGGTGATCCTGACCACAAAATTTGGGGTATTTTCAATGTGGCACATGAAGAAGAAATATTCAAGGAAGAACTTCAATATTTTGGCATGAACTAACCCAGCATGTTAATATTCAGATCTGAAAGTTTCATTTTGTTCCTTTATGTTTTGTATTTTTTGTGATTTTTTCCCTAACCCTTCAAAATGGGCCGTCCCTGGGAAAACGCAAGGGGAAAAACTCTCTGTACCGAGTGAGTCAACTCTATACAAACATACGTCCATACAAATAGAACTAATTATTATAACTATTAACTCTATACAAGCACACATCCATAGAAACAGAACTAATTATTATAACTGTTAACTCTATGCAGTTATAATAATTAGTTCTGTTTCTATGGATTTGTGTCTGTATAGAGTTAACAGTTATAATAATTAGTTCTATTTCTATGGATGTGTGTTTGTATAGAGTTAACAGTTATGATAATTAGTTCTATTTGTATGGACATGTGTTTGTATAGAGTTAACAGTTATAATAATTAGTTCTGTTTCTATGGACATGTGTTTGTATAGAGTTAATGAAGGATAATAATAGGTATTGTTCTTTTCTGTGGATTGTCTGTATAGAGTTAACAATTATGAAATTATTGTTCTATTTCTATGGATTTGTATCATGTATAGAGTTAATGAATGATAATAATATTGTTCTTTTCTATGGATTTGTGTTTGTATAGAATTAATAATTTCTATTTCTATGGATGCGTGTCTGTATAGAGTTAATGAAGGATAATAAGTATTGTTCTATTTCTATGGATGTGTGTCTGATAATAGTAACTATTGTTCTATTTCTATGGATGTGTGTCTGTATAGAGTTAATGAAGGATAATAATAAATATTCTATTTCTATGGATGTGTGTCTGTATAGAGTTAATGAAGGATAATGATAAGTATTGTTCTGTTTCTGTGGTTGTGTGTCTGTATAGAGTTAATGAAGGATAATGATAAGTATTGTTCTGTTTCTGTGGATGTTGTCTGTGTGTAGAGTAAATGATAATAATCAGTATTGTTCTATTTCTGTGGATTTGTGTCTTATGTATTCCACCAGAAACACTGAAAAGAGAATGGGAATGCATATTTGATTCACAAAACAAGATAGATGCAAATTTTCAGCCAGTCGGCCTTGGTCAGGTGTACACAGTAGACAACAAAGAACAATTCACAAAACTTAGGAATAACAAAGTAAGACTTCACTTATGTTTCATTTTTTTATATCTGAATTTAAGTTTTGTGAATTTTTTTCTTAGCTGTCTTTTGTGTCCAGCTGAGAAAGGCCATTTGCCTGAAAATTTGCGCCTGTCCTGTTTTGTGATTTAACTATGGTTTGTCATTCAGTTTTCGTGTGTTTCTGGTTCAAGTTTGCTTTATCCCCCGTGGGGATGCCAGGGCTCTTTCAGTATAAATAGTATCCCCACCTTCTGGAAATTCTGTGCTGGAAATGTCCACTTTTCTGTCGCTCTCTTTGTTTCTGCCTTGCTCCTTTGCTTTCTGTCATTCCTTCTTATCATCTATTGCCTTGCAAGTCCATTCACCTATATGTACTTGGGATTAATAACTGGGCACATGTATTAAGTGCATGTTTGGCTCTGGGAAGGTTATATATGCGGAAGGAATTTTAGGTGATTTATGCCAGTTTTCATATGTTTTGGTGTCCTTTGGTATGCTTAAATTTTATTCAGGTGTTTTTTAATCCTCTGTGTGATAAATTGGACAGAGTGATCATCATCAGGGGCATGTCCTTAGATTATGTGTGCAAATGCATTGATTTGTGTACTTAATTTTCTTTTCTTTTTTTTTTCCCTGTTTAAGTTTTGAATGTTTTGAAGCGGTAATAGCCCTGATATGGCTCTATGCAGTCGGCTGGGCTTTAAGCAACAATAATAATAACAATAACCCTGGCAGTCACTTTGGTCGATATTTCTATGTCTGAAGTTAGTGACCAGTATTGTTCTATTTCTACAGATTTGTGTCTTATGTATGCACGCGCATGTGTGAACAAACGTACAGATGGTGCTTGTTTACAGGCCTGCCCAAACCAGCATACGTCAGCCAGATGAAGGGAGCGGTTATGGGCCTTCTCATGCTGATGGTGGGTTTAGGCCCTGACGATGTGATATACACCTGTCTTCCACTTTACCACTCGTCCGGAGGTGGCCTCGGACTGCACTGCTTGTTCTGGACAGGTGATGGTTGTGATTTTCTCATGTGTTGGTGTTTAATCAGTCTGGAATGATGCATTTGAAGGGAGATGTGGGATTATGACACTTACGTCATCTGCATTATCTTTTTTTGTTTTGTTTTGTTTATTCATTTTTTTAGGATCATTGTACTCAGGGAGGTTACCTTTGTGCTCACATTTTTTTTTCCCTTTTTTTTCTGTGCCATTTTCTACGCCACCTCAATGGCCGCAGAAGCTGGTGCAGTTTTTTTACAATGCTATGATGATGATGTCGATGAGGATGATAATGATGATGCTATGGAGTTTCATCTAGGATTGAGACTGCATGACAGGACTGTAATCTAAGCTTACTATCATGATATATCCTGGTGTCAACCAGGCCCGAGAGATACAGACACTTGCGGTGCTGGTCAAAAGATTGGCGCAACACCCTCAATGACGCATCCATGAAGTGGATGAGATTCGACTGTGTGTAGGAGCCGGTTAGAGCCGAAAAATCCCACAATGATTTTTGAAGGGACTGATGGGGATTCGAACCCACAACCTTCCAGTCTGTAGTCCATTGCATTAACCTCTACACCACAGCGACTGGTCATCTGCATTATCTTTGCTCCACAGTTAATTAACCTCTTGACTGCTTATCCCCACGGTGACCGCAGGGTCATTTTCGTGTTTTCACATGCCTGTGACCAAGTCTGACAGGGGCATTTTCAGCATTGAAATTTCGGAAAACTAAAAGCGAGAGATTACTATAAATTGGTGCAGCCTCTAGTAGGAATGTCACAGCTCAGTCCTATCTGTTTAACCTTTTGAAGAAATTCTTCTGTTACTTGCACAGTTTCAGGAAAATGTTTGAAGATCATAAATCAGAATGAAAATGGTAGATCAGCATCAGATTTCAAAATGCAGGTCTGTTTTCAAGCGTTACAGCATTTGGAAGTTTTAGAAGAAGTTTTGAATGATCAAGATCATGATGATGAAGAATTTACAGGACCAAATAACAGTGATTCTGACAAAGGGGAAAGGACCAAATAACAAACAGTGATTTTGACAAAGGGGAAAGGACCAAATAACAGTGATTTTGACAAAGGGGAAAGGACCAAATAACAGTGAAGGAGACTTTAAGGACCAAATAACAGTGATTTTGACGAAGGGGAAAGGACGAAATAACAGTGATTTTGACAAAAGGGGAAAGGACCAAATAACAGTGAAGGAGACTTTAAAGGACCAAATAACAGTGATTTTGACGAAGGGGAAAGGACAAATAACAGTGATACTGACAAAGGGGAAAGGACGAAATAACAGTGATTTGACAAAGGGGAAAGGACCAAATAACAGTGAAGGAGACTTTGAAGGACCAAAATAACAGTGATTTTGACGGAAGGGGAAAGGACCAAATAACAGTGATACTGACAAAGGGGAAAGGACGCAAATAACAGTGATACTGACAAAGGGGAAAGGACCAAATAACAGTGATGGAGACTTTAGAAGGACCAAATAACAGTGATTCTGACAAAGGGGAAAGGACCAAATAACAGTGATCTGACAAAGGGGAAAGGACCAAATAACAGTGATACTGACAAAGGGAAGGACCAATAACATGATCTGACAAAGGGGAAAGGACCAAATAACAGTGATTTGAGAAAGGGAAGGACCAAATAACAGTGATACTGACAAAGGGGAAAGGACCAAATAACAGTGATGGAGACTTAAAGGACCAAATAACAGTGATACTGACAAAGGGGAAAGGACCAAATAACAGTGATGGAGACTGAAAGGACCAAATAAAGTATGACAAAGAGAAGGACCAAATAACAGTGATACTGACAAAGGGGAAAGGACCAAATAACAGTGATGGAGACTTTAAAGGACCAAATAACAGTGATACTGACAAAGGGGAAAGGACCAAATAACAGTGATGGAGATAAAGGACCAAATAACAGTGATCTGACAAAGGGAAGGACCAAATAACAGTGAGGAGAAAGGACCAAATAACAGTGATTCTGACAAAGGGGAAAGGACCAAATAACAGTGATGGAGACTTAAAGGACCAAATAACAGTGATTCTGACAAAGGGGAAAGGACCAAATAACAGTGATGGAGACTTTTAAAGGACCAAATAACAGTGATTCTGACAAAGGGGAAAGGACCAAATAACAATGATGAGACTTTAAAGGACCAAATAACAGTGATTCTGACAAAGGGGAAAGGACCAGATAACAGTGATGGAGACTAAAGGACCAAATAATAGTGATTCTGACAAAGGGGAAAGGACCAGATAACAATGATGGAGACTAAAGGACCAAATAATAGTGATTCTGACAAAGGGGAAAGGACCAGATAACAGTGATGGAGACTTTAAAGGACCAAATAACAGTGATTCTGACAAAGGGGAAAGGACCAGATAACAATGATGGAGACTAAAGGACCAAATAACTAGTGATTCTGACAAAGGGGAAAGGACCAGATAACAATGATGGAGACTAAAGGACCAAATAATAGTGATTCTGACAAGGGGAAAGGACCAGATAACAGATGATGGAGACTAAAGGACCAAATAATAGTGATTCTGACAAAGGGGAAAGGACCAGAATAACATGATGGAGACTAAAGGACCAAATAATAGTGATTCTGACAAAGGGGAAAGGACCAGATAACAATGATGGAGACTAAAGGACCAAATAATAGTGATTCTGACAAATGGGGAAAGGACCAGATAACAGTGATGGAGACTAAAGGACCAAATAATAGTGATTCTGACAAAGGGGGAAAGGACCAGATAACAAGTGATGGAGACTAAAGGACCAAATAATAGTGATTCTGACAAAGGGGAAAGGACCAGATAACATGATGGAGATCTAAAGGACCAAATAATAGTGATTCTGACAAAGGGGAAAGGACCAATAAATTGAGGGAAAGGACCAAATAACAGTGATGGAGACTAAAGGACCAAATAATAGTGATTTTGACAAGGAAGACAAATAACGGTGAGATGACAAAGGGAAAGGACGAAATAACAGTGATGGGACTTAAAGGACCAAATAACAGTGATTTGACAAAGGAGGAAAGGACCAAATAACAGTGATGGAGACTTTAAAGGACCAAATAACAGTGATTTTGACAAAGGGAAAGGACCAATAACATGATAGAAAGGACAAATACAGTGATGGTGACTTTAAAGGACCAAATAACAGTGATTTTGACAAAGGGGAAAGGACCAAATAACAGTGATGACTGACAAAGAGGAAAGGAAATGATTGACAAAGAGGGAAGGACCAAATAACGGATGTAGATGACAAAGAGGAAAGGACCAAATAACAGTGATGGAGACTTTAAAGGACCAAATAACAGTGATTTTGACAAAGGGGAAAGGACCAAATAACAGTGAAGGAGACTTTAAAGGACCAAATAACAGTGATTTTGACGAAGGGGAAAGGACCAAATAACAGTGATTTGACAAAGGGGAAAGGACCAAATAACAGTGATGACAAGGGAGAAAGGACCAAATAACAGTGATGGAAGGGACTAAGGACCAAATAACAGTGATTGACAAAGGGGGGAAAAGGGACGAAATAACAGTGATGGAGACTTTGACAAAGGACAAGGATAACAGTGATTAATAGACATAAAGGGAGAAAGGACCAAATAACAGTGAAGGAGACTTTAAAGGACCAAATAACAGTGATTTTGACGAAGGGGAAAGGACCAAATAACAGTGATTTTGACAAAGGGGAAAGGACCAAATAACAGTGAAGGAGATTAAAGGACCAAATAACAGTGATACTGACAAAGGGGAAAGGACCAGATAACAGTGATACTGACAAAGGGAAAGGACCAAATAACAGTGATGGAGATTAAAGGACCAAATAACAGTGATACTGACGAAGGGGAAAGGACCAAATAACAGTGATACTGACAAAGGGAAAGGACCAAATAACAGTGATACTGACGAAGGGGAAAGGACCAAATAACAGTGATACTGACAAAGGGGAAAGGACCAAATAACAGTGATGGAGATTAAAGGACCAAATAAACAGTTATACTGACAAAGGGGAAAGGACCAAATAACAGTGATGGAGATTAAAGGACCAAATAACAGTGATTACTGACAAAGGAGAAAGGACGAAATAACAGTGATCGGAGATTAAAGGACCAAATAACAGTGATACTGACAAAGGGGAAAGGACCAGATAACAATGATGGAGATAAAGGACCAAATAATAGTGATCTGACAAAGGGGAAAGGACCAAATAACAGTGATGGAGACTAAAGGACCAAATAACAGTGATATGAAAGGACTAAAGGACAAAATAATAGTGATATGACAAAGAGGAAGGACCAAATAACAGTGAGACTGGACAAATGAGGAAAGGACAAATAACAGTGATGGAGACTTTAAAGGACCAAATAACAGTGATTTTGACAAAGAGGAAAGGACCAAATAACAGTGATGGAGACTTTAAAGGGACCAAATAACAGTGATTTTGACAAAGATGAAAGGACGAAATAACAGTGATGGGACTTTAAAGGACCAAATAACAGTGATTTTGACAAAGGGGAAAGGACCAAATAACAGTGATGATGGGACTGATTAAAGGACCAAATAACAGTGATGGAGACTTTAAAGACCAAATAACGTGATTTTGCAACAAAAGAGGAAAGGACCAAATAACAGTGATGGAGACTTTAAAGGACCAAATAACAGTGATTTTGACAAGAGGGAAAGGACCAAATAACAGTGATGGAGACTTTAAAGGACCAAATAACGTGATTTTGACAAAGAGGAAAGGATAAATAACAGTGATGGAGACTTTAAAGGACCAAATAACTGTGATTTTGACAAAGAGGAAAGGACGAAATAACAGTGATGGAGACTTTAAAGGACCAAATAACTGTGATTTTGACAAAGAGGAAAGGACCAAATAACAGTGATGGAGACTTTAAAGGACCAAATAACTGTGATTTTGACAAAGAGGAAAGGACCAAATAACAGTGATGGAGACTTTAAAGGACCAAATAACTGTGATTTTGACAAAGAGGAAAGGACCAAATAACAGTGATGGAGACTTTAAAGGACCAAATAACTGTGATTTTGACAAAGAGGAAAGGACCAAATAACAGTGATGGGACTTTAAAGGACCAAATAACTGTGATTTTGACAAAGAGGAAAGGACCAAATAACAGTGATGGAGACTTTAAAGGACCAAATAACTGTGATTTTGACAAAGAGGAAAGGACCAAATAACAGTGATGGAGACTAAAGGACCAAATAACTGTGATTTTGACAAAGAGGAAAGGACCAAATAACAGTGATGGTGACTTAAAGGACCAAATAACTGTGATTTTGACAAAGAGGAAAGGACCAAATAACAGTGATGGAGACTTTAAAGGACCAAATAACTGTGATTTTGACAAAGAGGAAAGGACCAAATAACAGTGATGGAGACTTTAAAGGACCAAATAACTGTGATTTTGACAAAGAGGAAAGGACCAAATAACAGTGATGGAGACTTTAAAGGACCAAATAACTGTGATTTTGACAAAGAGGAAAGGACCAAATAACTGAGGAAAGGACCAAATAACTGTGATTTTGACAAAGAGGAAAGGACCAAATAACTGTGATTTTGACAAAGAGGAAAGGACCAAATAACTGTGATTTTGACAAAGAGGAAAGGACCAAATAACAGTGATGGTGACTTTAAAGGACCAAATAACAGTGATTTTGACACAAGAGGAAAGGACGAAATAACAGTGATGGAGACTTTAAAGGACCAAATAACTGTGATTTTGACAAAGAGGAAAGGACCAAATAACAGTGATGGTGACTTTAAAGGACCAAATAACTGTGATTTTGACAAAGAGGAAAGGACGAAATAACAGTGATGGAGACTTTAAAGGACCAAATAACTGTGATTTTGACAAAGAGGAAAGGACCAAATAACAGTGATGGAGACTTTAAAGGACCAAATAACTGTGATTTTGACAAAGAGGAAAGGACCAAATAACAGTGATGGAGACTAAAGGACCAAATAACTGTGATTTTGACAAAGAGGAAAGGACCAAATAACAGTGATGGTGACTTTAAAGGACCAAATAACTGTGATTTTGACAAAGAGGAAAGGACCAAATAACTGTGATTTTGACAAAGAGGAAAGGACCAAATAACAGTGATGGTGATTTTAGTCCTTTGACTCCTGTACCCTGTCCACCCGGTATCCTGTATCGCCAACCATGTCAGCAAAGCAAAAACTTAACCCTTTGATTCCCTCACCCTATCCGCCAGCAGGAAGCTGGTGGATAGGGGTGAGGGAATCGAAGGGTTAAATCTTTGTAGTTGTTGGATAGGGTGTGGGAGTTAAAGTGTTAATAGTATCCTCATCTTCTGGAAGTTTTGTGCTGGAAATTTCCTCTGTGCTATCTTTTCCTTTGCCTTCTGCCTTGCTCCTTTGCTTTCTGTCATCTCATCTTGTCTCATTTTCTGTTTTGCTGGACATTTCCATTACATTTTCCATAAAGCCTTACATGATTTTTGTCTATAAGAGTCGATAACTGGGCATATTTATTTAATGCAGTGTGGGCAGAATCTAAGCGTGCATACTTTTGAGAAAAATTGAAATGTTACAATTTTAAAAAAAATACTGTAGGATTAACGTTCTGAGGCAGTTTCCTTCTTGCTCATCTTTTCTCCCCCTATTGTTTATGCCACCTTAATGGCCACAGAAGCTGAACAGCTTTTACAGTGCGGTGATGAGGGTGATGATAATCATGATGCTATGGAGTTCCATCTGGGACTGAGACTGAGTGACAGGGCTGTACTCTATGCGTAATATCATTATGTATCTTGGCATCAACCAGGCCTAAGAGGTACAGATACCTGCAGTACTGGTTAGAAGATTTGAGCAACACCCTCAGTGACTCATCTGTAAAGTGGATGGGACTCAGCTGTGTGGTCCCAGTCTTCCCAGTGAGTACCCTTATCACTCTACTCTGGATAGTGCTGGTTGGAGCTGAAAAATCCCACAATGATTTTGAAAGGTACTGGTTTGGATTCGAACCTACGCTCTCCCAGTTGGTAGTCTGTTGACAACTACACCACAGTGACTGGTTGCTGAAAAAAAATTTGTTGAAAAGTCATCTATCTTGCAGGCTGCACGATGGTGTTGAAGCGGAAGTTTTCTGCTACGCATTTCTGGCCAGATTGCCGGAAATACAACGTCACCTTCACACAGTACATTGGAGAGATCTTCAGATACATGCTGGCTCTTCCACCGGTCAGTTCCCTTTCTGCTGCTGTTTTTAGTTTGACATCCTCGCCCTATCCACTTTCAGTCCCTCGCGTTATCAGCCAGCACCTTTTCACTCTGTCACCCTTTCCAACAGCTTTGTGCAAAACACTTGTGGACAGATTGAGGGAGTAAGAGGGTTACACTTTTGTGTTGCTGTCATGGCTAATAATGCAGAAAACTGGTCGGTAATGTGAGGGAGTGAAAGGGTTAAGTGTCTGTATCGCTACCATGGTCGATAATGTGGAAAACCGGTGGATAGTGTGAAGGAGTAAAAGGGTTAAGTGTTTGTTTTGCTGTCGTGGCTGAGGATGCTGGAAGCTGGTGAACAGTGTGAGGGAGTGAAAAGGCTAATTGTTTGTTTTGCTGTCATAGCTGATGATGTAGAAGGTGATGAACAGGATGAGGGAGTCAAAAGGTTAAGGTGTTTTGCTTAATGCGTGTGGCTATGTGTATGTGGACTTGTTTGTGGAGGTATTGTTGCCAGAAACGGTGGCCAGGACACCTGCACAGTATGTGCAGTGCACTTTAGGAAGGTAATGGCAACCCATCTCAAGTATTTTTGCCAAAAAGTGCACATGGTGAACATAACCAACATCAGTGGTCATTGTCCACAAAAGTCAAGACAGAGCGACCTGGAGGGAGATGGTGGTGTCCAGATGTGCAGCAGTCAACATTGAACCCGGTGACGCAGACAGGTGAGGTATTACCAGATGTTTGCAAAAACGTTCAGCTCAGTGGGACATCATGAATATGAGTTATTCCTTTATGAGATTGCAAACACTGGGACTGCCTTTACTTGCTAAATGCCATGTTAATTGCCTGTGTGGTAGTTTTTCACTGTGTATGAAAATACCCATTTTCCCAATTTTTTTTTCAGAACTTGGATCAGTAATTTGTAACAATACGTCCAAATCTAAATTCTTTTATGAAATATCTTACTACGAGATACCATATAGAAGAATAGTATGCAGAATTGACATAAACCATGCAATATTTGTATATGCTCTTTCTTTAAAAACAAGATGATTTCAGAAAAAAAAAAAAGATGTGGATAAGTTTAATATTTGATCATTGAAATATTCATGTACTTGCCCTCAATAGTGCTAGGTGTCAAGATAACACTGTAATAACATTAAAAACAAAACAAAACAGAACAAAAAGCTAGCATACATGACTATTGTGTAAATTAAATATATCTTGTGATAACGTCTTTTACTTTTGATTAAAAAATGTTAAACATGCAAAACAGAACTCAGAACTTAGAAGACATTTATTTGTCATAAAAGCTGTAAAACAGTTTAATTATAATAAGGTGACGTAACAGTCAGTGATTTCAAGTGTTATTTATCGTCATCATCATCACCATCAGTGTGAATGTAAGTGTATGAGTGACTAAGAATTTTACAGTTTCCATAATTGTTGGCAATCACACACATATTCTGCAAAAAGTATTTGTGAATTGTCTTCCTCAAGTAAGTCACGTGGATTTAATGATGGATTTAGAACAGTCAGTTGTTGAATGTATTTTTACCTCAGTCTTTTTCATTACTTTCAGTCTCGCTGTTTCATATCTTATACAGTTATTCAGCAAATGAATGTTTGTGTATCTGCCTGTTTCAGTTTGTAGGTTGCGTGCACCTGCTCAAAGTGTGCATAATGCTTTTCTATATTTTCCATGTTTTCTATGTTTAATATTGATTAGACGGGTTTCCAATATTATCTGAAAATAATATGTTTGTATGTTTTGTGTTGTTTCCCCAAACTGACTTTTTTCATTACTTATTTCAGTTTGTTTTTAATTCAGTTGTGATTTTTCCATACATGGTTCATGCCAATTCATGGAGTTTTTTTAAATAAAATCAGGCCAGGGTTTTTTATTCATTTATATGTTTTGTAACATTTTATTGTAGAAGTGTTTGACTTGACATAAGATGTATTGTGTAATTTTGATATGTGTAATCAGAATCCTAGTATTTGACATATAATTTGTATACCGATAGGAAATCATCCTAGTTCATCTAGTACTGATATCTGATTCTGATATATGTGATCAGAATTCTAGTATTTGACATATAATTTTCATACTGATCCTAGTTCAGCTAGTACTGGTAAATTCATAGCTTTACTGGTAAATTCATAGCTTTTCTGTTTACTTGAACTACTTTCTAACAACATTTTGTAAGTGTTTTTGCATGGGGTCACTTTTGTGATAGACGCTTAAGTATGGAATTCTGTGTTTTGCTACTGGGATTTTCTGCGCAGGGAACCATATTTCACAGCCGTAAGTTTTCTTTCTTTCTTTTCTTTTCTTTTTTCTTTTTTTTTTCATTTTCTTTTTAGGATCATTGCACCCAGGGAGGTTACCTTTATGCTCATTTTTTCTTTTGTCATCCCATTTTCTACATCACTTTAATGGCCACAGTAGCTGGAACAGTTTTTACAGTGGGACGATGATGATGTCGATGAGGATGATAATCATGATGCTATGGAGTTCCATCTAGGCTTGAGACTGTGTGACAGGGCTGTACTCTACTCTTACTATCATAACATATCCTGGCACCAACCAGGCCTGAGAGATACAGACACCTGTGGCGTTGATCAGAAGATTTGAGCAACACTCTCAATGACACATCCGTGAAGTAGATGAGAGTTGGCTGTGTGGTCCCAGTCTTCCCAGTGCGCCCATAGCACGCCCAACTCTGGGTAGGAGCTAGTTAGAACTGAAAATCCCGCGAAGATACTGATGGGGATTCAAACCCACAACTTTCCAGTCGGTAGTCCGTTGCATTACCAGAGCCGTTCATGAATGTGCCACATAAATGTATCATTTTAACTGATCGCAATTCTGAGTCTTTGGTGGATATTTTCAGAACGTAGATTGTTAATATGCTTGTTTTGTTAGATGTTTTTGTGCATATACATATAAAGTCACTGTTTTTGTGGAAAATAACTCTCAAGTGTTTATACTGGTGATGTTTTTCAGGCTTTTGATTTCTGATAGATAACACCGTCTTTTTGTGCAACCTTTGCCGAGAAGACAACTCATACGCAATGTGTGTGTGCATGTGCATACTGGGAGTTTTTATATCTCCATAAGCAAACCACTGATGTGACTTACAGGATCTTCAATATGCATATTTGAGATTCTTCATACATAAGCACATGAAGAGGCTTTAGGTACTGGCAGGTTTGCAGTCATGTTGAGTTGAGGGATTGGAAAAATCCCCCCCCCCCCCCCCTCATCAGTGCAAATATTATCAGCATTTTCCACTTGCCATCTGGCATAATAAAAGTAAAACAATCCTTGTACTAAGTCACAAAAGTCATTGTCACAGTTATATATTACGGCTTTTGTATGTTTACGTGCTTGTCTTTCAATGATCAACAGAATGTAACGAGTGGACTGGCAAATGAAAAATTCTGTTTACCAGCCAGTGGCAATTTAGTCAAAAATACAGTAATGGAGGATTGACCATGCAGAGGTGTCTAGGTGGATTGAACTCAGGATCTTTTTTTGGAAGTCCCACATTTACCTATTTGACTACCACACCTGTCTTTGTAATCTCGGTAGTCCCCCCCCCCCCCCCCCCATGGGTATGCAGGGGCTCTTTCAACATAAACAGTATCCCCACCTTCTGGAAATTGTATGCCAGAAATGTCCTCTTTCTGTCACTCTTTGTTTCTGCCTCATTCTTTTGCTTTGCGTCATTTCTTCCTATCATTTTCTGCCTTGCTGGTCCATTCACCTGTATGTGTTTGATAAAGTTTTACATACTTTTTTTTGGGATTGAGAATTAGGTAGATGTATTAAAAGCATTTTTGACTCTAGGTAAGTGAGATATGTGGAAGCAACTTTAGTTAATTTAGGCTGTAGGTGTTTTAGTGTCCTTAGTTAAGCTTAAGTTTGTATTCAGATGTGTTTTTTAAATCCTCTGTATGATAAATTAGATGAAGTGGTCAGCGCCAGGGCCATCTCCCATCTCCTCAGATTATGTGCGCAAATGCATTGAGATGTGTACTTGATTTTCTTTTCTTTTCTTTTTTCCTGTTGAAGTTTTGTATGTGCTTCGAAACAGTTATAGCCTTGATGTGGCTTTATTCAGTCGGCTGGGCTTTAAACATTATTAACAATAACAAACTATCTTGACAATGTATAAGTTGTCAACAAAGAAGACAAACAAACACAAAATAAAATTAAGAATTTTTTTCTCTGCATTTGTGTTGCTCAGCATGAATTGGACAGTGTCCACAAAGTGAAAGCAGTTGTCGGCAATGGACTCCGCAAAGACATCTTCGAGGAGGTGCTGAAACGCTACAAGATTCCACAGATCTGTGAATTTTTTGGCGCTACAGAGGGCGTGAGTGCCTTGATGAACATTGCCAACAAACCTGGAGCTGTTGGTCGTTTGTCACCGTTCATGGTATGTCCTGACAAGGGTTGAATTTGTGTTTTAATTTAAAAGGTTGGTGGATGGATTGGAGGTGGGGATTGGGGGAGGGAAGGGATATCGTGAAGTGGACTAATCCCTACCCACCCTCCTTGTATATGTATGTGAAATGTGTGTGTGTGTGTGTGTGTGTGTGTGTGTGTGTGTGTGTGTGTGTGTGTGTGTGTGTGTTTATTTCCGTCTGTCTCTGTGTGTAAGTATGGTGTGTGGTGTGTGTTTGTTTCCGGCTGTCTCTGTGTGTAAGTTGTGTGTGTGTGTGTGTGTGTGTGTGTGTGCGTTCGTTATTTCTTTTAACGTCTATTCATATATGTGCTTTTAGACAAGTGTTGTGTGTGTGTGTGTGTGTGTGTGTGTGCATGTGTTTTCATGAGTGTGTGTATGAAAGATTGTATTTATCAAATGATTTATACATTTTTCTTCCTAACATACTTTTTGAGACCTGGAGTTACTGCCACCTACTTCTGATTTCATGTTATAATTTGTTATGTTTGATGAACTGACTGACTGTACTTCATTAACCCTTTGACTCCTGCACTCTGTCCACCTCCTGCAAGAACTTAACCCTTTGACTCCCTCACCTTATCCATAAGCTTCCTGCAGAAAGCTGGGAGATAGGGTGAGGGAGTTAAAGGGTTAAGTGTTTGCTTTGCTAATATGGTTTACAATGCAGGATGCTGGTGGACAGGGTGTGGGAGTCAGTGGGTTAAAGTTTGTATCTGACTGTTCATACTGCATTAATGTATGGGCATAGCAACCCCCTCCTCCAACTTCTTAAAACCATTTTTCAGCTGTGTAAAGTACAGTGAGAATGCTTTGACATGGGCTGTTTGGCCTATACAAATGTAATTATTATTATTATTATCATCATTGTTATTATTTTATTGTTGTTGTTGTTATTATTATTGTTATTATTATTATTATTACATTGTTGTTATTATTATTATTATTGTTATTATTATTATTATTACATCATTATTGTTGTCATTATTATCACTACAACTACTGTTATTACTACTATTGTTATCATTGAATGTCCTGGAAGAACTTGATACCACCAGAAAATTACTAGCAGACGTCGACAAGAGACGACTAAAATACATTGGCCATGTGTAACGTAGCAAGAACATTGACCTCATAGCAACCATTTTTCAAAGAAAAACAGAGGCAAAAAGGAAGAAAGGCAGACCTCCATCTCATACATCGACAACATAACCATCGTAAGCAGCCTAAATATTCAAGACGCTGTCCACGAAAATCAAGACAGAGCCGTTTGGAAAGAGAGTAGCAATGTCAAATAGTGCAGCGGCTAGCATTGAACCCATTGATGCCGACAGGTGAGATTATTATCATTTTTTGTAGTAGTAATAGTAATAGTAGTAGTCTCACCTGTCGGCGTCAACGGGTTCAGTGTTGGCCACTGCATATCTGGATGCCACAATCTCCCTTCAGGCTGCTCTGTCTTGACTTTTGTGGACGATTTCTTGAATATTTAGGCCACTGATGTTGGTTATGTTCTCGATGCATGAGATTGAAGGTCTGCCTTTCTTCCTTTTTGCCTCTGTTTTTCCTTGAAAGATGGTTGCCATGAGGTCCGTGTTCTTGTTGCGTGACTAGTAGTAGTAGTAGTAGTAGTGTAGTCGTAGTCGTAGTCGTAGTCGTAGTTAGTAGTAGTATAGTTCATCTATGTCAGATGGTTTAATAAAGCAGCTGATCTGTTTAATTTACAGTTTCTCCATGGAAACTTTTTTATGTATTTCCCCAGCGTCTGCTTGACCCGTATCCCAGTGCGCTGGTAAAGTATGACAATGCTACTGCCACTCCCATAAGAGACAAGAATGGTCGCTGCGTCAAGATCAAACCAGGTGAGGTGCCTTTGTCAGTCGGTTTGTCGTCTTAAAAACAAGTGAAGGTGGACCCATAATCATTAACCCCTTCTTTGTGGTTGGTTGTTGAAAATGTGAGCACTTTTTATATGTATTTCCTTTTTTTGTTGTTGCTGTTGTTGTTGTTGTCATTGTCAGCCATTGTGCTGTGTGGATATGAGTATGTAAGTATAAATGTATGTATGTGTGTGTCTGTGTGGGCACATGTTTGTATATGTGTGTATTTTCTGTTATTTGTTATTTCTCATCTCTTATTTGTTTGTTTATCTACATACTCCTTTATCTATGTATTTGTTATTTTTTGTTTGTTTATTTGTTTGTATGTTTATTTATTTATTTATTTATTCTTTTCTTTTCTTTCCTCAGAAGTGGACGACATACTGGTGGGGCTATGATTGTTTTCATCTTGTTGATATGCAGTGGAGGCTTTGTGCATTGACTGGGGAGGTGGGGGGCTCTTTCTGTGATTTGAGAAAGTTTATACCGAGTGGCTAGTTGTGTTTTGATTCAGAACTTTAATTATTTTTTAAAATTTTATTGATCTGTTCTACTCTTTGAAGATAAAGATACACAGATACACATGTCATTTATATGTCACCGAGATTGTTCCAGTGGTAGACTGATACAATACGAGTATAAGATAAAAATAAAAGTAGGCTAGGTAATACATGGACTAGATAGGACCTCAGGACCTGGCCAGCTCATGGGTATATGTATAGGCTTAAGCCTTGTGCCATAAAGTTATTGAGGTTATTTCAAGAGATTCACCTTGTTCAGACAACTCCATAAGCACTCCACCTAAATCTGCTTGAAATTATCTGACAGATCTCTTTAGCCTGCACAAACCCCTATGCACTGGCAAGGTTTTGAAATGGGGAAAGGGGAGAAGGGACCTATCAAACACTAAGCTGACACCACCAAAACGATGGAAACATTAAAATGGGTAGCGAACAGGCTAGATGTTAATGTTGTGGCTAGCTGAGATTGAGCTCAAGATATCAGATCTTGAGTCCATGGCTCTGCCAACTAGCCGGCACATGATCACCATCACGTGGCACCTGTGACGTTAGTGCGTATGGAATTCATTCTGAGTGCAGAGACGTCATCTTGAGAAACTGAAACTGAAATACTGTGTAGATGTGAAATGTAGTTTATAATTTAATGATTGTCAGTGGGTTGTTTATGTAAACCGTAGGTCAGAGTAGTGTTAGTGTTTTATTCACTATTGCAGAAGTGTCAACTACTAAGTTAGAAGGTTTGACTTCTTGACTAGCAAGTTAGAAGGTTTAACTCCCCTGAAAGTTCTTTTTTTTCTCTCAATACAGCAAGCTGAGGTACTTCCATCATTACCAGTGTTGTTTGAAGAATCAGACGTTTTTATGAACTCAGTGTTATTGTTTGGCAACAGTCGTGAGCGAAAACGAAAATTTATGCTTGAGGAAATATTGCAAGAAGTTTTTCATGAAACCAGTAGTGGAGATGAAAATTTGGACCCTGACAGAGTTGACCTTTGTGAATTCATTGTCATGACCCTGATTTTGATCAGGAAGAAGAACAGCTGGGTAATGATTCTGATAAACATCAGCCTCTCTCACTTTCTTTTATGGAAATGTAGTTCAGTTTTTGCTATTATTTTATTACAAAAAATATCTTTGATCGTTTATATTTCATTTGATATATACTGTTATGGTGTTACCTTCAGTTGTTTGGAGATGTGGATGAATAACACTTGCATGTGTATTTTTTTCAGTATTCCTGCAAGTTTTGTCAGTATACATGGGAAGTTGTCTGTCTGTGTTTTGTTTTGTTTTGTTTTTTGTTTTGTTTTGTTTTGTTGCCAGGTGTTGTGGATTTATTCTTTATCTTTTGTATATGCTTGACTTTTCATCTTTCCTCTATGCTTGACTGGCATGGACAGTCAACAAGCAAAGCCAGAACAAGATTGAGGCAGCCGAGATGTTGTTTCTAAGAAGAATGTTGAGAGTTCCATGGACAGCAAAGAAAACAAACGAGACAGTCTTGATGGAGGCAGACACAAGTAGATCACTCATAAGGAAGATTAGGAAAAGACAGGCATGCAACATTTATAGGCCAATTTATGAGGAAGGGGGATTTGGAGCACATGGTCACAACGGGAAAGCTGGAGGGAAAGAGAGCACCAGGTAGACACAGGGAGAAAATGCTAGACAGACTTGCGAAGTGGCTGAAGACGAGGAGGGTGGAGGAGATGCTTGGGGCAACAAGAGATAGAGACAGATGGAAGTCCATGATCACCAATGCCATGCAGCAGGGCATCTGATGATGATGATGATGATATGCTTGACTAAGACCAGTTGGCCAGAAATTGGTGACTGTCTTATTTTGTTATGTCAAAGACATGTTCTAATTCTGTTTTTGTATTTTCCTTCTGGAAATTCTGTGCTAGAAATTTCCTCTTTTCTGTCACTCTCTTTGTTTTTCTGCCTTGTTGCCTTGCTTTCTGTCATTTCTACTATTTTCTGCTTTAATGGTCCATTCACCTGTATTTTTTTGATAAAGTCTTACGTACTTTTTCTTCGGATTGATAATTGGGTACATGTATTAAGTGCATTTTTGGCTCTAAGGAGGTGAGATATGCGGAAGCAGTTTTAGGTAATTTATGCCTGTTTGTAGATATGTTTTGGTGTCCTTATGTCTGCTTATATTTGTATTCAGGTGTGTTTTTTAAATCTCCCCTGTGTGATAAACCGGACGGAATGGCCCTATGCCGGAGGCATGTCCTTAGATTATGTGCATGAATGCATTGATATGTGTACTTAATTTTCTTCTTTTTTTTTTTTTTCCCAGTTGAAGTTTTGTGCTTTGAAGCGGTTATAGCCCTGATATGGCTCTGTGCAGTTGGCTGGGCTTTAAACAACAATAAAAGTAAAAGTGAAAAGAATCCTAGCAGTCACTTCGATTCAGATGTTAAAAGGACTGATTTCAAAAGTATGAAGCCTACATGCACCTTCTGAAAACCATGGTTCCATACAGTATGAAGCAAACATCTGCCCAGTTATCTGAATCAGATCCGTCTGTGGGGATGCCGGGGGTCTTTCAGTATAAATAGTATCCCCACCTTCTGGAAATTTTGTGCTGGAAATTTCGTCTTTTCTGTCGCTCTCTTTGTTTCTGCCTTGCTCCTTTGCTTTCTGTCATTCCTTCCTATCATCTATTGCCTTGCAGGTCCATTCACCTATATGAGTTTGATAAAGTCTTACGTACTTTCTCTTAGGAGTGATAATTGGGTACATGTGTTAGGTGCATTTTTGGCTCTAGGGAAATGTGATATATGAAAGCAATATTAGGTAATCGAGGCCTGTTTTTATATATGTTTTAGTGTTCTCTGTTATGTTTGAATTTGTATTCAGGTATGTTTTTTAAAACCCCTGTGTGATAAATACGACGGAGTGGTAAATGCCAGGGGCATCTCCTTAGATCATATGCGCAAATGCATTGATATGTATTTGATTTTCTTTTCCCTTTTTCCTTCAGTATTGTGTATGTTTTGAAATGGTTATAGCCCTGATATGGCTTTCAGCAGTCAGCTGGGATTTAAACAAAACTAACAATAACAATAAGAAAATCTGAGTCAGGTTAGAATAGTGTTGCCTATTGAGATCCATTAAAAGTGGAACAGTGACAGGTCCTGCTCCTCGACATGGAACTGGCAGAAAGCCAGCCACAGTCACTGCCTGATGTGGCCTGACCATGGAGATGATGAACGAAAAGAGAGGAAGAAGAAGAAAAGACAGATGCATACACAGTCTTACATCTGGTAGATGATAATCATTTTTAAGTACGGATGCATACACAATATCACATTGGGTAGATAAGAACCCCCCCCCCCCCCCCCACCCTGCCAGTGGGGTTGCCGGGGGCCCTTTCAGTATAAATAATATCCCCACCTGGAAATTCTGTGCTAGAAATTTCCTCTTTTCTGTCACTCTCTTTGTTTCTGCCTTGTTCCTTTGCTTTCTGTCATTTCTTCCTATCATTTTCTGTCTTGCTGGTCCATTCATCTGTATGTGTTTGATAAAGTCTTACATACTTTTTCTTAGGACTGATAATGGGGTACATGTATTAAGTGCATTTTTGGCTCTGGGGAGGTGAGATATGCGGAAGCAATTTTAGGTCAGTTATGCCTGTTTTTATATATGTTTTTGTGTCCTTAGGTATGCTTACATTTTTATTCTGTTGTCTTGTTTTTGGTAAATCCTGTGTGTGATAAATTGGATGGAGTGCTCAATGCCAGGGGCATGTCCTTAGATTATGTGCATGAATGCATTTATATGTGTGCTTAATTTTCTTTTCTTTTTTTTTCCTGTTGAAGTTTTGTATGTCTTGAAGTGGTTATAGCCCAGATATGGCTCTACACAGTCGACTGGGGTTTAAACAAAAATAGCAGTAACAGTAACCGGTAGATGAGAATTGTTTTAACTACAGATGCATACACAGTGTCTGATCAGGTAGATGAGAATCATTATTGACGTTTTGTGATATTGCAGTGAAAATAATATCTCCAACATTGCTTTTTTTCAGGAGAGGCAGGACTGTTAATCAGCACAGTGCCAGACTATGCTCTGTCTGGTGGCAACTACAGTGCTTACAAGGCATCACAAGAGACCAATGAGAAAAAGTTGGTGTGTAACGCCTTCAAAGATGGGGACCTGTACTTCAACTATGGGGATGTCTTGTACCTAGACAGTGACTACTTTGTCTACTTCAGTGACAGGATTGGAGACACCTTCAGGTAATTTTGATAGTGAAAATTACAAGACTGTGGGCCAAGGGTACTGATTAACATGATTTCAGTCTTTTTGTTGTTTTGCTCCAACCCTTTATGTCTGCTTTCTTATCATTATCATCATGTCGAGCTTGCTCGGCTATCCATGACACGTTTCTTCCATCCTTCTCTGTCAGAAATCGCAGTAGGTAGTTCATCATACTGACAGCCCGTATCATCAATCAGTTGGTCGGTGAAGCTCTTCTTTGGACGTCCTGGTTTTTGTTTGCCGTGACTGGGTCTCCATAGTAGAAATCCCCCACCAGTTCTCCTTTGCTACGCCAGCAGTGTCCCGCGAAGGGCAGTCTTTGTTGATGTATTGATTTTTTGATTGGTGGGATCTTGCTGTATAACTCTTTGTTAGTTGGATGTTCTCTCCAGGATTTGTTCAGGGCTGCACGCAGCATTCGTGTGTATGTTCCATCAATCTTCCTCTCCAGTGTTGTTGTTAGGGTCCAAGAGATTGAGCCATATGTAAGAACGGACTCTACTGCTGCTCGGAAGAAGTTCTTTTTCAGGTTGTTGGTAGATTGGATTTCCAGATTTTGTCCAGCTGCTTTAGTGTGCCCCAGGCATTTCCAGTCTGGTGTTGACGTCTTGTCTGTAGAGTCAATGTAGCTGCCAAGGTATTTAAAGTCTTGAACTTGTTTGATCGTATCTCCATTGAGTCTTCTCATACCTTCTGATGCGTCTTGGTTCAGACAGATGAACTCTGTTTTGTTTGCAATGAGGTGGAGCCCGATCTCCATTGCTGCTTTTTCGACATTGTGAAGGAGAGATGTTGCATCCTTTAGGAAGTCTGTGAGAACAGCCAGGTCATCAGCGTAATCCGCATCTGTTATCTTTACCGCAGGGTAGCGTCTGCTCTTCTGTTCTGTGAGGGTAAAGCTGAGTTTTTTGTTGTTATCCTCTGCTTTCCTCAGCACATAGTGGAGACAGATGATGAAAATGTAGGGGGCAAGCCTATCTCCTTGAAGGACTCCAGCAGTGATGTTGAAGAAGTCTGTGTCTCCATCGGGGGAGCGAACCATACAGCGGGTATTCTGATACAGCATCATGATGGCATCTACTGTTTCCTTGGGTAGTCCATATGCAGTTAGAATCTCCTTCATCTTTCCTCTGTGGATCGAATCAAAAGCTTTGGTAAAGTCGATAAATAGGAGAACAGCTGGGAGGTTTTTGGTTTTTATTCCTTCCAATATATGTCTGATGGTGAGTATTTGTCCTGATGTCGATCTGTTTTGGCGAAACCTGTCTTGGTTTTTCCTCAGAACTGGATCTATATCTGGTCTTACCCTATTTAGGAACATTAGGTTGTAGATCTTTGCAGAAATTACAGTTAATGTGATTCCGCAGTAGTTCTTTGTGATTCCAAGATCACCTTTCTTGGGGAAAGGAAGCAGGCATCCTTTAGTCCATTTGTCTATTGGGTCTTGGTTATAAACGTTGTTGCAGCATTCCAGCAGTATCTGGTGAAATTCCTCTATTTTCCATACTTCCGCTGGTATCTCATCGGGTCTGCATGCTTTTCCACACTGAATGCTTTTCACTGCTATCAGTAGTTCGTCCAACGTAAACGGCCCTTTCTTGATATTCAGCTCCTCCGTGAAGACTGGAGTTATTTCTTCTTCAGAGATGTCTGGAGATTTCCCGAATAGGTCCTGGAAGTGTTGTTGCCACAGTTTTACTCGCTCTTCTTGGTTAGATGCTTTTAGCTTAGCTCTGTTACAGCTTTTTCTACCACTTATTTTGTTCACGGTCTTCCAGGCAACAGCAGACTTTTTGTTGCTGACAGCATTTGTGATCTGGTTGATCTTGCTTTGTAGGTAGTTCGTTTGCTCTGCTTCATAGGCCTCTGTGAGAGCAGCACGAGCATTATTGAGGTAAAAGGTGTTCTCAGAGGATGGTTGAGAGTCTTTTAGTTGTGCAGCTTCTTTTAGTTGCTTGCGTTTTTGACAAGATTTCCTCATTCACCCATGGAGTTTGTTTTTTTACTTTGGGTTTCAGCAAGATAGTGTCTGCAGCTGTTTCTTTAGAAGCCATTTTAAAGTGGTTATATGTCATGTTAGCAGTCTTTGCTGAGACTGTATCTTGTAGGGCAGCAAATCTATTTCTCACCCTTGTAATGAAGATGTTACGAATTTCTGGGTGGTCGTTTAGATTTGACCAGTCTACTTTCTATTTCTATTATATTCACAATCATTTTGTAAGTGTTTTTCATTTTCTGCAATTAGAACGGTGTCATTTGCATAATAAAGATTGTATATCATTTTTTCTCCAACTTTTCATCTCGGGGCATTCTTCTAGGTTTCTCATGATGATTTCACTGCAAAGTGAAAACTAATCTGGTGACAGAATACATCCCTGCCTAACTCCTCTTTTGGTATTTTGGGAAGAGCTTATATCATTTTCTATTCTCGTTGCTGGTGTTTGTTCCCAGTACATATTCCTAAGTATTTTTAGGTTGTATTTTTTGTATCAGTATTGAGCTTTTCCAGTTGGTTGATCAATTCTTCTTGTCTTACCTGATTTAAAGGCATGGTATAATCAACAAAGCATACATCTTTATTCAATTCAACCGATCTTTCTGTGAGAGTTCTTTGGATGTGTATGGCATCATTAGTTCCTTTTTTTCAGCAAATCCACATTGTTCTGCTATTTTTGTTTTGATTCTGTTCGTTGCCCTCATCATGATTATTATTAATACAATCTTTGTTGCATGACTCATCAGCATCATGATTATTATTAATACAATCTTTGTTGCATGACTCATCAAGCTGATTGTACGATAGAGTTCGCATTTTGTAGGCCCTTCTTTCTTTAGAAGTACACTGAAAATTGGTTTTGATATATCTTTAGGGATTTTCCGGTGTAGTGAATTTCACTTAGGAAGACCGTCACTTTTTTCAATACCAAATTCACCTAGAGCCTCAATCATTTCTATAGTAATATTGTCTAGTCCTGGGGCTTTTCCTGGTTTCATCTTTTTCAATGCTGCTCTAACTTCATCTTTCATTACTTGCAGTCCTTCAGTGTTCTTTCTTATGATGTGTTCCTTTTTTCTGTCATTATCAAAAAGGTCTTTAAAGTGCTCTTCCCATCTGCCTATGGCCACGACACACATGAAAAGTCCTAACCTACAACAAAAATCTTGTGATTTTTGGTGGTCATCTTAATGCTCCAGCCATTCTCATGGTGTGAGCTTAATGTTTCATTTGTTACCCAACCCACGTGAGTGATTCCATTTAAATGCCAGTGCACAGGTTTTCACGTAGGATCAAGGAGTCTGCCATATAATGACTAGTAGAATTTAGGTGGAGTGCGTATGGAATTGTCTGAGCATGTTGAACCCATTTTTTTTCTTTTTAACGTATTTTCATGCTTTATAAAGAAGGAACATATATAATTATATATATTAATTATTATATATGTATGTGTGTGTGTATATCTATCTATCTATCTATTTGTATGTCTATCTGAATTTCTCTCTCTCTCTCTCCATATATATATATATATATATATATATATATATATATATATATATATATATATATATATATATATATATATATATATATATATATGTATGTATGTGTATATATGTGTGTGGTGTGTATATTGTCTGCAATGCATACTTACTATGGTATCACAGGATTTAACTTCAAAACTCATAAAATGGTGTCATCAATAATGTTTTTAACAAAGGAAATGCATATTCATGAAATGGAATTATTTTACAAACAACATAAATATGCATGGCTAAGTTGAATAGAAAACAAAACCCTGTAACGTTGCGAATATGTACAACATCACATCACTCATCTGTATCTACCAATGATAAACAGGACAGCTAATTTCCTCTAAAAATGTTCAAACTCCAACTTAATTGTTGCATGCTATTCTGGTGTGTTGTATATTGTGTTAAGATAGTTGGACATTTTTGTTTGAATCGGCACTTATGTGACAGACATTTTCCATACAAGGAAAAATAAATCAAATGATGAACCTTTCTTGAACAGACTCAGGATCAAATCAGAATTAAAATTCTATGACAATTTGAGCTTGAAAAGAAAATCAATCTGTGCATGCCTCAGATCATGCATAGTCCACCTTGCTTTGGGTATTTCCTTGCCAAGTCAGGGAATAATGTATCCGTGGGTTTTCAATTTTTAGCGCCATGAATAATTACATCTGGTGTATGGGCGAATGGAAAAAGCAAGTATTGTTTTTTTGTGTGTGTGTGTGTGCTTTTAGCTGGTATATGGGTGACTGGAAAAAATAAGTAAAGATTGTTTTAATTTTTGGCTGCATAAATAATTACATCTGGTATATAGGTGAATGGAAAAAGTAATAAAAAAATATTCTTGGTCTTCTTGCAGTTTTAGTTGCATGAATAATTACATCTGGTATATAGGTGAATAGAAAAAGTAATTAAAAAAATATTCTTGGTCTTCTTGCAGTTTTAGTTGCATGAATAATTACATCTGGTATATAGGTGAATAGAAAAAGTGAGTTAAAAAAAAAAGTTCTTTTTTTGTTTTTAGCTGCACAATTACTTACATCTGATAAATGGATGAATGGAAAAAAATAGAGAAAAAAATCTTAGCTGAATAATCACATGTGGTATGTGGGTGAATGGAAAAAGCAAAAAAAAATGTCTTGTGTTATCATTTTCAGCCGCATGAATAATAACACCTGGTATATGGACGAATGGAAAAAGTATGTAAAGTTATAATATATGTGATTTCAGGTGGAAGGGAGAGAATGTGTCCACCACAGAAGTGGCCAATGTCTTATCCACCCTTGACTTTGTCGTAGATGCCAACGTGTATGGTGTCACCATTCCAGGTAGGGATAGTAATGATGGTAGTGAAAGATTTATATAGTACACTACATACAGAGTCGAGATGAATCCTAAAATTCATACAGAATCAGAGAAGGGAATATCTTGTGCATTGAGAGGGACTGAACTGGGAAGAGCTTAAGCGTTGTTGGTGTATGACAAAGCCTCAGTCTTATCATCATTAAGCTCAAGTCATTTGTCAGTCATCCAGTTTTTCATGTTGCTTGTGCATAATTGGAGTGTGGATATCATTTCATTCAGTTCTGCTGGAGATATTGTCTTCTGTAGTTGTGTGTCATCGGCAAAGAGGTGATGGTTATCAGAGTGTTTGTTCTAATGGTTGGCAGAAGAGTAAAATGCATAACAAACAGAAGAGGTCTAAGAACTGAACCTTGGGGAATCCCTTATCGCAAGTGGTCAGAAGGGGATGAAGAATCATTTACTGATATAAACTGTGTCTTTTGAGAGAGACCAGACTGGATTCACATAAGTGCTGCAGAGATAATACCAAAATCACTTACCAGCCAAGAAAGTAGAATCTGGTGAATGACAGAATCAGACACAGCAGAAAGATCAAGAAGTAGAAGAACAGAAATGTTGTCGTCATCAAGAGCAGCCAGGATGTTATTAACAACTCGAAGGTGGACTTTCTCAGTAATTTGACCAGTGTGGTAAGCAGATTGAAGAAGATTACACAGATTGGCTTGTAAATGTCAAGCTGAGAGATGATTTTTTCAGCAACTTTAGATAGGAATGAAAGATTAGAGATAGGACAATAGTTTTTAACCCCTTCCCTGCCACAGTATTTGTGGCCGTTTACATTGCTGTCTGCCGGGACAAAATCTTTCTTTTTTCAGTATGTTCACTAATTTATTCACTGCTCATTCATTTCTTAAGATATCTTTTCAGTTTTTGGCATGTTTTTTTTCTTATACCCTTTGCTATGGTTTGATGTCATAGTTATTTGATTTGGTTGAAAAATAGCATGATTAGAGCTGATACAATGAGCCGTAGTCTAAAAAAAGAATGCTTTTGGAACATACATACACACTCAGTAACACATGAAGCCACACAAAACAGAGCAGAATTTGGCTTTTGTGTATGTGAAAAAGTTTTCTTACTATTATTACTCTCTGTGAATGTTTTTCTATGCAACAGTTTAACACAGTGGAGGAAGAGACAGAATAGGCAGTAGTTCCGCTGTCTTGAACTGCATTATTGGGTTTGTTACTTTCCAATGCTAATTAGACTAATATTCCATTCTCTGAACTGTCAAAGGGGAAAAAACTGCACTTTGACATTTCTACAAGAGGTTGGCCAAGTTGCTAGTGTTATCTCCCATCTTTGCCCTCTGAAATTTTGATGGCGAAAATCCACCGTGGCAAACACGGTTACGGGTGTACGGACATGTCAAAACAGCCCCATAGTAGACACGGTGTAAGCAGGGAAGAGGTTAAGGGTTACAGTTAGGGCTAGTGTCAGGCTGAGAGATGACTTTATCCAGAACCTTTGATAGGAACGAAAGATTAGAGACAGGACAATAGTTTTTAGTTTTTAAGGGTTAGGGTCAGTGTTAAGCTGATAGAAGACTTTTTCAAGAACCTTAGATAGGAATGAAAGATTAGAGACCGGACAATAGTTTTTAAGGGTCAGGGTTAAGGTCAGTGTCAAGCTGAGAGACGACGTATCAACAACCCTAAATAGGAAAATAGGAACAAAAGATCAGAGACAGGACAATAGTTTTTAAGGGTCAGGGTTAAGGTCAGTGTCAAGCTGAGAGATGACGTATCAACAACCCTAGATAGGAACAAAAGATCAGAGACAGGACAATAGTTTTTACGGGTTAGGGTTAGGGTCAGTGTCAAGCTGAGAGATGACTTTTTCAAGAACCCTAGATAGGATCGACAAATCAGAGACAGGACAATAGTTTCTAAGAGGGTTTCGTCGAGAGAAGGTTTCTTGAGGAGGGGTTTGACAACAGCTGTTTTGAGATCACATGGAATAATTCAAGTAATTCAAGAACCAATAGACATGTTCATGAGATTGATAATAGCAGGGAGAAGAGACTCAAGACTGATACAGAAGTTTTATGGGAATAATCGGTTCTACTTAACGGTTATGGGCAGAGGATTTCTAAGGAAACAATGGCCTGGACACCTGCACAGTATGTGCACTGCACTTCAGGAAGGTAATAGCTACACACGTGAAGCATTTTTTGCCAAAAAGTGCACATTATGACCTCCAGTCTTATACATCGAGAACATAACCAACATCAGTGGCCTAAATATTCCAGAAATTGTTCACAAAAGTCAAGACAGAGCGGCCTGGAGGGAGATGTTGGTGTCAAAAAGTGCAGCTGCCAGCACCGAACCCAGTGACGCTGATAGGTGAGACAGGTGAGGGTCCAGTCCACAAAATTTAGTGGACATGCCCTTGAGTGTCGTAAAAATAAATTATGTCTCTGAGATTGATTCAAACGACCATAGTGGTTGTCCAGAGAAGGCTGCAGGATGACAGTGATAGATGAAGGTGGTGGAAAGCTGTCAAATTGTATGAATTTTGCTGTTAAAGAAGTCAGAAAAAAATGAAGACGAGTCACCAGAAGGAATATTACAGGCTTCAAGATATCAATGTCATTGCCTTAAATGAAGACCTGGGTCTTCTCCTTCTCTTAGACTTCCCAACAGATCATTGTGTTTCAGGCCTTAATGTTTCCTGTGTTGTTGTTGCTAAGTGATAAGTGATCAGTTCATGGGGAAAACAAAACAAACTGTAAATTGCACTGACAACAAAAACAACCATTTCATGATAAATTGTTGCGTGCAGGTCATGACGGACGTGCAGGCATGGCTGCCCTGACCCTCCTCGAGGGAGAGAAACTGACCCCTGAGCGACTGAAGATGATTTACCAGTTGTGCGAAGAGGAACTCCCGAAGTACGCTTGGCCCATGTTTTTGCGTGATCTGAAGGAAGTGGTGCTGACAGGGACATACAAGCAGCGCAAGGTGGAGCTGAGGGACGAGGGGTATGACCTGAACACGGTGAAGGATGCCCTCTATTTCCTGGACTGGCAGGCATGTACCTACGTGTCGCTCACCCCTGATCGACTGGCGTCTTTCCTTCATTCCAAGCTGTGATGCTGGCTCCGCTCGGAGGGGAATCACTTTGTTTTAATATATAATTGTATATGATGTGCTCTCTGTGGTTTTCCATTGGTTTTATTCTTGCTTTTATTCTTTTCTCCCCATTTGTGGCCATGCATGTGTGTGTGTGTGTGTGTGTGTGTGTGTGTGTGTGTGTGTGTGTGCGTGCGTGCGTGCGTGCGTGTGTGCGTGTGTGTCTTTTCGGCGCTTGGATTTGATTTTGTCAAGATTTGCGCTATATAAATATTGTAATTATTATGTATGCATGTGCGTACGTATGTATGTATGTATGTATGTATGTATACGCTTAGATTTATATATGTATGTATGTATGCATGGATACGCTCAGCTTAGATTTATGTATGTAAGTATGTAAGCATGTATGTATGCATGTATACGCTCATATGTATGTAGGTATGTATGCATGTATACGCTCAGCGCTTAGATTTGATTTTGTCAAGATTTTGCGCTATATAAATAAAATATATTATTATTATTATTATTAGATGCCGAAATTGACTCCAGGAAGAATTCTTTGAGAGGTTTTTGTTTTGTTGTTTAAAAATGTGGTAATGGTTCCTTTGAGTGAGGAGAGTGATGTGTGTGTATTTGTAGACATATGCAGATTGTGTGTGTGTTGAAACAGCTGCAGAAGGAAAAATTTTAGAACTGCTCAACTGTTGCAATGTGTTGAAATATTTGTTACTTCCATACATTCTGGACAACGATATATGAAACTGGAGTTGTGATATTTACACAATATAATTATACACTGAAGCTTGATATTTGATACTTTTTCTGAGCTATGATGTTTTTTTAGCATAAGAAGCATTCACTCATGGTTCGATTTTGGTGAGATTGGAAAGAGGTTTTAATCCTTTTGATTGTGAGGTCAGAAAGATGTTTTAGCCCTTTTGAAATCATGTCCATTCTGTAGGTTCTTTTGTTGATGTCATATTTTGTACGTTTTTCTGTCAGTGACTTTGGTATTAACAGGATTACAGGAGGGCTGTCATGGAAGAGCTGTAGTGGTTGTTTTGATTACAAATTGTAAGTAGTTTATTAGTATTGCTCTGTATAAAGGCGGTTAATTGTTCTCGTGAGATTTTAGTGTTGTGGTGTTTTGAAGAACTGGAAGGATGTTGGTCAGGCCATGGTAAAGATTGCACAACACATATTCACACTCACTTAAATCAATCATATCAAAGGTTGATAATAATGTATTGCGGTTTTGCTTCTCATTACCTGTGCAGTCTTCCACAACTGCATATTTTTTATTCATGAAGCTGAACCTTTTGACTTTATGCTCAAATTTTACGCTCACAATTACTTAGATAATAGTTTTTATTCGTGCTTAAATAATTGTTTTTATTCATGATATGAAGAACTTGTTATAGTGCAATAGATTGTTTTGATATATCTCAGATGAGTTATCATCACTGTTTGATTTGGAAACGATCACTGGACTGAAGGTGGTCAGCAAAAAAGTTTGAAAAAATATAATGGCTTTGTGTCTGCCAAACCTGTTGATAAAGATTTGAACTGACCAAAGATTTGTACTTACCCTTTTGGTATGAAGTTTGAAAAAGTATGATGGCTTTGTGTCTGCCAAAATTGTTGATAAAGATTTGAACCTACCAAAGATTTGTGCTTACCCATTTGGTATGGAGTTTGAAAAAGTATGATGGCTTTGTGTCTGCCAAAACTATTGATAAAGATTTGAACTGGCCAAAGATTTGGTATTGAAGTTTAGAAACGTGTGATGGCTTTGTGTCTGCCAAAATTGTTGATAAAGATTTGAACCTACCAAAGATTTGTGCTTACCCATTTGGTATGGAGTTTGAAAAAGTATGATGGCTTTGCGTCTGCCAAAACTATTGATAAAGATTTGAGCTTACCCATTGGGTATGATTGTGTTTGAATGTACTTATACATAATCCCAATATTTTTTCACTTGAAATTCACCCTATCCCCCTTGTGGGGATGCCAGGGAGCTCTTTCAGTATAAATAGTATCCCCACCATCTGGAAAATCTGTGCTAGAAATGTCCTCTTTTTTGTCACTCTCTTTGTTTCTTTCTTCCTTCTTTGCTTTCTGTCATTTCTTTCTATCATTTTCTGCCTTGCTGGTCCATTCAACTGTATATGTTTGATAAAGTTTTACCTTTCTCTTAGGATTGATAATTGGGTACATATGTTAAGTGCATTTTTAGCTCTAGGGAAACGATATATGCAGAAGCAAGTTTAGGTAATTTAGGCCCATTCTTATATATGTTCTAGTATACCTAGTTATATTTAAATTTGTATTCAGGTATGTTGTTTTTAGATCCCCTGTGTGATAAATTGGACAGAATGGTCAATGCCAGGGCGTCTCCTTAGATTTTGTGTGGGAATGCATTGATATGTGTTCTTAATTTTCTAATCCTTTGTTGTTGTTGTTGTTGTTGTTGAGATATTGTGTGTATATTGAAATTGTTATAGCTCTGTTATGGCTCTACGCAGTTGGCTGGGTTTTAAACAGAACAAAACAAAAAATAAATGATAACCTGGTTTCAGAGGCATGTTGGTGCTGTTTTTGTAATTTCATATCTGTACACATGATATTTTTAGTCATTCCAGGAAATATCACATGACGATGCACTGTGACAGATGATCAGGTTTGTGATATGTTATTCATGCACTTTTACAAGGCTTCCTGTTCTTGTTTGACCCTTTGACTCCCAGAACTGCTGTTATTGACCCTTTTGAAGGCCTGGAGAATATTAGAATTTTCTACTAGCCAGCCGGGCTTGTGGATTTTAAGATCTACTAGCCCACAGATATTTTCACTAGTCCGACATGTTGCCCCCGAAAATAGTAAAAATCTCTTTATGACTCCTTTATTTTGTATAATTATATTCATTCACCTCTTACTTAGGTCTGTAAACACTTGACTGTATCGTACCGACTCCCTTCACTGACAGGCCTACAGGAAGCAAGAGTTGTCTTTCCTAAGATAGCCATGTTTTCACGCGAACGTTGGCAGGCCGATCATTGCAGACGAAATCAATTGGCAGATCGGAAAGTTTGAAACATCGAAATGAATTATATCTGCAGGGCTCAGAATTGTCACTTGCCCAATGGACTGGTAGTTTTTGATTTTGACACGCCCAGCAGTTTTTTTACTCGCCTTGGGCGACCAGGCGAGTGGATTTCGCCAGCCCTGCTTTGACTCCTGGAACTTTTCTCTATTGACCCTTTGACTGCCAGAACTTTTTGTTATTGACCCTTTGTCTCTCAGGACTTTGTATTACATTGACCTTTTGACCCCTTAGAACTGTTTTTTATTGACCCTTTGACTCCCAGAACTCTTTATTATTGACCCTTTGACTGACAGGACTGTTCTTTATTGACCCTTTGACTCCCAGAACTGTTCTTTATTGACCCTTTGACTGTCAGAATTGTTCTGTACTGACCCTTTGACTCTCAGAGCTGTTTTGTATTGACCCTTTGTCTGTCAGAACTGTTCTGTATTGACCCTTTGACTCTCAGAACTGTTTTGTATTGACCCTTTGTCAGAACTGTTCTGTATTGACCCTTTGTCAGAACTGTTCTGTATTGACCCTTTGTCAGAACATGTTCTGTATTGACCCTTTGAGTCCCATCACTGTTTTCTTATGTACACTTTGACTGTCACAACTGTGTTCTTTATGTACACTGTGACTGTCACAACTGTGTTCTTTATGTACACTGTGACTGTCACAACTGCGTTCTTTATGTACACTGTGACTATCACAACTGCGTTCTTTATGTACACTGTGACTGTCACAACTGTGTTTTTTATGTATACTTTGACTGTCACAACTGTGTTCTTTATGTACACTTTGACTGTCACAACTGCGTTCTTTATGTACACTTTGACTGTCACAACTGTGTTCTTTATGTACACTTTGACTGTCACAACTGTGTTTTTATGTATACTTTGACTGTCACAACTGTGTTCTTTATGTACACTTTGACTGTCACAACTGCGTTCTTTATGTACACTGTGACTGTCACAACTGCGTTCTTTATGTATACTTTGACTGTCACAACTGCGTTCTTTATGTACACTTTGACTGTCACAACTGCGTTCTTTATGTACACTGTGACTATCACAACTGCGTTCTTTATGTACACTGTGACTATCACAACTGTGTTCTTTATGTACACTTTGACTGTCACAACTGTGTTCTTTATGTACACTTTGACTGTCACAACTGCGTTCTTTATGTACACTGTGACTATCACAACTGTGTTCTTTATGTACACTTTGACTGTCACAACTGCGTTCTTTATAACTAATATAACTGTATAACTGAAAAAAGACTAGTTTAATCTGATGTAAACAGTTGCTTAAACCACTTTTATTTTCAGATTCATTTTCTCAAAATAGCGACTTTGCACTGGGAATGAATTCTGTGTGTGCACTGGATATTGTGAATGTGCTCCGCATTGCAACACCAGCACAGCATATGAATGGATTCTTATCTTGATATGGATTCTTGTCTTAATTCCAATGTTTGCATAATATGAGTTGTTAGTGCTGTGAGCATGTTATGCTTTTACATCAGTCAGATATGACAAATTCTTCTTTTTTTTTTTTAATGCTGTATGTTATGTTTAACCCTTTGACTCCCGCACCCTATCTACCAACTACAAAAACTTAACCCTTTGATTCCCTCACTCTATCCACCAGCTTCCTGCAGGAAGCTGGTGGATAGGGTGAGGGAATCAAAGGGTTAAGTTTTTGATTTGCTAACATGGTTGGCAATGCAGGATGCTGGTGATCGGAGTGCGGGAGTGAAAGGGTTAAGAGAATTCTTGAATGTTATATAGAACCGATAATGTTATACGGTTGTGAGGCATGGACAGTCAACAAACAAAGTCAGATCAAGATTGAGGCAGCCGAGATGTGGTTTCTAAGAAGAATTGAGAGTTCCATGGGCAGCAAAGAAAACAAACGAGACAGTCTTGATGGAGGCAGGCACAAGAAGATCATTCTTAAGGAAGATTAGGAAAAGACAGGCAACATTTATAGGCCATTTTATGAGAAAAGGGGAATTAGAGCACCTAATCACAACAGGAAAGGTGAAAGGAAAGAGAGCACCAGGTAGACCCAGGGAGAAAATATTGGATGGCCTTGCAGGGTGGCTAAGGGCAGAGAGGGTGGAAGATGTGCTTGCAGCAACAAGGGATAGATACATATGGAGGGCCATGATCGCCAATGCCATGCAGCAGGGCACATGATGATGATGATGATGATGTTATGTTTTCACATCAATCAGATATGAGAGATTATTGATTTTTTTAGTGCTGTTAACATGTTACGCTTTAATGTCAGTAAATATGAAAGATTCTTTACTTTTTAAGTGTTGTGAACATGTTATGTTTTTATGTTAGTCAGATTTAAGAGATTCTTTACTTTTTTAGTGCTGTGAACATGTTATGTTTTTATGTTAGTCAAATTTAAGAGATTCTTTACTTTTTTAGTGCTGTGAACATGTTATGTTTTTATGTTAGTCAAATTTAAGAGATTCTTTACTTTTTAAGTGTTGTGAACATGTTATGTTTTTATGTTAATCAAATTTAAGAGATTCTTTACTTTTTAAGTGTTGTGAACATGTTATGTTTTTATGTTAATCAGATTTAAGAGATTCTTTACTTTTTAAGTGTTGTGAACATGTTATGTTTTTATGTTAATCAGATTTAAGAGATTCTTTACTTTTTAAGTGTTGTGAACATGTTATGTTTTTATGTTAATCAGATTTAAGAGATTCTTTACTTTTTTAGTGCTGTGAACATGTTATGTTTTTATGTTAGTCAAATTTAAGAGATTCTTTACTTTTTAAGTGTTGTGAACATGTTATGTTTTTATGTTAATCAGATTTAAGAGATTCTTTACTTTTTAAGTGTTGTGAACATGTTATGCTTTTATGTTAATCAGATTTAAGAGATTCTTTACTTTTTTAGTGCTGTGAACATGTTATGCTTTTACGTTAGTCAGATTTAAGAGATTCTTTACTTTTTAAGTGTTGTGAACATGTTATGTTTTTATGTTAATCAGATTTAAGAGATTCTTTACTTTTTTAGTGCCGTGGATATGTTATGTTTTGACATCAATCAGGTATGAGAAATTCTTTGCTTTTTCAGTGCTGTATGTCATGTTTTGACATCAGTCAGATATGACCGATTCTTCACTTTTTAGTGCTGTGAATATGTTACTTTGAGATATGACCAATTGCGCAATTCTTTGATTTGTATTCTAAAATTTGGATTGTGCAATGCTGTCAGAACAAGAAATACTTTCTACCAATTTTTTTTTTTTGGTCATCTTACACATTTTCCATATGTTTATGTCTTTCTTTATCTGTGAAAAAAATATTCATTATATTTCATTCTTTATCAGTTGCACTGTATTTCTTTCTTAATCAGTTGGTTGTGATATATGTGGTTTGTTTTCAGAACTGCAAGTATTTCATCTTTTTTTTTTATTATTCTTTTCATTTGTCTGTGTAATTATAATGCAGTGTACTTTCAACTTTCTTGTAATGAATTTTGTGTCAGAAACATAATTGTGTGCATGTGCTGTTCGGTTGTTAGTTGGTTGTGACACCGTTACTGAAGACAGGAATTTCTTTGCGTGAAATGTGTCGATTATTCCAGTCCATTTGATTCCAAGAATTTGGCTTAGAACCGCATCTCTACAGTGTCTCTGAAATTTCAATTTTTTTTTTTTGTGCATGAAATTTCAGAAATAGTGTTGTTATATGATATATTTGATGTGGATGATTTCAGTTCATAGTCTTAAGAATTGAATGATGTTGATAGTCATCACATTTTAATCAGCATCAGCAAGTTGTGTCATGCCTCCGTGGGGATGCCGGGGGCTCTTCCACTATATATAGTACCCCCACCTTCTGGAAATTCTGTGCCAGAAGTTTCTTCTTTTCTGTCACTGTCTTTGTTTCTGCCTTGTTTCTTTGCTTTCTGTCATTTCTTCGTATCATTTCCTGCCTTGCTGGTCCGTTCCCTTGTATGTGCTCGATAAAATCTAGTGTTCTGTTCTCTTAGGATTGATAATTGGGTACATGTTTTGAGTGCATTTTTGGCTTTTGTTGTTGTTTGTTTGTTTGTTTGTTTTGTAAAGTCATGGAGTAATGAATTGATGTTTCGAGTGCCATCTCAGATCACAGCATTAAAAATTGGTCTGTTCACTTGTCCATTGTCGTTTTGTTAGTTTATTTTTTATAAAGGCACGGAGTAAATGCATTAAAACTGTCTTTTCACTTGTCCATTGTCTTTTTGTTAGTTTATTTTTTATAAAGGCATGGAGTCATGTTCTTTGTTTGTTTATTTTTGTTATAAAGTAGTGGCATAATGATCTCATATCCTGAGTTCCGTCTCAGGTCACAAGCAGTAAAATCTGGCCTGTTGACTTGCTCATCTTAATGTTTCCATCATTTTGGGGGTGTCAGCTTAGTGTTTCATAAGTTCCATTTTGCACCACCACTACCACCCTCCCCTGCTGTCCATGTCAAGACCTGGCCATTGCTTAGGGTTTTGCGCAAGCTCAAGTAGTCTGCCAGAAAAATGCTGGCAGATTTAGATGGAGGGCAAATATATGTGCGCGAGTGCGATGAATCCTTGAACAAATGCAAAACTCCATCTAGTCTTCCAGCCCGGCTCTCCAGGAATGAACCTGGTTCACAACACTTGGCACATGCAGCCTACAGTCCATCCAAATATCTGGGGACTCTTTCAGTATGAATATATCCCCCACCATCTGGAAATTCTGTGCTGGAAATTTCCTCTTTTCTGTCACTCTGTTGTTTCTTTCTTCCTACTTTGCTTTCTGTTATTTCTTCTTGTCATTCTGCCTTTCTGGTCCATTCACCTGTATGTGTTTGATAAAATCTCACATACTTTTTCTTAAGATTGATAATTGGGTACATGTATTGAGTGCATTTTTTGCTCTAGGGACGTGAGATATGCAAAAGCAATTTTAGGTAATTTATGCCCATTTTTATGTACGTTTTGGTGTCCTTAGGTATGCTTAAATTTGTATTTAGGTGTGTTTTTTAAATCCTGTGATAAATTGCGGGGACATGTCCTTGGATTATGTGCGTGAATGCATTGATATGTGTACTTAATTTTCTTTTTTTTTTTTCCTGTTAAGTTGTGTGTTTTGAGGTGGTTATAGCCCTGATATGGCTCTATGCAGTTGGCTAGGCTTTAAACATCAAGCTAGTAACAGATTTTCTTCATACAGGACTTCAAAACTTCCAACTGCACAGAACTTTTATGTATTTAATATGTATAAAAAGAATTATTAAGCAGTCAGTGGCAAAATATAGGTGCGTGGTTATTTGGAAATTGTCGTGTACTTTTAGACACTGAACATCAACTGTAATAAATGATATGAACTGTTATAAATGATATGACATGTAATTGATGTATGTAACCATGATATTTGAGGATGAAGTCCATTTTGTTTTGAGGTGTCCTGCATTTTTTCACCTAAGAAGAGAACCGATTCCGCACACATACAATAACTTCTTTAAAAGAACAATGTTAGATCGACTTCTTGACACAAAACAAGCAAGTAATGAAAAAAAAAAGGATTATTTTATGCAAGTATCCAGCATTATGCTATGCAAATCTCTTAAAAATAAGATAAATTCCATAGATATGTAAATATATGTGAATTTGTTTATTTTGGATTACCTGAGTGTAAGCTTTTATGCAAATGTCTGAGGGGTAATACTTACAAGATTTTGTTAAACTTTTGGTTGAAATTTGTTTTTATTCAAAAACCCCTTCATAAGGGGTTATGGCCTAAATGAACAAATCCCCTGACATCTGAACATTTTACTTTATGTGACTTTACAATATAAACTTTTTTTGTTTTTAATCCACCCTTACCTCCCTCATAAGAGGAAAAAGATCACACCAACAACAAAGTCATTTAACACATAAATGCATATTCTGACAGATCTCTACCTATGCTACATTTCTTGCATATTTTGTTATTGTCCATAGATAAGTTGTTTTTTTATTGACCATACTTTATTATTGTCCATAGATCAATTTTTTATTGACCATATGTTGTTATTGTCCATAGATAAGTTTGTTATTGTCCATGATAAGTTTTGTTACTTGTTTACATATGTTGGTACATGTGGATGCATGTGGTTATGATTTTGTTATTTTTGCACAATCATGAAACCAGAACAAGATAAGGTAGGTTAGCTTTGGAATAATAAAATAACAAGAGGAACTACATCTGTGTTCCTGGCTGTATCTGTAATTGTTGTCAGTGATTGTTTTGATGATTTGATTGTTTGGATCATTATTGGTGATTGTTTTGATTGTTGTGAGTGATTATTGTGGATGATTGTTGTGGTTGATTGTTGTTGGTGATTGTTTTGATCATTATTGATGATTGTTTTGATTGCTGTGGGTGATTATTGTGGGTGATTGTTGTGGGTGATTGTTTTGGTCATTATTGGTGATTGTTTGATTGTTGTGGGTGATTGTTGTGGGTGATTGTTGTGGGTGATTGTTTTGGTCATTATTGGTGATTGTTTTGATTGTTGTGGGTGATTGTTGTGGTGATTATTTTGATTGTTGTGGTTGATTGTTGTGGGTGATTATTGTGGGTGATTGTCTTGATCGTTGTGGGTGATTGTTTTGATTGCACATATAAAGTCGCACATATAGGAATGTGCACAGGCACGTACACACATACACACACAAATAGGTAATGCACACGCACACACACACACACACACACACACACACACACACACACACACACACACACATAAACAAAGGCACATTCACAAACAAACAACACACAACAACTGAACAAAATTTAACACAAGGCTGAATTTTTTTTCAAGATTTTTAAAATTTAATTTATTCCGACAAATAACAACTAATTAGTTTTTAAAAAACAAAAAGCACATACAAGCAAAATGCATATATCAAAATATTCACAAAAAAACTTCTCGTAAAATACACTTTTTCTGAAATTTGATTAGACATTTTCATACTTTGTTCTTACAACCAACAACATTATCATTATTGTTTAAAGCCCAGCCGACTGCGCAGAACCACATCAGGGATATATATCCATCTTAACAGCTCTGAACTTGAAATAAAATCAGGGAAAAAAAAAAAAAGGTACACATATACATGAATCTGCACATAATCTGAGGATATACCCCTAGCATTGACTACTCCATCATTATTACCCGGGGGGTTAAAAAAATGAATACAAATATATAAACATAACTAAGCACACCAAAACATGTATGGAAAATTGTTTAAATTACTTATAATTGCTTTCGCACATCACATTTCCTTAGAGCCAAAAATGCAGTTAATACACATGCCCAATTATCAATCCTAAGACAGTACGGAAGGCTTTATGATAACATACAAGTGAATGGATCTGCAGGGCAGAAAATAATAATAGAAAAAAAAAGAAGATAGAAAAAGAGTAAAGGAGCAAGACAGAAACAAACAGAGTGACAAAAGAGGAAATTTCCAGCACTCAATTTCCAAAATGTTGGGATCATACTGATACTGAAAAAGCCCATGGCACCCCCAATGGGAAACAATCACAACAAGTAATTATGAAACACATTTGTAACATACAAGTAAAATACATCAACAATATTTACATACATTTCTCAGAAAATAGGGATTTCTTTTTACATAAAATGTTTGGTCTTTCACATCAATATAATATTTGCCAGAAAATATTTTTTCCTTTAGTGCCATTTGGTCTTCTACAAGTACGAGCGTAAAGTATAACCACTGTGATGCTCAATTCAGATCTCCAACGCAACCCTAAACACTGGTTTAAATCACCACAATCTTGGTGGCAGGTATCAATAATAAACATCAATAATACTATATCAGGAAGGCCACAGTTTTGTTGCTATCCCTTCCACCCACCCACCCACCCAAAAAAAAAGCCTTGACAGCACATAGTGCTCATGCCATGATCATTTCGGATCTTATTTATCACATGGTATCAGTGCATACAGAATTTATTCCAAGCTTAGAGATGTCATCTGGAGAAACTGAAACTAAAATGCTGATGCGCTGTGGGGTCACCCAACAGAGAAAATCCTGCACTGTTCCTGGATTATTGTGGTGACATTCTGCACGACCACCTACTATGCCCCTCACTGCCAACAATAATCACTTTACTGTGGAACCAGAAATGGTGACCATCCCAGCCCCTCTCCATGTGAAAGACTTTTCACTTCCCACTCCCCGTCTTCCGACAACTATCTGGCAAGCTCCCCGAGCCTGCACAAAACCCAGTGCACTGTCAAGGTCTTGAAATGGGGTAGAGGAGGAACAGGGATCTACACAACGCCAAGGTGACACCACCAGAATGATGGAAACATTAAGATAGGCAGCGAACAGGCCAGATTTAATGTTGTGGGCTGGGATTAAACTGAGATATCGAATCTTGCGTCCGCTGCTCCCCTAGTGGATGCTACCTTACTAATTAACCCCTTGACTCCCGCACCCTATCCACCAACTGCAAAGACTTAACCCTTTCATTCCCTCACCCTATCCACCAGCTTCTTGCCTGGAAGGGGAAGAAAGTAAGCTTGGTTTGGTGATAGGGTGAGGGAGTTTGAGTCAAAGGGTTGCTTTTGCTTTGTCAGCATGGTTGGCAATACAGGATGCTGGTGGACAGAGTGCAAGAGTCAAAAGGGTTAAAGACTTCTTTTGATTCAAGTAAACGAGTAACTTTCACTTTTTTTTCAAGTTTGGCAGAAGGGGAAGAGTGCTGTAGATGTCCTTACTCACTACTCTTTTTACGTTCTTTTATAACAAGCACTGTCTTACAGAAAAACACAATTTATCATCTGATGGTCTGTCTACTGCATGGGTAAAATGTTCTCTTTAATATTTCTTGACTGTTGTTGCTAGGTTTGGGTTTGTCAGTCTGTTTGTTTGTTAATGTGTTATGATTATGTAAGATTGTGCATAATGTTATATCGCCAACTGACGATTCAGTTTACAAGTTAGTACCCACTTCAAGTGATATCAATCCCAGGAAAGGGGAGTGGGGTGGAGGGAGAAGATGAGGGGGGATTTTCTAATTTTAACACCACAGAATGATAACATCTTAATCCTTCGACTCCCGCACCCTAACCACCATCTACAAAATCTTAACCCTTGACTCCTTGCCCTCGGGTGAGGGAATAGAAGGGTTAAGTTTCTGTTTTGTTAGCACAGTTGGTTGGCAATGCTGGTGGACCTGGTGAGGATCTAGGAGTCAGAGGGTTGACATGGGCAGCAAGGCGGTCATTTGAATACAGCGTACCTCAAATTTGAACATACCACCACTAACATGTGACCTCCTGACACTCAAACAACTGAACTACTGAGGCCTGCCCACGCTCTATGGTGACAATGATACAGACATACAATGTTTGGTACGCACATCACAAAACACTTACTAACTCACTACCCTTTGTGACCCTGTCATATAGAGCAGCAATGAAGGTGTTCCACTTCGGTCTGTTCTGGGCCAGCCTCTGTAATAGTACACACTAAGCACAGTACCCCAGGTGACCTTAACCCTTTGACCCCCACACCCTGTCCACCAGCATCCTGCATTGCCAATCATGCTAGCAAAGCAAAAACTTGACCATTGACTCCCTCACCCTACCCACCAACTTTCTGCATGAAGCTGGCAGATAGGGTGAGGGAAACAAGGGTTAAGTTTTTACAGTTGGTGGATAGGCTGCAGGAGTGAAAGGGTTAAAATCTTCTATTGCTCGTTGCCAGGTGTTTTTGGGTCTTCCTCACTTGCATTCTACTTTTGGTGTCCAGTGAAGGCTAGTCCAGTTATCTTATGTTGTTCTCTTTTGATGATAGGCCTATAGTCCATGTCCACTGTCTTGGATTATCAAACAGTATACACATTACCTGCACTGAAGAACAAAAATTGTTAACTGAGTTTGAGTTATCACTGATAAACATAGACAGCTGTTCTTTTTTCTTTCATGAGTATATCCATTTGAATATCACACAAATAAATTAAGATAGCTTGTGCATATATCAAAATGGGGGCAATGAACAAAGAAAGAAGTAAATATATAAACAAACAAATAAATAAACAAATAAGTAAAGAAAGAAATAAACAAATACCACAATGAACAAAGAAAGAAGTAAAACAAATAAATAAATAAACAAATAAGTAAAGAAAGAAATAAACAAATACCACAATGACGAAGTAAAACAAACAAATAAATAAACAAATAAGTAAAGAAAGAAATATAAACAAATACCACTGGAATATAAAACCTAACAAATGACCAAACTGAAAAGAGCACTTACCATTTATGAAGTATGCTGTTTAACTGACAATTTTCTTTAAAAACTTGTCATTATGGTGCAGTAGTTACCACAATGGATTATTGACTGGAAGGCTGAGAGGTCGAACCCCATCAATCCTGGCAAAATCAGTATGGGATTTTTTCAGCCCCAACCAGCAGCTACTTGGAGTTCAGTGCGCTATGGGCTCATTGGGAGGACTAGGACCCCACAGTCGAGTTTCGTCCAAATCACGGATACGTCATTCAGGGTGTCTGTATCTCTCAAGGTTTAGCTAATACCAGGATATATTATGAAAGGAAGTGTACAGTACAGCCCTGTCAAGTCGTCTCAAACAGAAGAGAACTCCATGGTATCATGACTATCATCCCCACAGTAAATAAGTCATCACAACACTGTGGAAATCAGTCCCAGATTTTGTGGCCACTATGGTGAAGTGGACATCGGGACAGCAGAAAAAAAAAGGTTTTCATTTATCATCATCATCATCAGGTGCCCTGCCGCATGGCGTTGGCAATCATGGACTTCCATTTGTCTCTGTCTCTTGTTGCTCCAAGCATCTCTTCCACCCTTCTTGTCCCCAGCCACTCTGCAAGTCCGTCTAGTATCTTCTCCCTGGGTCTACCTGGTGCTCTCTTTCCCTCCAGCTTTCCCGTTGTGACCAGGTGCTCCAAATCCCCCTTCCTCACAAAATGGCCTATAAATGTTGCCTGTCTTTTCCCAATCTTCCTTGTGAGTGATCTACTTGTGTCTGCTTCCATCAAGACTGTTTCGTTTGCTTTCTTTGCTGTCCATGGAACTCTCAACATTCTTCTTAGAAACCACATCTCGGCTGCCTAAATCTTGCTCTGGCTTTGCCTTTTGACTGTCCATGCCTCACAACCATACAGCAGTATTGGTTCCATACAACACCCAAGAACCCTCCTCCCGACGTCAATTGACAGGCATCTGCTGGCAAGAACGCTCCCCATCTTCCTGAATGCTGTTCTGGCCTGGCCTACTCTGCTGGCTACCTCTGATGTGCATCTGCCGTCTGGTGAAATGATCGTTCCCAGGTATTTAAATTTATCAACGTGTCTCAAGACTGTGCTGTCTGCTGCCAGCACGGCCTTGAGACAGGTTGATAAATTTATAAATTTTTCGTTTATACGTAAGATTAAAAAGATACTGTCTTCCGTTTGACACCGAAGACCGGTATGTTCATGTGTCATATGATCATCATATTAATGTATACTCTCTGAAAAGAGATGAATATAAGGAGGAACAGACAACAAGAAATAGGAACTAAAAAATACTGTTAAAAACAGAAAGAAAAACCATAATTATGTGGACCTTGACAGTAAAAAACACATGTCCAAAACTTGGTATAGACAATTTTATGTAACAACGGAATGCAATTCAGTACAATGAAGAATGCTGCACACTGTAACACAATATCAATGCAATAATGAAAAATGTAATACAATCATAATACAACTATAAGGTCATGTTATTGAAAACACAATGTAACACACTTCAACACAATATTCCACAATAAAATTATAATACAGTTATAATGTCATGCTTGACAAAAATACAGGACACTTAATACAATATAACAAAATAAATCAAAGAAAGAATAAATGAATTAAATAAAGAATAACTGTATAAACATTTAATGCAACAGAATAACACTCGGTGGAATGGATCAGCTGGTTTACCAGAATACTGACGTTAGAACACAGGAAAAGAAAATCAGATGGTATGAAATGAAATAAAATAAAACGCAGTAGTAAAACTTGAAAAGGGTTTTAGTACACAGATATAAAGAGTTTGGAGGAGTTTCACTCAAGATTTATTGTTACTGTTACTGTTGTTTAAAGCCCAGCCGACTGCATAGAGCCATATCAGGGCTATAACCGCTTCAAAACATACAAAACTTCAACAGGAAAGAAAGGATAGAAAAATAAGTACACATATCAATACATTTGTGCACATAATCTAAGGACATGCCCCTGGCGTTGACCACTCCGTCCAATTTATCGCACAGGGGATTTAAAAAACACACCTGAATACAAATTTAAGCATACCCATGGACACCAAAACATATATAAAAACGGGCATAAATTACCTAAAATTGTTTCTGCATATCTCACCTCCCCAGAGCAAAAATTGCACGTTTAACATGTACCCAATTATCAATCCTTTATCAAATACATACAGGTGAATGGACCAGCGAGGCAGAAAATGATAGGAAGAAAGGACAGAAAGCAGAGGAACAAGGCAGAAACAAGGACAGTGACAGAAAAGAGGAAATTTCTAACACAGAATTTCCAGAAGGTGGGGATACTATTTATGATGAAAAAGCCCCCGGCATCCCCATAGGGGCTTCACTCAGATAATTCAATCTGTACTCCATCCACTCTCCCATTAAACATATGTATTATATTCCAAGCTCTGAAAGCAGTGAAACACAATACAGTAAATTCAACACAATAGTAGCAGGCATCTGTCAGTTGGCGTCGAATATGGATGATGTGCTCCGGAGCAGCGTCGGCTGTGTCTAGTACGACCGATGCGGGAAAGGTAGTCTCTGCGACATTGGATGCACATATGGATGCTGGCAAAGGGATTGCCTTCACAGGAGCTCACAATAGTGTACAATATAAAACAACAAAACACAATTTTACAACTGAGAAACAAATTTCAAAACACCTAAACTGTTTTACCAGACATTTCATGAGACACTGTAAAAAAATGCATACAAATTTGGTAGTATCTACAAATATCAGGTTAAGCTGGATTTGTTCTCCTCAAATGAGCATCCCCAAAGGCACATTTTCAATGCAGTACAATTCCACAAAAAGTAAGTATAAGGCATAGACATTGTGATTATCATTAACGTAAGTAGCTCTGACAGAGAAATGTTACCCATAGGAGGTACAGATACATGTATACACTGATAGGTTACCTACCGACGCTGTGACCAACAAGGCAGCCAGTACTACTATCAACTATTCAGGGGCTCGAACCACTACTCTATTGCTGCAACTGGAAAACACTGCACCAACTACCAGGCAGAAACAGAAGCACACATACAGTGAACCTCCATGGTTCAAGCAATAGACGGAAGATGCTAGTGGTTTTCTCTTCTCAGATGCCCTCTCTGTTCTCCAAGGCCCAGAGAATAACATGCTCCACCACCAGACCAAGGCCTTCTAGCAAGTCAGAAAGAACCAGAAAAAATAGTTCTCCAGGAGATTTCCACCCATTCTGGGATACCAGGAGAAGAACACAGTAAACGCGCTAGCAGAAAGAGGACCCCAGGAAGGACTTGTAACCAAGCAATAGCATCAGCAACAGCAAGAAGAAAATCTTCATATCACTCCTGAAACCACAGACAGAAAGGAACGAATACCACCTTCTGCCCATAAAGCAGCAAATGATCCTGACGAGGCTTTGCATCAACCACAACCAACTCACCACACAGGAGAACAGAAAGTTCATGCTGACTCTTTCATCAACCTGTTTACGCAGTCTAGATGATGAGTCAGCTGACTACGTACTGCTGCAACGCCGCATCTGTCAGGCTGTGTGACAAAAGGTTCGGCCACCTACAAATCTACTGACCATCAAACTCTATGGCACCTGGCAGGAACTGGAAACAGTGGCTACTTTCACTGCCATATGACACCTGACCAGGTAGATAGTGAACAAAATAAAAGAAAGAAAAGGAACAAGAATTAAACAGAAAAAATTAATGGAGATCACATGAACGAACAATAGGATTTCTCACAGAAGTTGTTAAGTTGTTCCCTTTGCCTGGATTAAAGTATTTCCCCTGAGTATAAATCATATTAATATGGTCCACAGTCTTTACTTTAAGAAAATCATGAATACACATACACAAGCTGAAACTCTCTTTCACAAAGATACACACGTAGAAACTGTCTTTTACACAGATACATATGCTGAAACTACCTGTCACACAGATAAACACACTGAAACGGTCTTTCCACAACCTGTAGTGTGTGACGCTTTCACATGTTTTCCTACTGAATATAAAACACACACACACACACACACACACACACACACACACACACACACACACACACACACACACACACTAACACATACACACATAAACTCACACACATGCAACACAACACACACCATTTCCTCTATGAGATTAAGCAGGGATTGTATCAGACAGATGAAAGCTGATATTGGCAAATCTTTAAATCATCAGTACCACGTACTAGCAGTTTCCAACATACTGTAGGAACCTCTGCCTAGTCAAAAACGCACATATATACACACACACACTCTCTCTCTCTCTCTCAATAATTAATCAATAGACTATGCATCTAACCTTTGGGATTCACCGGTAGTAATGTTCTCAAACCTCTTGTTTAGTCTGCGTAAGTTAACTTTGCAAATTCTTCTTCTGAAAACCTCTAAAATAATAGACTAAAACTAAAAGGAATTAAATATTTTGCCATTGAAACAGTGACCTCAGTATACTTATATAAGCAATACTTGTGCACAAAATAATGAATAGACAAGTTTTAGATGCAAAATAATGGATGGACAAGTTCTAGATGACATAACCAATATCTTCTCTAGAAATCTCACACACAACAGGAACAAAATACACATCCCCATCCCAAGAACTGAGCTCTTTAAACCCAGCCTCATGTTTTTTGTGTGTTTTTTTTGTGTTTTTTTATCATTGCACTCAGGGAGGTTACCTTTGTGTTCCCCCTTTTTTTTTCCAACTTTTTTGGTACCATTTTCTACACCATCTTAATGGCCACAGAAGCTGAAACAGTTTTTTTTTTTTTTTACAATACAATGATGATGTCGATGAGGATGAAAATAATGATACTATAGAGTTCCATATACGACTGAGACTGCATGTACAATATGATGATGATGATGTCGATGAGGATGAAAATAATGATACTATAGAGTTTCATATACGACTGAGACTGCATGACAGGGCTGTATTCTACGCTTACTATCATACTTTATCCTGGCGTCAACCAGGCCTGAGAGATAGACACCTGCAGTGCTGATCAGAAGATTTGAGCAACACCCTCAATGACGCATCCGTGAAGTGGATGAGACTCGACTGTGAGGTCCCAGTCTTCCCAATGAGCACATAGCACACCCAACTCTGGGTAGGAGCCGGTTAGAGCTGAAAAATCCCACAATGATTTTTGAAGGGACCAATGGGGATTCGAACCTACAACTGTCCAGTCGGTAGTCTGTTGTGCTAACCACTACACCACGGCGACTGTTTTTAAACCCAGTCTCATAATTATACTCGGGAGCTAGCTCCTGGAACACACTACCAGAACCCATGACAGAGTGTAGTCTCATAATTATACTCGGGAGCTAGCTCCTGGAACACACTACCAGAACCCATGACAGAGTGTCCTAGTTTCACAAAATTTAATCATAGGTATATATAACACATCTCATAAATTAATCACCTCCTCTATTACCTAACACTGAGATCAATCACAAACATATCTTTATTGTGATTAAACTATTTCATACAAAATCTGAAAAAAATCTCTTTCTTTGAATAGATATTCAATGTTTACATTGTTAACATATTTGTTGATTAGTGTATATTTTGAGTGTAGAGAAGACCCTCTTTATCCTTTTGACTCTTGCATCCTATTTACCGACTGCAAAAACTTAACCCTTTGACTCCCTCAGCCTATCCACCAGCTTTGCTTTGCTAGCATGGTCGAAAATGCAGGACACCAGTGGACAGGGTGTGGGAGTCAATGGGTTAAGTCGAGGCTAAATGGAAAAAGAAATATGCACTAATTATTTCACACTCTCGTGAATGAAATTTGCTCTCTCTCTCTCTCTCTCTCTCTCTCTGTCTCTGTCTCTATCTCTCTCTCTGTCTGTCTGTCTGTCTGTCTGTCTGTCTCTCTCTCACACACACTTACACACACACATACACACAAAAGAAGTCTTGTCACATGGTGGCTGGACGATCAGATGCTTTCATATGTCAGCCTTCTGGGCGAATGCCCTCCACATGTCAGAGTAAAGCGAATACCATCCTGCAAGTTAACAAAACAAATCAATAAATGACAAAAGTGAATCAGTTATTGTTACTGTTATTTCTGTTTAAAGCCCAGCCAACTGCCGTACAGCTATATCAGGGCTATAACAATTTCAAAACATACACCACACTTCAACAGGAAAGAAAAGAAAAGAAAATTAAGTACAAATATCAATGTATTTGCACATATGATATAAGGAAATGCCCCCGCCATTGACCACTCCGTCCAATTCATCACATAGGTGATTTAAAAAAACAAACCTGTATACATATTTAAACATAACTAAGAACACTAAAACATACACAAAAATGAGCCTAAATTACCAAAAATTGCTTCCGCATATCTCATTTCCCTACAGCCCAAAACACACTTAAGACATGTACCCAATTATCACTCCTAAAGAGCAAGTACGTAAGATTTATTGAACACACACTGGTGAACGGACCAACATACCCAATTATCACTCCTAAAGAGCAAGTACGTAAGATTTATTGAACGCATACTGGTGAACGGACCAACAAGGCAGATAATGAAAGGAAGAAATGACAGAATGCAAAGGAACAAAGCAGAAACAAAGAAACTGACATAAAGAGGAATTTTCTAGCACAGAATTTGCAAAAGGTGGTATATTACATATACTGAAAGAGTCCCCGGCATCCCCACAGGGGGAAATGTATGAAAGAATATTTGTGAGCTTACTATCCCAAATGAATCTTTCTGCTGTAAAACATCATTCTAAGACTCATCTATAATTATAAGGAACATTAAATCATGCTTATAGTGACATAAATGATCAAAATGTGTCAAGTAGTACCAGATATGAGTATGACTGAAGTGACCAGGCTTGTCACCCTATATTTTGAGAAGCAATTTCAAAAATGTTTTTACAGGATTTAACACATTTAAAGTTGTTAGCAACAACTGAACAAACTTTTAACAATAGAACAATAAAATTTGGCACAAATATTCTATAAGACCTTTCAGCACATACAAAATCAAGGCAATCATCTGAGTTTTGAAGTTATGGCATGGTATTAAACAACATACAAAATACAAAAATGATCCCCAACCCTGAACAGTCAGGTATCTGTTTATAGATGGGTGAACTGAAGATCACATGCACAAAGCATTTCTTCACCCAGACTAGAATTTGTGCAGTCAGACAGGAAGACAGGAGCTTTATCTCTATGTTAACCATGCCCCTTATGCAAGTTACGATACAATTCAAGTGCGAGTGTGAGCAGCACAAAATGCCCAACGCCCCCGACTCATGAAGTTATTTTTTTCTTTTAAACTCATGAATTTTGTTGCTGTTCATCAATGCTTGATGAAGATAAAAACAAACAGCAATCTGATGAGTCTCTGGAAGACGAAAAGGAAGAATTCCAGCCTCTAGTTTGTACTTTGATCTAAACAGCTGAACTGAGTTTGATGCTGTGTTAAACATTCTGAGTTAAATTCTGAACAAATGAAAGGTGAAAAAAATTTTCCCTGGAAAAAAATACAAAAACAATCATTTCTATTTCTATTAGTTCAGAATTTAATAAAGAATAGTTTTTTAACCAACAATTTTTTTTTCTTAAAATTCTTTGGAAAATAGGTTTTTATTTGCCAAATTTCATGGCAGGCTAAGGGTTAAAATAAAACGTATTTCCAAAGGTATGTTGTTATGGCTACCCACCATTATGTACAGTAGCAAAAGGGCCCAAATGTCATGGTGCGGTATGATGTTCCAGCCTTGTTCACCCATCCCTATTTTGATGACACCACCAATCACCACGTACACAACCAGCGTCGAAAAAAAACTGCACGATAAAAACAATTATGAATCTCCATACTCCATACCAAAACAAGCCAAATGTGACCCGTTTAAACAAAATGAGTCCTAAGGTGAAAATAACAGATTTAAGGATATTCTGATTTTCAAAATGTCCAGATTATTAACTTTCTTTTCATATGAAATTTATTATTCTACTCCTAAAAATAAGGAAGTTATGGGTGTTTGAAGTGTGTAACATAGCAAACAGCCATTTTGAGAAAATCAAGTTTTAAAATTTTCACCATTCAGTGAAGTTTTACCTTAACAACAGGTATTTGTACTTCACCAATCTTTACCAAATTTTGTACCAGGGTAAAACACATCATGCCACTTTCTGCTTTTTCATATTTTCCCCCTGTTGTCTTCAGAGCTGGCCTGGCCATTTGCAAAATGTTTTACCCATCTGAACACAGTTGCTTTCGAAGGAGCAGAAGGTTGTCCCAAAGTTGTCATGTCCACAAGTATTTCAGATGCATTCTTTTCGAGGGTGACACGTACCTTGATGTAGCTGCGATAATCCGCTGTTGAAAACGCCATTTTCTTTGCCATTTTTCAAATCAGTGTCTGACAGGGCCTTGACAGGGCCTTGACATACACTGTCAGAACCGTAAGACGCATCAAAAATGAATTATGAAATTTGGCACAGAATTACATCATAGACTGATGTTTTCTGTGATGTAATTTTCCATTTTCTGTAAATGCGTTTTCAAGCTATACAGACGTGGTCTCATTCTACTGGAAATTACCCTCCTATGAAGGACAGAGCATGTTTTATTCAAAGAGTCAGATTTAATTAGACCCTCTGCTTAGGCAAGATCAAATTCATTATCTCCATTCAATAAACAGATCTCACTACTGTTTAATTTCCACAGTATCAACTGCACACGAAGTGTGAATGCTTTGTCTCTCAATGAACCAGTTCATCTAAACCATATTGACTTTGTGGTCGTAGCTATGGCTGTGCTCTTGAGAAAGTATGTTTTAATTAATGTCTTATCATTGATAGGCATTCTGGTATGATTAAATATTAGTTTTATAATGAAAGATTATAGAAGTAATTGTCGGCAGATTTAGGTGGAGCACATACGGAATTGTCTGAATGCGATAAATCCCTCATGAATGAACTCCAAGCTCAGAAGTACTTCTGAGAGGAATGTCAGGTAGGTTATGTGACTGATAATGTGACTGTTTCAGAAGGCTTAAGGTTTTCCCTTGATAAGCATTCTGGTATGGTTGCATATTTATTTTATGCTGTAAGATTACAGAAGTACTTTTCAGGGGAATGTCAGGTAGGTTATGTGACTGATAGTGCGACTGTTTCACAAGGTTTACGTTTTTCCCAACATGTCAGGCACAGTCAGCCAGCATGCAGACATTTCCCTGTGCACAAGTTGGACAGGAGCAGCCGATCCATCATCATCATCATCATCATCAAGTGCCTTGCCACATGGCATTGGCAATCATGGCCCTCCATATGTTTCTACCCCTTGTTGCTGCAAGCATATCTTCCATCCTCTCTGTCTTCAGCCACTCTGCAAGTCCATTCAATATTTTTTCCCTGGGTCTACCTGGTGCTCTCTTTCCCTCCAGCTTTCCTGTTGTGACCAGGTGCTCGAATTCCCCTTTCCTCATAAAATGGCCTATAAATGTTGCCTGTCTTTTCCTAATCTTCCTTATGAATGATCTTCTTTGGCCATGAATCTTTCTTGGGAAAGCACAATGGTTTCCATCAATTTTTGTACGGTCTCTCCGCTAGCCTTTGTTGTTCCCAAAACAACCTTCAAGTCAGTAAGGGCGATTTTTTTCAGGGTTATTCCGATCCATGTACTGCACTTACTGATAAGTCAGATGGCAGTGGCCAACAGAAAAACAAAAAATTCCCCAGTTACACTGGCTGTGCTCTAAGCAGTAAAACCTATGGTAATGTATTCTTGAATGGGTCTTATAGATGAATCATTGATTCATTATATGCATGGTCAATATCTAGGTCTCTCAGTGGACTTGAAACACCACACACACACACACACACACACACACACACACACACACACACACACAACACACACACACACACACACACACACACACACACAATTCACAAACACATGCAGATTATGGGGATTTCCCGTCTTCCAGAGAATGTTATTGGCAGCAGGGTGCTTATTTTCTTTTCAAGAAGCTCCAGATCCTGACAAGGTTCTGCAATTTTTTTTTGCTTCCAACATGATGCTAGAATATCAACTAGCCAAAAACTGTTCCAGATAACGTCATAAAAGTGTACGTCAAATGACAGAAATGAACAAAGAATACTTATAGTATGACCTGAAAGTACAGTGTCAGGTTTTAACACAAACACGTGGCAAAAGCTGATCATTTTCATCGGAATCATCAGCTGTGATTCTTCCAGGTGAAAATCTGGGTCTCTGGCATCGGATTATCAAGAAGGCCCCAGTAGCTCAGTTGGTTTGAGCGTCAGATTCACATGCTAATGGTTGTGGGTTGGAATCCCGGGGTGCGCTACATTAAAACTGGCCTTCTCACTGTCCCATCTTAACATCATTGTTGTTCTGGTGGTGTCAGTACAGGATTAGATAAGTCCCCTTCCCTCACTTCCCTGGGATGGTTATCCCCATGGGCCTATCACCTGAGGTGGGCTTTGACGTAAAAACTGAACCAAATCAATCAAAATCAATCAAATCGGATTATCAAAGTTCAGATTCGTCAGGACCAAAATCTTCATCAAAACTGCTGGTAATCTTGAAGAGCTTCTTCCAATACTTTCTCCAGTGTGAACGTTCAAGTTCGCTCTGACAATGTTGCCAAACAGTACGGCCCAGTTTACAAAAACTTCTCACAAGTTTCTTGTACAGTACCAGTCATAACGGAAATATCTCACCTTGCTGTGTTCTGGAAAGAAAGAGCTTTCAGGGGAGTGAAATCTTCTGGCAGTCAACATGTTCTCAACGCTGAGCAAAATATTAATCTCCTGACTTCCTCACCCTATCCGCCAACATCCCGCATTGTCTGCCATGACAGCAAAGCAAAAACTTAACCTTTTCACTCCTTACTCCTACTGACTGGGTGAGGGAATGAAAACGTTAAGTTTTTGCAGCTGGTGGATAGGATGCATCAGTGAAAGGGTTAACATTACACAAGGTCTGATGTAAAGTATACATCCATACTGCATTGGTGTCCATAAAGTCATGACATGCGTTGCATGTCAACAGAGCAATGAAGAGGCTCAGAAATAACACATACGCGTTCAACACAGCTATTTCACCATTTCAAACATGAGTAAATACAGGACTTGGAAGAGAGGGGGGGGGGGGGGGGGGGGGAAAAATGACTTTGTATTACTGCTGTCTACTTACATGAGCAAGAGGACACTGCCGGCACTAAGCTGACTCACTGGTTCACTTGGGATGGTGATGGGACACGCTCCAGCAAAATCAAACGTCAGATTATACTGTAACCATACATTTTCAAATATAAACAACTCTTGACAGAAATTCACATACATGTGCACATCAACAATGCTAGGAAACAATAAAAAAATGTTATGGTTACCATGCAATGCTGAATGATTTTAACTTTTATGCATTGATATTTTACTTCTTTTCAGTCAATACAGGCTGCTCTATCCTGGGAAATGTGCCACTCAAGTGCAGCACCGCCATAAACTCAATGAAGATGCAGTCAAAGGGAAATATCTTTTCCCTCATATCACACAATTTTAACCAAACTATAAAAAGTGGCCCAACACAGTTTTCTGAAAATGACACTTTAAGATATCTAGCACAGTGCACTGATTGCTTTGCAATAGGTCTACATGCAGTGTATGAAGCTGAATAATTGTACCAGCCTTGAGCACTTAATTGTTGTAGAGCAAGACTACATAGTAGTACATATAGCAAGCCTGGCCTTTTGGAAACAACACCTTGTTTGTACAAAGAGGAATTTGTTATGCGCAATAGTAGATCTTGTTCATTATAGACAGTATTTACACAAGGGAAAGAGAAGGAAGTGGGCAGGGAAAATGAAAGAGTATGTTACTGCCAGAAATTCCTTGTAGGCAAGTTTGTTATACGTGGACTCCACTGTGTAGTAAAATTGTTCAACTGCACGTTCTTCTTCTTCTTCTTCTTCTTCTTCTTCCTTCTTCCTCCTTCTTCCTCTTCCTCCTCCTCCTCCTCCTCCCTCCTTCCTTCCTTCTTCTTCTTTCTTCTTTCTTCTTCTTCTTTTCTTCTTCTTCTTCTTCTTCTTCTTCTTTTCTTCTTCTTCTGCTTCTGCTTCTCCTCCTCCTCTTCTTTCTTCTTCTTCTATTTTCTCTGTTCCTTAACTCTGTAAAGAGTCATTATGTGCTGCATTGTAGACATGTTCACCAGATTCCTCCTGCTACTTCTGTTGTGTGCCTAAGCCTGGGTCTCTGCATAAAGTTTCTCTGTCCATTCTTCAATGTTGTCAGTCCATCACTGTTTTTTTTCTGTCTTCTGGTCCTTCTCTCTCTCTCACTAAACAGTTCCCTGTTAATTTTGTTCATTTTTCTCACCATTAATGTAATTAAGCTTTGGGTATTTCTATTCTTGTGTTTGTTTTTGTCTTTTGTCAAAAAGTAGTTAAAAACAAGTTTGAAATTTGACCACACACACAGAGAAATGGACTAAAGCTTGAAATCTGATCACACAGACACAGAGCAATGGAAATGGATTAGAGTCAAATGTTCGCAACACTCGAACAGTCAGGACACTAGACTTCTACCTGGAAGATGTGGGTTTTAACCTGTTAGGATACTGCCAGGGGGATAAAGGGTAGAGATTTTTCCTATCTCTCAGTCAACATATATTGAGACATGCTAGTGCCTGAACCCTGTCCGTGTGTACATGCATAAAGAAAATCAAATGTGCATGGTAAAAGTTCTTAGTATAAGCTATGACAGTGTTTGGTGGTTGATGAAAACACAAACACATCCAGCATGCATATCCACTAAAGATGAAGTATGTATACAGTGCAGCAACCTAACACTTGCATACTGCTTAAAATGGGGAAAAAAATCAAAAATTGAAAATGAACAAACACATACATACACAATTGCTTGGAATGGGAAAAAAAATCAAAAATTGAAAATGAACAAATAAACACACAAACAAACAAACAGAGAAACAAAAGCAAGTGACCATCCCTACTGCAGAACAAAATTCTGATATTGGGTTAGGCTGTTGGCCTTTCTCATGACGAATTCTTCATAGAGGACATCTACATCTGTAAAACAAACAAAAAATGAACCAAACAAACAAGTATTAGCTGAATACCATCAGCTCATTCCATGAGTAGCAAAACAAACAAACAAGTATTAATTGAACACCATCAGCCCATTTCATGAGTCACAAAACAAACAAGTATTCACTGAATACCATCAGCTCATTTCATGAATCACAAAACAAACAAATAATTGAAAACCATCAGCTCATTTCATGAGTCATCATAATGTCAAAGGCAATCGAATCACTTTCATTCCTACTCACTGTGCAGAAGTTTCCTTCCTCTATAAATAAAATTTCAGGGTTGACCGGCACTGTCAAGATGTCTGCTGTCCCAGTTTCCCACACTGCCTTGACATTGCAGTAAAAAGTCATCACGGTGTTTAAAGTACATGTGGTGTTGTCTGGCTTTGTGTAGGTCTCTCCATTTACGTAGTGTGTTGAGAAGCCAACACCTGACGATAGTGCTGGACAAACACAAAATAAAAGCTTTGAGATACTTGCATTCCACTTCTTCAGTATCACTCCTGTAAAAATAGCTGTTAAAAACTTTGAACAATGAGTACAGGCACTGCACATGATACATGATCTCTTTTTCTGTCGAATATGTGACTTGTGAGTCTCTTTACCATATCTGCATGATTTTGGCTTTAATTTCATTTTGTCCACTGTCTAAACAATGCAAACTTGTTAGCTGATAAAATGTTGTCCCTTTCCAGCATGACTGCCACTTTGTTACTAAAGCAATATAAATTTTGATTACACTTAACTATAGTTTAATATGTCTCCATTGATTATGCCGGCTTTGACTCCCGCATCCCGTCCACTAGCATCTTGCATGGTCAACCATTCTAGCAAAGCAAACACTGAACCCTTTGATCCCTCACCCTATCCACCAGCTTTCTACAGGAAGCTGGTAGACAGGGTGAGAATCAAAGGGTTAAGTTTTTGCTGTTGGTGAATAGGGTGCAGAAGTCAAAGGGTTAAGGCCAATCTGTCCACAATGAAAATCAAAGTGATGATTTTTGTCCCACTACCAGTTTTATTTTCATAATCATTTTTTTCTTGGCAGCCTCTGGTCAGAAACGCCTGCTCACCTGAGGCAGCAGTGTCCTGAATGGCTTAATGAGAAGAAGAATCAACTGGAGTCAGAAAAGTCAGATTTCAACACCCAACTGGACAAGGCTATTCTTCAACTCTACCAGACGTTGAGGGGTAGTCTGAGAGGTACCCTTTGGGTTGGATGATAAATTAAGGTCACGTCAGTACAGTCCTGCATGTGTAAAACTAAAAGGCAGTCATAGCAACAAAACAACAAAGGCTTTCATCCTTAGCAAAATTCTATGAAACAAAAAATCAGTTTCACAGAACAAGCAAACACAGAAGCACATAATACAGAAAGAAACAGAAAGAACAAGAAACAGCAGTCTTGCATAGTGGCTATTAACCCTTTGACACCCTCACCCTGTCCACCACCTTCCTGCAAGAAGCTGGTGGATAGAGTGAGAAAGTCAATGGGTTAAGTTTTTGCTTTGCTGACAAAACAGGATGCTGGTGGAGGGTGCGGGAGTCAAAGGGTTAAAAAAA
>JAPXFY010000016.1:42957465-42964965 GCA_030674185.1 Monoplex corrugatus
CAAAGAAACGCTAACAACACAGAAGGCGAAGAATAAATTCAAATCATCCGGGGGCCGCGAATTTTCAAGAACTGATAGATTATTCAACATGCAAAAAAATATTACACACAAAACTAGTCCTAATGCAAAAACAAACTAACAAACAAAGAAAAACAAAGTATGAAAAAAACCTTCAGACTTCAGACTTAACTTCATTACTCAAGGACAGTAATATTAAGTTCTATTGGGCCTGTTACTCTACACACAATGTATGAGTATAACAAATAAAGTGTTACTGTTATTGTTGTTTAAAGCCCAGCCGACACTGTAGACCCATATCAATGCTATAACCATTTCAAAACACATAAAAAAATTCAACAAAAACAAAACAAAAAAAGAAAGAAAATTAAGTACACCTATGCTATCAATGCATTCACGCACATAATCTAAGAAGATGCCCCTGGCGTTGACCACTCCATCCAGTTTATCACACAAGGGGATTTAAAAACACACCCGAATACAAATTTTAAGTAAACATACCTAAGGACACCAAAACATATATAATAATGGGCCTAAATTACCTAGAATTGCTTCCGCATATCTCACTTCCATAGAGCCATAAATGCACTTAATACATGTACCTAATCATCAGTCCTACGAAAAAAAGTATATTAGACTTTATTGAACACATACAGGTGAATGGACCAGCAAAGGCAGAAAATGATAGGAAGAAATAACAGAAAGCAAAGGAACAAGGCAGAAACAAAGAGAGTGACAAAAAAGGGGGAAATATCTAGCACAGAATTTCCAGAAGGTGGGGATACTGTTTATACTGAAAGAACCACCGGCATGCCCACGGGGATGGGTAAAAAGAAATAAATAAAACACACACACACACACACAGAGACACAGACACACACACACACACACACAGACACACACACACACACACACACACACACACACACACACACACACACTCACACACACACACACACACACACAAACACAAACACACACACACACACACACACACACACACAAACACAAACACACACACACACACACACACACACACACACACACACACACACACACACACACACACACACACACACACACCACAAATGATAAAATAAGATATTGAAAAAATAGGTTATAACAAACAGACAACAGACAAACAGAGGGTCTGCATATGACAAAGCAGGGATAACGGTGCAGTGTAAGTCTCTCATTAGTTGCTTGTTAATCTATTCAGAGATTCAAGATGAGAAAATAGTGTTCTTTAGGTCTCTCTCAGTCACCAAAGTGGGTACATCTCTAGGACACAAGACAGCTGCTGCTGCAGTTGGTTTTTTTGCTTTTGTTTTCCCAGTACTATTTCCACTTATAAACTGACCGGATGTCTGTTTCTCTGTCTGTGAACAAAATGTTTCAGCTGGTTATTAGTTGTCCGTGGGTTTTATTTCAGTTCGTCCATCGATCCCTTTCAGAATTAATTTTTCAAAGTTATATTTATTTGAAGATATCTTAGCTTTTGTTTCTTTGTTTGTTTGTTGTTTCGTTTTTCGGTGTGGTTGCTTATTTGTTGTTTGTTTTTTTAGGTTCTAAAATGATGGCTCTAAGATTGATTTAATTTGAGTCTTTTTTTTAACTTTTATTATTGTCTAAAGCCCAGCCGACTGCACAGAGCCATATCAGGGCTATAACCGCTTCAAAACACACAAAACCTCAACAGGAAAAAGAAAAAAAAGAAAAAGAAAAGAAAATTAAGTACACATATCAATGCATTCGCACGCATAATCTAAGGACATGCCCCCATCGTTGGACCATTCTGTCCGATTTATCGCACAGGGGAAATTTAAAAAACACACCTGAATACAAATATAAGCAGACATAAGGACACCAAAACATATATAAAAACAGGCATAAATTACCTAAAATTGCTTCCGCATATCTCACCTCCTTAGAGCCAAAAATGCACTTAATACATATGTACCCAATTATCAATCCGAAGAAAAAGTATGTAAGACTTTATCGAAAAAATACAGGTGAATGGACTATTAAGGCAGAAAATAAGTAGAAATGACAGAAAGCAAGGCAACAAGGCAGAAACAAAGAGAGTGACAGAAAAGAGGAAAGATCTAGCACAGAATTTCCAGAAGGTGGGGATACTATTTATACTAAAAGAGCCCCCGGCAACCCAACGGTGGGGGGGGGGGGGGGGTTAATTTGAGTAAAGAATGAATTCGAATCACATGATGATGAGGACCACGAATTGTCAATGTAGATTACTTAACATTCAAGAACTAAAACACAAGAATAACAAAGAAATACGTGGCATAGATTATAATCTTTGTTTTTGTGACCCATCTTTTACGCACCCTGTCTACCAGCATTCTGCATTGTCAATCATGCTAGCAAAGCAAAAACTTAACCCTTTGATTCCCTCACCTTATCCACCAACTTCCTGCAGGCAGCTGGGTGAGGGAGTCAAAGGGTTAAGTTTTTGCAGTTGGTAGATAGGGTGCGGGAGTCAAAGGATTAAGTTTTTGCAGTTGGTGGAAGGGTTAAGTTTTTGCAGTTGGTGGATAGGGCGAGGGAGTCAAAGGGTTAAGTTTTTGCAGTTGGTGGACAGGGTGCGAGAGTCAAAGGGCTAAGTCAGTAGCCTACCTACACTCACATGAACCTGGATCCTGCAGCTTCCACTTAACAATACAACTCTACATTTCTGAACTACACTGTCACCACCTGAACACTATGTCCAGACAGCAGCAGGAACAGATCAGGCCTGGTAAGCATAGTGACAGAGGTTCCACCTTACAGTCTGATCCCCCGCCCAGCACAGACTCGAGTCTGGTTCTAGGGGGGGAAAAAACCTAACAACTTTGTCCTTGTAGCTTCTAATCCACTGTAAATGAATATATTTAGCCTTGGTTCATGATTAGCGAAGGACGCAACGAGTGAAGGAGAATTAGAAGAGGTCTGCATGGATCTAATAATTATTGTTCCTAGAAAAATTGAGATCTCTGCCACCTGACTCCCGTACGATTTCTGAGCTATGGCAAAACCTTTATGTTTATCTTTCACATAAAATCCACGGCAGAACGACCGCCTCCCTCTCTCTGTAAATAAAAATATCTGCCTTATACATGAAGCCTACGGAAAGCGTCAGTATCACTGGAACCTGCATCCTGCCGCTGCCATTGTAACCTACAGGGCTATCACAGTGGAATGTGGTCAGGTCGCTTAACATATTGACTTCTTCGTGCTCCACTAAAAAGTCTGATCATGTATAATGTGCAGTAGTTCCAAAAGAGTTTGGATGGAGAACAGTGCTATAAAAGAACGATTTATAACGATGATAATTATTTCAGCATCATATTATCAGAGACATGTAAAGAGAGATTGGCGACTAGCTCTGTCACGTGTGTGTGATATGATCATCTCGCAATGCAAAGGGGCTCATGAGCGTACAGCTAAGTAACGTTGCCAGGTCATTCACAGTAGATAGCTTCAATCCAGTTTTGTAGAACATTTCTGCTTTTTCAGTTTTATATTTTACAAGGTTTTCCACCTCATGGCATCTGCGGTGTTGCATATGGAAATATACCGAGAAACTGTCAAGAGAATACTGGAACTGATACTGATCGAGCTGACTGTGTCACATATGAAAGCATCACGCAGGAAGCCCATACAGAACTACACGATTAAAGTTCCGCTTTTTAAGTAAGATCATTAAGTTTGGGATTCTGTCAGCTGGCAATATTTTTCTGCCTTTTTTCTTTCTTCCTACGTTGGAATCAACCCCATTTTATTGTTTTGACTATCATGTAAAGTATATTTTCCTAGTTTTTCAATGTCCTGAAGCATGCATATGCTTGCTGTATATGTACTTATTGTCTCAAATGTTTTGAAAGAAGGTCCCGTATGTACCACATAGTCACCATGGTGATGTCCTTTGTGGTTCTGAGGATTACCATTATCGCTTCATCTTGTATTCTGTTTAATTTCAAACTGCTGATCAGTGACAACATAAGGAGAAAAGTGGCAGAAGGTTCAGGCGTTCGCCTTCCAATAACTAAACTCGAGGTTCCAGGGTTCACTCCCCGATGAGGCCTCGACTTTTCTCTTCAGTTTGATCAGAAAATTGAACTGAACGTCTAGTCCTTCGGAGGGAGATGAAAAACGAGTCAGACCCGTGTGCCTTCTGGACTGCGCATACTAAAGATCCCACAGCAGTTGGAAGTCATGAAGAGCAGGGCATTGTCCTGCTGCCTTGGTATAAAACATTGGAGAGATGGGTTGATTTCCCTGGTCCCTCTCCTTAAAGACAATTGACCTTCTTCGCTTTCTGAATTCTTGATAGAAACAAAACAAAACAAAACAAAAAAGAAAGAAAGAAAGAAAAAAAGAAAGAAAGAAAGAAAAAAAAAAGAAAAAGAAAAAACCATTGGGTGGCACCGCACTGCGGCGAAGCACTGTCAACAGGGGAGAGCGTCCCGGTAAATCCACTGTGACAAAAAGAATGAATATGAATATAAATATGAATAATATGAATAAAAATTATAAACATTGTGAGACCAAGTCCCTTGTCGATTTTCAAAGAAAAAGGCTTCGTTGGCCCAACGGCAAGGCACCGACATCTGAGTAGTTATTCCTTTTCTTTGAATAAAACAGAAACAAACTAAACACAATCTGCTTAGTCAGTTTATACAGGAAAACAGCCTTTTAGACAGCCCCCCCCCCCACCCCCTCACTTTCTTTCGATATCCCTTCCCATTTTTCAGTTAAAAGAGGGGTAATGATATTGACCTAATTGTTTTAGTGGATTCCGGAAGAAAGACGTACTTCTTGCTTTAATTACGGAGTGAAACCTGCTTGACGAAAACAAGTAAAATGGCCACTGAAATGCAGTGTAACCAAAGCATTTTCACGTTTCCGCATATCGTGAAAAAAGTGTTCCAGTTTTTGCCTGCGAAATCATTATGCAATGTGGCAAGGTTTGTATATCAACTAACTGTTCTACTCCTAATCTGCGATTTTTGTCTACACATGGAGGAAGAAATGAAGTCTTCGTTAACTTGCTTTTGCCACCGATGGGTCCTAGCCATAGAACTTGCATAACTAACTTTAACCCCTTCAGTGCCAAGTAGGCCTATATGGTTTTGCCTAGCGATTTTGCGTGGGCAGGGTAATAATTCACGCACACACATACACACGCACTCACGAAATAAAAAGAAAATGGTATGCAAACTATTCAGTCTATTGCATGAAAGTAATCGTAACTTTGTATGTTGTAGGCCTATATATAGGGGCCAACATATTTAGGCTGGCATATATAAAAGGGGAGTGAGCAGACAACCAATTTATCATAGTTTAATCCTTCAACTCCCACACCTGTATCTTATCCATCAGCTGCAAAAACTTAACCCTTTGACTCCCTTACCCTATCCAAAAGCTTCCTGCAGAAAGCTGTGGCGGTTAGGGTGATTGAGTTAAACTTAAACTTAAAGGGTTAAATTTTTGCTTTTCTCCTATGGTGGACAATGCAGAATGCTGGTGGACAGGGTGCGTGAGTCAAAAGTTTAAAGTGCATATGACATTTTGGTTAGTGAAGAATGGTGCATAAAATTGGCATATAAACACATTTCACACAGTGTAATGCTATAAATTATGAATAAGTAATATGTAAACATGCTAAGAAACATAGATGAGTGAAAATATAGAATTGGTACCCCAAAGGGGTAGTGAACATTTTCCTCTATTACAGCTTAGAAATTAACTCCCAGATAGCATAAAGGCTACTAATGTACTAAGTGAACAATGGAGAAGCTGTGGTAGCAGCGATGGCACCACAATAATTTTCATTTTTAAGAAAAGTGCACTTTACTAGTTTAAGTGCGAGAAACAAACAAATGTGGCCGCTGAAAAGTTGCAGCTGAACATGTGCTTTGAATGTTGCAGTCAAACACACACACTGTTTCAATTTATTGCGTGGTGATTGTTTTAAATCATCAATAAAACGTCAATTAAACTGTGACGACAACGCGATTAATTTTGAAAAGCGTGTTGCGTAATTATAGACTCCTGAAAATGACCATTCTGTATTCACAAGCGGAGTCACGCTGTGGTGTGTGCAGTGCCTGTTCGCTACACACAGTGCCATTCATCTCAAGCACAAGTTCAGCTTTTCATCTTGAAATAGATATGAATTACCTTACAACCGATACCATTTAACAGAAATAAAGCAAACTATTAAATTTCTAGAATTTTTTTTTGTGAATGGCGTCACACTTATGATGCACGGAACGCCACGACTTGAAAGTCCGATTGTAGCAGACGAACGCTGCCTGGCCAGTCGAGTGACTGTCTAAAGTGACTAATCATATGTACACATCGAGTGATGACGTTTGTGCACAAGTGTGTACTGCTAAAAATAGCAGAAGCACAAAAATCTGTGTGGTGTCACACATCGTGTCCTGGTAGGAACGGAACGAGAATTCCCCGCGCGAAATCAGGTCAACCCTTCAACTTGCTTCAAGACTTTTCCAGCCCTTCACTGTGTTCGCGATGAGTGCATGATGCCTTTTTTTAATCTCTTTTTGATGTGTATATATGAGTTTAAATGTGTGGTAAAGCGTAATTTTAGTGAAATGGGTCGATAAATCCCAACACTGGCTTATTTGTCTCATCGGATTGTGTGTGGCACAGTGTCACACTTGATCGTTGATGAACGTAACGGCATCGTCTCTGTTTTAAGAATTTTAGCATGATGAAATATGCCCAGTGTTCTTAGATGACATGTATCGACACAAAAGATAAAAGGTCTTAAAAATCTAAGTGGAAAAGCCAGTTTTAGACTTTATCCATTGCCTGAAGATATGTCATGTACCTCACGGTGTCACATGTAATGTCAGCGGTGTCACATGTGAAAACGTGACACAAAACATGATTATCATGATGATACTTTTGATTTTTGCCTAGAAATTAATTTAATATATCTGGTTCTTAATCTTATGCACACAATAGCTGTTGATCATGCAAAATAATGATAATGCACAGACTCTTACAAAATAGTGCAAACTGAGATCAATCTTAAATGTTTTCACAGTGGCGTCACGTACCTCACGGTGTCACACTTTTCAAGTGCTTATATCTGTACAATATGAAATGTTACATTTGTGTTTTCTATCTTGTTTGGTTCCTTTGTTGTCCAACAACCACAAGATGCAGCAATCATTTTATAATTTTGTATATTTCAGAACTTTGAGCCATGTGGTGTCACACTGTGATGCACGCAACGCCAAGATATATTTTCAATTTATTATGCAAATTACTAAAAAACCAAATGAGGCCCAGCTTTTTAATTTATGTTCCCTTAAACTACATTGCTTTAGCTTTCAAAATATGGCAAAAGTAAAACTATACCTCTATCTTTATTTTTGACTGCTCTGCAACCTTTGGGGTACCAATTCTATATTTTCACTCAGATATGAATGTAATGGAAATATGTCTCCA
>JAPXFY010000016.1:42967465-42974965 GCA_030674185.1 Monoplex corrugatus
CTCAGGGTCTGGGTTTGCCTCCTTCATAATCTGATCCATATAGATCACGAAGAGTAGAGGGGAGAGATTACAGCCCTGCCTTACTCCCGATGTCACTGGGAACCAGTCAGATGTTCCACTGGTGGTGCGGACTGCACTCCTGCTGTTGGCGTAGATCGCCCGAATGTTGTCTAGCAGCTGGCCCTTGACATCGTACTGCTCGAGGACCTTCCATAGCTTGCCTCTGTTGACTCGATCAAAGGCCTTTTCTTGATCAATGAATACAAGATGGAGATCTCGGTCATATTCGATCGCCCTCTCGCACAGTTTTCGGAGTGCAAAGATTGCATCGGTGCACCCTCTTCCTTTTCTGAAGCCAAATTGGGCGTCACTGAGGAGATGTTCTGTTTTCGCTCGAGTGTGCTGCTCCAGGATCTTTGCGTACATTTTCCCTACATGGCTGAGTAGTGATATGCCTCTGTAGGTACTGCAGTCTTTCTTGCTGCCCTTCTTCTTCCATATTGGCACCACTATTGCATTTTACCAGTCTTCTGGTACTTTTCTCTCCTCCCAAGCTTTCTGAAAGATGGTGATGAGCCACTGAATTCCGGTTTCACCGCATACATGAATGGCTTCAGTTGTTATGCCGTCAACTCCAGCTGCCTTGCCTTTAGGACTGGTCTTCATTGCTTTTTTTACTTCACTCTTTAGGATGGTAGGTTCTGAGTGGTCTGGATGGCTGGGGGTGAACCGGGACTGTGTGTCTTGTGCCCGTACTCCTGATGGGTTGAGTAGGTCTTTGAAATAGTTTTCCCATCTCTTCACTATTTTCTCCTCTTCATGCAATGCTTCTCCGTTTGCATCGTTGATAATAGTGGTTGGATCGAAAGGTTCATCTTGCACTCTCATCGCTTTCACACTCTTGTAAAACTCTCTTGGGGAAGCTTTGCATGTTTCACAGAGTTTTTCACCATACTGGGTCCATGACTTTTCCTTTGCTGTTCTCACAACTTTCTTGTTGTGTCTTCTTGCAAATCTGTACTTGATGTAGTCCTCTTCATCCTTTGACTTTTGACCCAGATCTTGTATAGTTTCTTCTTTTCCTTGATAGCATCCTTCACTTCTTTGTTCCACCAAGCTGTTGCCTTTCTGTTTCTTCCTCCTGTCTTCTTGGTGCCACAGGCTTCTTTTATAGTGTCCAGGAGGACTGTCTTGAAGATGCCCCAAGCTTCCTCTACGTTTAGTAATGTAGGGTCACTACAGTCCAATTTTTCACTGATGGTGCACCTGATCTGAGTCTGCACCTCTTCGTCTTGAAGCTTGTGCATGTTGAGTCTTTCCGGCTGTTTCTTCTTTTTGGTGAACTTCCTCTTCTTCTGAGTGACCAACGTCGTGATGATTGGCCTGTGGTCTGTGTCCAGGCCTGCGTTGGGGATGACTCTTGAGTCTCTGATGTTGCTCCGCATTCTAGATCTTGCTAGTGTGAAGTCGATTTGAGATGAGACGTCGATATCGTTTCATTTGTACCAGGTGTAAATCTGAGTGGCTCTGTGCTGGAAGAAGGTGTTGGTGATAATAAGATCATGCTCTGCACACAGTTCCAATACATGGTTGCCGTTGTAGTTGCATTGTGTTCTGTGGTCACTGTGTAGACCAAGGTGTTTTGTCCATGGTGTTCTTCTCTCTCCAACTCTGCCATTGAAATCTCCCATGACGTACAGGTCTTCTTGGTCTGGGATGCTGTTGATGGTGTCCGGAGATTTTTCGAAGAAGGAGTCCTTATCCTCATCTGAGTAGGAGTCATTACATGGTGCATACACTTGAATGTAGTTGTTGATCTTGTTGTCCTCTCTAATGCCGATCTTCAAGAGTCTCTCTGAAATGAACTCCGTACTCACTAGGTCTTTTGCCTTGTCATGGTGTACGATGAAACCCATGCCATGTGCTGCTCTCTGTTCCTTGCTTACACCGCTCCAAATGAGAACATAGTTGGCGTCTATTTCCTTTGTTCCTGTTCCTTTCTTTCTGGTGTCAGCAATGCCCAGTATGGAGATCTTGCACTGGGTCATGAACTCTACTATCTCTGGTTCTTTGTTCGTCAAACCGCAAATGTTCCAGGTCCCAACCTTTTCGTTTTTCTTTAATCGTTGTCCGTTTTCCTCGCAGCGTCATTTTCCGTTGTAATCAGTCCGTTTGTATCTCCTTATATTGTCTTGAGAAATTTGTTTATCCACTGCCAGCCTGCTAAGCCAGTCGCAGCTTCACCAGTGCCCCGTTGGCCAGCATTACCTGTTTCCACCTCCCACAACGAGGACGAGGGGTTTGGCTTTGGGAGGCTTATTTTTCTCTCTCTCTCTCTTAATGTGTCTGTTTTGATATGATCATAACATGTAAATAATATTGGTGATTCTGTAACTACTTGAAGTGGCTTATCTCAAAACACAATGTAAATTGTTGTGTGTTCAGATACTTATAGTTAATTTTTTCGGGATTGTAATTTTTGATTTTTTTCTCTTAACACTCTTTGGGCACACACACACACACACACACACACACACACACACACACACACACACACACACACACACACACCCACACACACACCACACACACACACACACACACACACACACACACACACACACACACACACACACACACACACACACACACACACACACACACACACACACACACACACACACACACACACACACACACACACACACACACACACACACATACACACACAGAGGTATGACTGATCACTGTGCTCCTTAGGCTGTGTGTGATGCTGAGCAGTTTTACCTGTCTTGAGCACTTGTTTGTTGAAGCAGGCATTTGGGAAACAGCACCTCGTTCATTCAAAGAGGAATTCGTAGTGCGCAGTAGTAGATTTTGTTTGTTATAGACAGTATTTTACAAGAGGGAAGGAGAAAGAAATGGGCAGGGAAATGAAAGAGTACTTAGTTATTTTCCAGAATTCATTGTATCACTTTCATTACAGGTGGACTCCTCCGAACATTATTTTTAATTGCTGAGTTGGAACACAAAAAGAACATTAATCAAAAAGATTGGGAAAAGAAAGCAGCATTATAGGACACTTTGTGAGGCAAGAGAAATTAGAGCGCCTGAAAGAAAACAAACGAGTCAGACTTGAAAGAAGCAAACAGAAAAACAACATTAATCGAGAAGATTAGGAAAAGACAAGCAACATTTTGATTTATGGGGGGATATTTTATGAGGCAAGAGAAATTAGAGCACCTTGTCACAACAGGAAAGTAAGAAGGAAAATGAGCACCAGGGAGAAAATATTGGACAGACTTATGCAGTGGATGAAGACAGTGAGGGTGGGAGATGTACTTGCAACGTTTAAGGATAGATTCATATGAAGGGCCATGGTTGCCAACGCCATGCAGCAGGGTACATGATGATGATGATGATGATAATGTTCGAACACAAAGATCGTTCATTATAGGCAGGTTCATTACAGGTGGACTCTGGTCATTGTTTTGGGTTGTCATGTTCAAACACAAAGTTCATTCATCTTATCTTATGTGTGTGTATCTGTGTGTATGTGTGTGTCAGTGTATGCAAAGAGTGGCAGACACAAGCAGAGCGGATCCTTGCTCAGCGACAACAGTACAGCTGGGAGCTGTTTGAGGAAGACGAGGAGTCTGTGCCTGACAAGATGAAGCGTTATTTTGAGGTATTTTATAAAACTGTCGTAAATCAAAGCCATTCTTGAAAAAGGAAACTCACAACTCAGTTAATTGTTTCTGAGCATGTAGATTGATAGTAGTGATAACCAACTCCTTTACTCTCATGGAAATGCCGGGGATTCTTTCAGTATAAATAGTATCCCCACCTTCTGGAAATTGTGTGCTAGAAATTTCCTCTTTTCTGTCACGCTCTTTGTTTCTTACTTCCTCCTTTGTTTTCTCTTAGGATTGATAATTGGGTACATGTATTAAGTGCATTTTTGGCTCTAGGGAAATGACATATGCGGAAGCAATTTTAGGTAATCATGCCTGTTTTTATATACATTTTAGTGCCCTTAGTTATGTTTAAATTTGTATTCAGGTATGTTTTTTTAAATCCCCTGTGCGATAAATTGGACGGAAGTGGTCGGCGCCAGGGGTATCTCATTAGATTATGTGTGCAAATGCATTGATATGTGAACATATTTTGTTTTCCTGTTGAGGTATTGTGTGTGTTTTGAGATGGTTATAGCTCTGATATGGCTGTACGCAGTCAGCTGGGCATTAAACAAAATAACAATGACAGTAACAATAACAATAACCCAACTCCACTGTACATACACGTGTGTGATTGTGGAATGACTTGATAATATTTTCACTTATGTAGCGCAGACCTCCATGTCAAAAGCATGCTTGTTTCACTTTACAGCAATAGAACATTATGAAGCTTTCAGTCAAATAAAAATGGACACTGACAAAACTTGATATGAAAGTATTAACATCCTTAGATAATTTTGCGAATGTATTGATATGTATACTTAATTTTCTTTTCCAATATTTTTTCCGCGTGAAATATTGTATACATTTTGAGGTGGTTATAGCCCTGATATGGCTGTGTACTGTTGGCTGGCTTTAAACGAAAACAAATATAACTGTAAAAACAATAACATTTATGCCCACTTTGTCTTACATATTGACATTAATTTTAGAAACAATACTTTCATTTATAAATTGGACGGAGTGGTCAACACCAGGGGCATCTCCTTAGATTATCATTATGTGTGCAAGTGCATTGATGTGTGTACTTCATTTTCTTTTCCTTTTTTCCCTGTTGAATTTTTGTATATAGTTTGAAACGGTTATAGCCCTGATATGGCTCTACGCATTCGGCTGGGCTTTGAACAGAAATAACAATAACAATAACTTTTATTTATTGATCAACTTTTTGTACCATCTTTATGATGTTGGAGTTGGTGTTGTGTTGTGTTGTGTTGCGTTGTGATGTGTTGTGTTGTGTGTGTGTGTATGTGTGTGGTGTGGTGTGTGTGGTGCTGTGCTGTGTGTGTGTGTGTGTGTGTGTGTGTGTGTGTGTGTGTGTGTGTGTGTGTGTGTGTGTGTGGTTGTGTGTGTGCTTATATAGTTGGTTTTTGCTTTTCTTTTCTTAAAAAACCCTTAACAGTGGCCAGTTGTATATCTTTTCACATATTTTTTGTTTCATTTCTGCTTTCATCTGATACTTCGTTCTGTCATAGTGATATTAGTTATAATTTATCAGGCATTTATTAGCTTCTGTAAAGATGATCAGGCCTCATGATGATTATGGGTGTCTGCTTATCTCAAAACTGCATTTTTAGTAAAATTCAGTACCATTTGGTCTTCCATAATTTTAGGGTTTCCAGGTTTGGCAGCTGGGGTTCCATGAACATTTTAGCAGAACTAGAAACGTTCCAGCTTGAATCGCATGTCTCAAAGTATTTGTTTTTTGTACAACCTAAATCTTTTTCTGTTTGAACAATTAACGATGCTCTGTCTCCAAGAGCGTAACAGTGACTGATTTTTGAGTGTTCACCAAAAGAATTCAAACAAAAAATAAACAAAACTAACTTCTGCTAAGCTGTCTCTCTTGAGAGCTGACCAGTTTCTAATCTTTTGGAGTGCAGGAGTTGTCTTTTTCTAATGTCACATTTGCTTTACCCAAAACAGTCTCATTTTACTCTAGTCTTTGCTTTGGAAAGCTTAATTTTGAATAACTATTTTAATTACATCCTTTCAGTCATCAGTTGCTTGTATTTTTTGGATTGTATCTTAAAGGATATTTCTCATGTAATGTTTTTTTCAGATCTCTCCTTTGTTTTTGTTTTTTTTCTCTTTGTTTCTTTCTTTGTTTTTACTATTCTGATTGGTTCATAATTATATTTATAGAGATGTGTGTAGTTTGATTTGAAATGACAGAAGTGTGTGTGTGTGTGTGTGTGTGTGTGTGTGTGTGTGTGTGTGTGTGTGTGTGTGTGTGTGTGTTGTTTTTACAGGAGATACCTTTCAGACCACGATTTGTATTGGTGTTTCTGACCCAACACCTTTTTCAGCAGCTCCAAAAGTTTGATAATCGTAAACGAAAGCGCGGGAACAACCTCACAAAGAAAAGCAGCTCTGTCAGCGTGGCCAAATTTGACGTTTTCTGCACCACCATGATGCCTTCACAATGCCAAGTGTTTTGCAGTGTTACACCTGGGATCGTTGGTTTGTGTGTGTGTGTGTGTGTGTGTGTGTGTGTGTGTGTGTGTGTGTGGTGTATGTGTGTGTATATGTTTGTGTGTGTATGTTGTGTGTGTGTGTGTGTGTATGTGTGTGTGTGTGTGTATGTCTGTGTGTGTATATGTATGTGTGTGTATGCATGTGTATGTGCATGTGTGTCTGTATATGTGTGTGTGTTTTCATTGTTTTAATACATATGGCTCCTGAAACAGGTCAGTATTGTGACATTAGTGACAAAAAAGTAAAACATTTCTGACCGCAATTGACAATTTGTAATTCGCATGAAATGCCACCTTTGGACCACATATTGCTGTTCATGACTACCATTTTTGGTTTGGGCTGTTGCCGAGGACAACAGAAGAGGGTAGGACTTCACCACAAAAGAGTTTCAGGGGGGAACTGCTTTCAGAACTACCTGTGACAATAAAATTTTTTCGTTCATTCAAAATTATGGCAATACGATCCCCCTTAACACACACACACACACACACACACACACACACAACCCCCCCCTATGGAAATGCCGGGGGCTCTTTCAGTATAAATAGTATCCCCGCCTTCTTGAAATTTTGTGCAAGAAGTTTTCTGTCACTCTCCTTGTTTCTGCCTTGTTCCTTTGCTTTGTGTCATTTCTTCCTATTATTTTCTGCCTTGCTGGTCCTTTTACCTGTATGTGTTTGACAAAGTCTTCAGTACTTTTTCTTAGGATTGATAATTGGGTGCATGTTTTAAGTGCATTTTTGGCTCTAGGGAAGTGAGATATGCGGAAGCAATTTTAGGTAATTTATGCCCATTTTTATATATATGTTTTGGCATCCTTAGGTATGCTTAAAGTTGTATTCATGTGTGTTTTTTTTTAAATCCCTTGTGCGATAAATTGGATGTAGTGGTCAATGCCAGGGGCATGTCCTTAGATTATGTGCGTGGATGCATTGATATGTGTATTTAATTTTATTTTCTTTGTTTTTCCTGTTGAAGTTTTGTATGTTTTGAAGTGGTTTTAGTCCTGATATGGCTCTACGCAGTTGACTGGGCTTTAAACAACAATAACAATAACAATAGCAGTATGATTGCTGTAATTGGTACTGTATATGTACTTGTACAGCTTCTGAATACTTTTACAGAATTAACTTTTCAGAACAAGTGGATCTTATTTTTTGAAAGTATCTCACAGGTTTTCAAGTGTCTGAGTTTGAATGAGTCACAAACTTTAACAAAGTAATAATGCAGGCGATACAGTCAGGAATGACACTAAATGAATGTCAAAAACAAAACAACACACACA
>JAPXFY010000016.1:42977465-42989965 GCA_030674185.1 Monoplex corrugatus
AAATTCATTCACATGATAAAAGCGGCGGTGTTTGTGCATGGTGTCAGATTGTGATGGCAGTCACGTTAGTATCAAAGGAATCGAAGATCTGTTGAACAGTACTGGCTGAATGTTTTCATTGTCATCATTTTGGATGTATCTCTGGAAATTATCTACTGACAACGTTCGATGAGCTTTAAGATCACAAACAAACACCAGATACAAAAATTAGGAGAAAAAGACTGAAACTTCCCTGCTGCTCTGTCCACTGTGATTCCTTTTCTCACACCAGACAGAGCGGCAGGGAAGTTTCAGTCTTTTTCTCCTAATTTTTGTAACTGGTGTTTGTTTGTTTGTGATCTTACGTTTGACAAAAGCCAGTTGGTTGAAAATTTGTGCCTGTCTTGTTCTTCTTCTTCTTCTTGTTGCCATCACACATTGAGACCAGTCCGAGCGATGAATGTAGTGGTCGCCTGCAGTGATGCCACTGGGCCGTACAGCTTGTCCTCAATGGGGGTCGGCTCCGGCCACACCTGCCTTCTCAGCCGCCGGAAGTTCCCGCAGTCTTGCAGGATGTGGTGCGTGTCCTGCTCTGCCTCTCCACAGGGACACATTGGGGATGGCACAACCTTCAGTTTCGAGTGGAGGTGTTTGTTCAGCCTGTTGTGCCCTGTCCGCAGCCTGAAGATGGTAACCTGCTCAGGTCTTGTGAGCAGGTGGAGGCTGTCTTTCTGTGCCGGGGTTCGGAACAGAGCTTTGGTGATGGTGTTAAGCTCTGCAAGGCTTACGGCGTTGTCGTCTTGTTCTTGCTCGGCACCGAGTTTTGCCAGATCGTCGGCTTTCTTGTTTCCCTCAATGCCGCAATGGGAGGGGATCCACTGCAGCATGGTCCGAAGGCTCTTGATGTTGTTAAGGGCCTTCTTCAGTGAGGGTAGCCTGTCGCTATTGTATGCCTGCAGCACAGAGAGCGCGTCTGTAAGAAAGACGACCTGTGTGGTCCGGTCTGCTCTCGTAGCGATGGTGTGTGCTGCCTGGGTGAGCGCATCTACCTCTGCCTTGTAGTTGGTGCAATGAAGGCTGGTCGGTAGCGCCTCTTCTGCCCGTTCTCCACTGGGGTACTGGATGTGGACCCCAGCACCTCCACTCTTGACGGCATTGGTGGCCGAGCCGTCTGTGTACACCCTGATCCACGATTCTGCAGGGTATCTTTCCTCAAGCGTTGCCAATGTCAGTGTCTTCAGGACTTGGTCGCTGTGTTCACCTTTGTTGCTGATATAGGGAATAGTTGTTTGGACAGTTATGGTCTCTTCTCTGTCTTCCCAAGGCGGAGCGTCGAGGGAGAAGGAGAGGGGAAGGACCTGGCTAGGGAGGGTCTCTTGGTGCTTCCTATTCAGAGCTCTGGTCTCCACAGCAAAACTTGATCGTTGTAGTCTGCCTGATGATAACATTTGGAGCCTTTCTCTCATTGGATGATTCTCTGAGCATCTGAATTTGTTGGCCTGAAGCATTGCCTTCTGCTCTCTTCTCTTGGTAAGTGGTGGAATTCTGGATGTTTCTTCCATCTTCACTATGGGTGTTGTTTTCATGGCACCTGTGATGACTCGAAGTGCCTGGTTTTGGACTTTGTCCGGGGTCTGGAGGTGCGTCTTGGCAGCTGTCATCCAAGAGCTAGACCCGTACTCAAGGTGTGGTCTTACGGTACCTTGGTACACTGACTTCAGGATCTTGTCAGTTGCGCCCCACGTTGTTCCTGCCAGTTTCCTTAGGATGTTGAGCTTCCTTCTGGCTTTTCCTTCTGCCTGGTTGATGTGTGGTTTCCAGGTCATTCTCTTGTCAAAGGTGACACCAAGGTACGTCTGTTGGTCTTCGTACTTCAGTGTGGCGTTTCCCAGGGTGAGTTTTCCAGGCTTGGCTTTTGATGACAGCGTGAAAAGAGTGGCAGTAGATTTCTCCCTGTTGACTGTCACGCACCAGCTTTCAGCCCATGCTGCAACATTCTCCAGGGCGATCTGCATCCTGTATGTTGCTGTTGTTGCATACTCCTCGCTGCACCGGAGTACCAGGTCGTCTGTGTATAGCGCTGCGTTGACGCCTCTTGGTAGTTCTGCTACAATGTCGTTGATGAAGAGTATGAACAAACTGGGTGAGAGGGCGCCTCCCTGGGGAACTCCCTGCCTTAGCAGCACCTTCTGGCCACAGTGACCGTCTACCGACACTCTCGCTCTTCGATTGTGCAGGTAAGATTTGGTCCACTGGAACATGTTGCCTTCGATGCCGCAGCGTAGGAGCTTGACTAGGAGACCATCTTTCCAGACCTTGTCGAACGCCTTCTGAAGATCAATAAAGACCGTCAGGACAGCTTTCTGGGCCTGAAAAGCATCCTCTATGACCTGGGAGAGGTGGGTCGTTTGGTCTTCTGTACTTTTATACTGTCTGAAGCCAGCTTGCTGTGGGGCGATGATGCTCTCTGTCTCCAGGTAGAGTTGTAGGCGCTGGTTGATGATGCGCTCCAGGGTCTTACAGACACAACTTGTCAGGCTGATGGGACGGTAGCTTTGGGCTTTGCTTTTGTTTTTGCCACGTTTGAGGATGGGAATCATAGTGGCTTCTCTCCAGCACTGTGGTACCTGGCCTTGCTTCCAGCTGAGGTTGAAAATATCTAGAAGCTTCTTAACAGCGATGTTACCCAAATGTTGAAGCATTTCATTTGTGATCTTGTCGGGTCCCGGAGACTTTCTCTTCTTCAACTTCCTGATGGCCATGTTTAATTCTGCCAATGTGATGTCAGTGTGCATGGCGTCTGGTACCTCCTTTTCTCCTGATCTTCTTTCCCTCTCTTCCTGTCTTATCTCTTTCTGCCGGTGCTGGGGTATGGTGGTGTTACTTTCTGCTGCATATGCTCTTGCAAAGTTGTTAGCTGCAGCCCTTCCTGTTAGTATGTTTCCTCCATCTTCCAGGGTGATCTTCTGGCCTTTGGTACTTTCGTCGTTCAAGGCCTTTGTCAACTTCCAAAGCTTAGTTGTGTCTTTCTCCATGTTGAGGCTTGCTGTTTTCTCTCTCCAACTTCTTCTTTTGCTCTCCAGTTTGGTACGTAAGAACTTTGCCTTTCTCTCTTGAAGCTTGATGTTGTTCTCCTGGCTGGGGTTGTTTTCAGCCTCTGTTCTTGCCTCCGTCAGAGCATCATGCGCCTTCTGCAGCTCACTCGTCCAGTAGGGGGTGTAGTCTTTTCTTGCGCCGTTGGGTATGCACTCCTTGGCTGCCTGGGAAATGCTGTTGGTAAAATCTTTGACGACATTGTTGATGTTCCTGTCTTTAACTTCTATATTCTTTGTCAGCTCGTTGGTGCGTACGCTGAACAATCCCCACTGCGCCTTCTTATAGTTCCATCGCGGATGTTGTGGTTGTCCTGGTGCTTTTGCACGCATGGTAAGGACAACCGGGCGATGGTCACTTCCTCCAAGCTGTTCTTCTACCCTTCTGCTGATCTTTCTGTGGATGTCATCAGTGCAGAAGGCCAGGTCTGGAGTTGTGGTGGTGCGCCAGCGGCAGGAGTAGAAGGTAGGCGTGTCCGTGGGGTCATTAGCAAGAATAAGGTGGTGTTCATCTTGCCAGGCTTCAACTTCTTCTCCTCTGTTGTCCATGTTGTTATATCCCCAGCTCTGGGACCGGCTGTTGAAGTCTCCAGCGATGAGGAAGCCGCTGTCTGGGACCTGGATTGTGTCAAGGGACAGCATCTTGTCATCGGGGCAGTAATAGTTGACGATGGTAAATGTGCTGTCTTGGATGACGACCTTGACTTCTATATATTCAGCTTCGCCCGTGAGTTTCTTGACTTCAGTGGCGTTGATGTTATTTCTAACCAGCGTCATCACTCCTCCCTTTGATCTCCCTTTCCGTCCATTCAGGAACACCTGGTAGCCTCTGATCCTGAACGGCTTTCCCTCTTGCAGATGTGTTTCCTGAATGCAGCAGATGTTGATGCTGTTCTTGTGAAGGAAGTGCTGGAGTTCTTCCTTCTTGTTGGTGACCCCTTCTGCATTCCATTGCATGATGTTGATGTCAGGGGTCTCCTTGACCTTGCTTGGTCTTCGGCCAGTCGCTCTCCTTGCTTGTCCCCTGGCTCCACAGGACAAGACGAAGGGACCTCCAGTAGCTGAGGGTGGGCTCCTTTGAGGCCTGGAGCCCGGCGTTGCACCTGCCTGGGGGGTCCTCACAGGGCGAACACCATATCGATAAGATTGGTCCCAATGTGTCATCATGGCATGGTTTGCGTGGTACCGTGATCCGTTAAAGTGCGCTGTCTCGCTCAGTACCGCCGGCTTCAGCACTTGAGGTTTCTGTCAGGGTTACCCCACCCTTAGCTCCTGGTCAAAAGACCAAACCTGGGAGCACAGGTAGCAGAGGTTTTGACGCGCCTCTTCCTCGCGTGATGCACCCGTATGAGCACATAGGGCATTTGTTAGCCTACAGTGCCACCTGTAGACCACCCCGCTCTGATAGGTACACCGCCAGTTGGTCCGGGACAGCTTGTCCGAGCAAGCTCGACTTAGATCACTGCTAACCCTTATATCTAAGGGATATCCCCCTATCCGCCACCTGGGGACCCGCCGGGATGGGGATGGTCGCCCCGCTGCCTCATTGGAGGTAGCCTGACCCCGGTGCCTGTCTTGTCTTTTGTAGTAAATATGCGTTCTTATTCTTTTTTCGTGTTTTTTCTGGTTCCTGTTTGCTCCTGGGAATTTGTGCCTGTCTTGTCTTGTTGTATTAAATAGGCATTCTTTTTTCTTTTTTGTGTTTTTTCTGGTTCCTGTTTGCTTGAACGCGGGCAGTCACACTTGTTTTGGATTTGATATGCTGTTGAGGAAGAGGTTCAGTTTCTTGTCTCTGTAGAGGTGAGGTTCATTGCTGTTAATCTTCCCTGTACATCATGGGCATAAAATGATCCACAGTCATGATTTTCACTTGATAACCGGAGTGGGTTTATAAGCAACCTTCAGAATGACTTTGTCAATAAAGCATTGCTATCTGTACCAAAAATTGTTTGTGTTAATAAACAAAGGAATAAAAAAAACAGTAAAAAACTCTCAGTACGTCATAGGTCTGAGCAGACTCATGTTTTCAAAGAAGTATCTTTGAGCATTACACGTCAAGGGCCTGGAACAATCCATACATTCTAAGGAGCAGAATCTATTCGTCATGTGGTAATGTCTGGTACCATGGATCTGTTTTTAGGTCTGAGGTCTGGCACAACTCAGTCTTAGAAGCAGAATTTTTCCTGTGTGTGCCAAGCGTTCCAGACATCCTGGATTGAGGGGGGGGGGGGGGGGGGAGGACTCTGTGCTAACTGATCTCTGGTTGCTTCTTGTGTATCATCTGTTATGAATCCTGATTTTCAGCATGAGAGAAATTATGAAATGAGATTTCACTCTGTGTGTGAATATTTATAGGTTGATATGCATTTGGCTTATTCACCTGAACCAGGGTATTACTGCCTGTAGAACTGCTGACCGTCTCCAACAGATAGGTCTATTATGCATGAAAATGTGCAAGGCATTACTGTTTCAAAAACTTGTACTTTATATAAAAGTCAGTATAAATAGTACCCCCATCTTCTGGAAATTCTGTGCTAGAAATGTCCTGTTTTCTGTCACTCTCTATGTTTCTGCTTTGTTCCTTTGCTTTCTGTCCATTTCTACCTATCATTTTCTACCTTAATGGTCCATTCACCTATAAGTATGTGTTCGGTACAGTCTTATGTACTTTTTCTTAGGATTGCTAATTGGGTACATGTATTAAGTGCATTTTTGGCTCTAGGGAGGTGAGATATACGGAGGCAATTTTAGGTACTTTATGCCTGTTTTTATATATGTTTTGGTGTCCTTAGGTATGCTTAAATTTGTATTCAGGTGTGCTTTTTAAATCCCCTGTGAGATAAATTGGACGGAGTGGTCAACACCAGGGGCATGTCCTTAGATTATGTGCATGAATGCATTGTTATGTGTACTTAATTTTCTTTTCTTTTTTTTTTCCTGTTGAAGTTTTGTATGTTTTGAAGCAGTTAAAGCCCTGATATGGCTCTCGGCTGGGCTTTAAACAACAATAACAATAACAATAACTTATAACATTCTGCTTCTAAAGATATTCTTTGTAAAGATATTCTTTATAAAGGTAGAAAACTACTTCTTAAATTCAGCATGATTTGCACCTGTCTTCTCTGGTTGTACTGAATACATGTTCTGATTCTATTTTCGTGTTTTTCTGGTTCCTGTTTGCTTGAACGTGGGTGGTTGTGCTTGTTTTGGATTTCTTAAATTTCAGCATGTTTCTCTGTTGCTCTGATTTGTTTTAACCCTTTGATTCTTGCACCCTATCTACCTTGTTGTCATGGAGACCTGTTTTGATGGGTTTTGAGATGTGTTGGAGAGTTAAAATGAGCGACATGGGGAGAAGATGGGGCCACATACACACGCACGCAAGCATGCACTCACGCATACACGCATGCTTGCACGCATGCTAGCATGCGCGCGCGCGCCACACACACACACACACACACACACACACACACACACACACACACACACACACACACACACACACACACACACACACACACACACACACATGACAACACGCACACATTCACATACACATGCCCCAAGCCAAAAATAAATCATGCCAAAAGGCAACTTATTTCTATGTTGAATTATCTACAAGTGAAAACTGCTGCTTGTTAATTTCCCTGCATTGCCTGTGTGACAGGATGGAAAACCTTCCATACTTCGTGGTCTTCCAAGGCGAAGCTGTGCAGGTGGCTTCTGTGAAGCTTGACATTAAAGTTGACAGCGGCAGTAAAGTAGAGCCGTTCATCATGAAGCTCAAAGAAAAGACCCAACATTTCAACATGAAGAACTCGCTGGCTTTCATGTACGCCTGCGCAGCCAGAGGCACGGAGATCTACGACACGGAGAACGTAGAGTCCTCACTTTTCCACAAACATTTTCCCAACACGCCACTGGTGGGCTTCTTTGGCAATGGGGAGGTAGGGTCTGAATATCCATACTTGACAGGCTTGGCGCCAGATGAGGAGGTTCATGGCTACACCACTTTTTTGGCTGTCCTCAGTCTGCCTTGACTCTTCAGAAAGATGTAGGGGGTCAGGGAGACAAGGTAGTCTGAGGTTGTGTGTCTGTACAGCAATCGGAATACAAATAGAAAATGTTTTTTATGAATGTCGGCAGTAGGCTTCGATTCAAAACATGTAGGAGATGGATGGGGAAGGATTGTGGCAGTGAATTCCAGTAAATAGTAATGATATCTTGATATACATATGTGACAAGTAAATATGTGGTGTGTGTGTGTGTGTGTGTGTGTGTGTTTGTTGGGGAGAGAGAGAGAGAGAGAGAGGTGTGTGTGTGTGTGTGTGTGTGTGTGTGTGTGTGTGTGTAGAGAGAGAGAGAGTGTGTGTGTATGCATGTGTGTGTGTGTGTGTGTGTGTGTGTGTGTGTGTGTTGTGTGTGTGTGTGTGTGTGTGTGTTTGTTTGTTTAAATATGAATTTCAAAGGAATTGGCTTGCTGGTAGTGATATTCCATTACATGAATTTTTATGATTGCGGTACTTGAGTTATCTGATCATCATGTTCTTAATCATTTTGATAAGTGGAGGAGAAAAAAAAAAGAAAAAAAAAGAGGAAAACTGCTGATTAGCCTGGTCTGTTATAGAACTCTTACTCTAAGTTCATTACACATTTCATTACAGTATCATAAACTAAGAAGAATGTTGAGAGTCCCATGATTGCAAAGAAAACAAACGAGACTGTCTTAAAGGAGGCAGACACAAGAAGAACCATAGTAAAGAAGATTAGTAAAAGACAAGCACATTTACAGGACATTCTATGAGGCAAGAGAAATTAGAGCACCTTGTCACAACAGGAAAACTGGAGGGAAAGCGAGCACCAGGTACACCCAGGGGGAAAACATGGGATGGACTTGCAGAGTGGTTGAGGACAGAGAGGGTGGGAGATGTACTTGCAGCAACACAGGATAGATGTGTACGGAGGGCCATGATTCCTGCTATGCGGCAGGGCACATGATGATGGTGATGATCATAACCTGATTTCAGCTCCACATATTTTGCAGATGGTTCTGGTCCCTTCATTGGTGCATTTCAGTTCAGAAAGTAAAGTCCCCTTTTTTATACACAGTAAACCTGTGCTGTTTCAGTGTGAGTGACAAAAATGCAAGGTAACTTGTTAAATGATCACAATTTAAAGAGCTTTGTTTCAATAAGAGTAATTCCAGCAAAGTGACCAGACACACAGACAAAAGGTCCTTGAAGTTGCTGTGATGAAGAAAGCCAGGCACAGAGAATACAGTTAAAAAAAGAAAGAAAAATGAATTGAAAAACGACGCCCCCCTCAACCCCCCCCCCCCCCCCCCGAAAATGCAGAATAGAGCAAAACTGTGTGTTTGGCTTGTCAAGTCTGTGGCCATAGTGGAAAAGGACAAAAGGTGTACCATGGAGAATGTATAAAAAAAAATTGCGTCGGTAAACTGTGCTTTCGTCTATACTACAGTTCTTGGTCTGCTGGTACGGTATTAAAGATGTGTTATTATGGTGTATGACTCAAATAGCAATTGGCAGGTATACATGCTACATACTTTTCCTCTGCCTATTGCTCATCCAAGAGACTATCACAGAGATCAGAATGTTTCAGAACCTCTGGTCTGCTAGGCAGATGCTTTCTACTACTAAGCCACCATTTAATTTTTTTCAAATTTTTAAAATAAATATTTTTTAAAGTTTTTTTATGAAATGACAGTGGACAGTCATATTCTATATATCTGAGGAGGTAATCAACAATGATGTACTTGTACTTGAGAGAAAGAGTTTGTGGGTGGGTGTTTTTTGTGCTGAATAACTTTGTCAGCCTTGTGAGTGTGTGTGTGTGTGTGTGTGTGTGTGTGTGTGTGTGTGTGTGTGGTGTTGTGTGTGTAAGCAGTGTCTGCCTGTGGCAGGATTCTGTAAATTACATCAGGGATATCTCTTGCAGTTGATTGGACATGTCATTTGCACTCCTGTATGTGTATAATCATACAAAGGCTGGTTGGCATAGGGGTAGAGCTCTCTCCTTCAAATAGAATGGTGTATGGTAGATACTGACTTGAGTAAAACTCTCTGTGAGCAGTTCCCAGGCCACTTAATTTCTTTTGTGTCAGGGAAGATAAAGCAGTGCGGAAGAGAGAAGATGGGCCCCGGCCCTCAGTATTACTGGCCCTGTGAAGTTCTCTCCCTTGTCTCCCATTTATGGCTTCGTCAGTGTTATTGGAAACCATCACTTCGTTTTTTAATGTGTATTTTGTATGTGCTGAAATATGTCTAGTACTTGACTGATAAGGATATTACAAACTTGTACATTTGTTGATGTGTCTAGTAGCACTTGACTGATAAGGATATTATAAATATGTACATTTGTTGAGGTGTTTTTAGCAGGCATACATGATAAAGGATATTACAAACATGCATTTTTATGGAGAGGGAACATTACATCATTTTTGGATGCTATGTGTATATGTGTGTGTGTTTGTGTGTGTACAATGTCAGAATCATGTGTAAAAAATAGCTGTTGCGTTCCGAAAACAACAATGTATAAGTTATCGTATGATTTGCACATGGATTTTTTTTTATATGACTTGTAAAGTGTATGTATCCATTACATTAAAACACTTCAAAGTATTGTGCTTTTTGTTGAAATTTGCATTTGTCTTGTTTGTCAGTAAGTTCTTTTTCGTTTATCATGCATTTCTTTATTTTTCTATCCCATGTCCTTTATACTTCACCAAATACAGAAGTTAAGGAGGCCTACTTGGGAAAGTTATTGACTGAAGGAGGGAAAATGGACAGAGAAATTGAGATTTGAGTCCAAAAGACATGTTGTAACCAACCAACTTTCATCCTTTTTAAAACAGCCGAGCATCTCTATGGATCCTTTCTTAAACAATCAAGCATCCCTATGGATCCTTTCTTAAACAAGCATCCCTATGGATCCTTTCTTAAACAATCGAGCATCCTTGTGGATCCTTTCTTAAACAATCAAGCATACCTATGGATCCTTTCTTAAACAATCGAACATCCCTATAGATCCTTTCTTAAACAATCAAGCATCCCTATGGATCCTTTCTTAAACAAGCATCCCTATGGATCCTTTTAAACATCAGCATACTATGGATCCTTTCTTAACCAATCAAGCATACATATGGATCCTTTCTTAACCGATCAAGCATCCTATGGATCCTTTCTTAAAACGTCGAGCATCCCTATGGATCCTTTCTTAACCAATCAAGCATCCCTATGGATCCTTTCTTAACCATCAGCATCCCTATGGATCCTTTCTTAAACAGTCGAGCATCCTATGGATCCTTTCTTAAACAGTCGAGCATCCTATGGATCCTTTCTTAAACAGTCGAGCATCCTATGGATCCTTTCTTAAACAGTCGAGCATCCTTCTATGGATCCTTTCTTAACATCAGAGCATACCTATGGATCCTTTCTTAAACAATTAGCATACCTATGGATCCTTTCTTAAACAATCGAGCATCCTATGGATCCTTTCTTAAACAATTGAGCTACCTATGGATCCTTTCTTAAACAGTCGAGCATACCTATGGATCCTTTCTTAAACAATTGAGCATACCTATGGATCCTTTCTTAAACAGTCGAGCATAACCTATGGATCCTTTCTTAAACAATTGAGCATCCCTATGGATCCTTTCTTAAACAATTGAGCATCCCTATGGATCCTTTCTTAAACAGTTGAGCATACCTATGGATCCTTTCTTAAACAGTCGAGCATACCTATGGATCCTTTCTTAAACAATTGAGCATCCCTATGGATCCTTTCTTAATCAAGCATCCCTATGGATCCTTTCTTAAACAATTGAGCATACCTATGGATCCTTAAACAATCAAGCATCCCTATGGATCCTTTCTTAAACAATTGAGCATCCCTATGGAAACAAAAGTCAGGCCTGTCAGTAGAATGTCTGTATCCACACTGACTTGACTAGTGTTAAGTATTGTGTATGTTTTGAACTGGTTATAGCCCTGGTATGGCTCTATGCAGTCGGCTGGGCTTTAAACAAAAATAACAGTAACTAATAACATCACCATAATTTTGCCAACATTAATCAATTCCAACACATACACTGTAATGTTTAAATCTTTTGGATTGCTAATGAATTCGCACAGTCTCTACAAAGATGTGTAATACCAAAATTGCGCAATCACTTTGAGAATGAGCAGCAGAGTAAACTCAAGCTGTATGTTCCATAATGCGCAATAACACACTTGTGCAGCTATTCATTAATGCGAAGTTACAACAAGACACAATATTCAACAACAACAAATGTCTAGCATTCCCAAACAGTCGTGCTATCCATACAAATTCCAAACAGCCCTCTTCCTAATGAAAAAAAACTTCAATACGTACTATTCATTTACACACATCTACAGACGATAAACAAAATTTGCGCGACACACAAAAGGCTACATAGACACGCAACAGTGGCAGTACAATGGTAGGTTTGGATGGTCGCTTTGCAGTCCAAAATGGACGCCAGGTTGGTGGCTGCCAAAAAGTCCAGAAAAATGACTAATTGCGAGTCTGTTTTTTCTGGTGGAAAAAGATAGAATGCAGAGGTATGATTTCTGCTCAGTTTAGTGGTTTTGGACCGTCTGATCCTACTGAAACAGGCCAGTAAGAGTGATCTCCAATTTTCAAGGTCACTAATTTTGGAGGCCGTTTTCTCTGCCACTGTTGATCGGAGACTAATTTGGATGGTAAATTTGGACTCGGCATACTGAAATAAACTAATGAGATGTGTCACAAGCATAGGTTCAGATGGTCGCCTTTTAGTCCAAAATGGCCGCCAGGTCTGCGGCTGTCAAAAAGGCTTGGAAAATGACCGACTGATAGTCTGCTTTTTCTGATGGAAAATGATAGAATAGAATGCAGCAGTGTGTGTTCTGCTTTCTTAAAGGTTTTGGACCATCTGAACCTACGGAAATGGGCAGACAAAAGTGATACATGCTCTGTCTTCCTTCAAGTCTTACCTCTTTGTTCACCAGTGATTTCCCCATCTATATGCCCACCTTTTGTCTTGTATTAACAGTGATTTCCCCATCTATATACCCACCTTTTGTCTTGTATTAACAGTGATTTCCCCATCTATATACCCACATTTTGTCTTGTATTAACAGTGATTTCCCCATCTATATGCCCACCTTTTGTCTTGTATTAACAGTGATTGCCCCATCTATATGCCCACCTTTTGTCTTGTATCAGCAGTGATTTCCCCATCTATATACCCACCTTTTGTCTTGTATTAACAGTGATTTGCCCCATCTATATACCCACATTTTGTCTTGTATTAACAGTGATTTCCCCATCTATATACCCACATTTTGTCTTGTATTAACAGTGATTTCCCCATCTATATACCCACTTTTGTCTTGTATCAGCAGT
>JAPXFY010000016.1:42994965-42997465 GCA_030674185.1 Monoplex corrugatus
AGCTGGCCAGGTCCTGAGGTCCTACCTAGATAGTTCCATAACCCTGGGGTCGTAGGGGAGTGAGGTGGTAGAGACCTCAACTTTTACCGGGGCCAGCACCACAAAGACGGCGCCCATCCCTGCTCCCTCTCTTCAGATTCACATTCATAGTCACATTTTTTTAAACCAAGACTTCGGAAAGGCAAGAAGGCTAATCGGTTTCAAGGTGTGGGACCTATGAAATCAAGCTATCTCTCCAATGTTTTATACAAGGCAGCCGGGCAATGCCCTGCTCTTTACGATTTTCAGCTGCCATGGGATCTTTAGCGTGCGCAGCCAGAAGGCACACGGGTCTGACTCGTTTTTCGTCCACTTCCAAAGGACTAGACGTTCAGTTCGATTTTCTGGTCAAACTGAGGAGAAAAGTCGAGGCCTCTTCGGGGATCGAACCCTGGAACCTCGAGTTAAGTTATTGGATGCGAACGTCTGAACCATTCTGCCCCTCATGTCCCTTTACTTTCAAGACAGTGAACTGTAGCCAGAGCAGCAAAGGAACAAACTATAACGCCGTTGTCATCAAATCTGTATCGGTGTATATACGGTTAACAGCAAACAGGGTTGTTTCTTTTTTCAAGCGGGTGCTTAGCTTATTTTAACCCTTTGACTCCTGCACCCTATCCACCAACTGCAAAAACTGACCCCTTTGAGTCCCTAACCCTATCCACCAGCTTCCTGCAGGAATCTGGTGGATAGGGTGAGAGACTCAAAGGGTCAAGTTTTCGCTTTTGCTAGCGTGGTTGGCAATGCAGGATGCTGGTGGACAGGATGCGGGAATCAAAGGGTTAACGGATACTGTAAACGATAACAGTGTTTTGTGCTGTGTTTTGAAACTTCCCCTACAGATCAGAGTCACAAGGAGAACGGTATGGATGACTCCATGTGTGTCCGTCACCCAGACGAAAAGTTACGGTTTGTGTGTGTGGTGTGCACCACTATGATATGTCGGGACTGTAAACTGACTGATCACGAAGGCCACAAAACCAAAGATATTGACACCGTGGCCACCGATATTCGGGACAGATTGGCTCCGGAAAAAACAGAAGTGGACAAACGGCTGAACTACGCCAAGCAACTTCGAGTAAACGTACATTACTCACTGGCTACTTTTGACGAGAGCATAGAAGAGACAAAATCCGCTATAAATAAGAAACTGGACGCTGTGATTGAATGGGCGAACACTTACCGTCTGATCACAGAGAAGAAGATAAGAGAGCTGGTCAGCGCAGGGAAGGATGATATGGGATCTGTTGCTGAGTATCTGGATCAACACATTGAGTATTTCAACCAAATGAACACCGCTATGACAAAAGCACTGGAGGATGGCGCCAATGATTGCTATACGGTACGCTTCAATGTCGACTACGACAAACATCACAAAGGCAAAATGGTCACAGAGGAAGAAATGACTGCGAGCATGCCAGGCTTTGCCACTACAATGACCAGCACTGGTATCAGTCCGGATCAGTGTCAGAGAGCCATAGAACAATACATGGGTCATCCTGGCCTGGTCCATGTCGTCAGGTCTGTTCCCCCGTCCACACACCTGTCTTTTGTTACCAGAGTGCCAGCCAGTGACAACCCCCAGCGTATAGTGAAAGAGATTCTGCCCATGAACAACGGTTCAGTCAGCGTGAAGTACCAGGACTTGAGTCAGTCATCGGCCTCCGTCACAAACCTCACCGTCTTCTCTGTAGAAGGCTTGAAGATTCTGCAACAAGCTGATGACTCGGACAACTTAATGATGCTGGAAGCAGTCTCCAATCCATTAGTGCTGCTCTCTACAAAAACCGAGACCTGTCAACTGAGTGAGGAATATTTCACGTCTCTTTCCAGTGAGACCGATAAAAAACGATCAAGCGTTGTTTATCTCAAACGCGAAAAGAACGGTTCGAGTGTAGTATGCGAGATGGACCACCCTGGCTACGGGAGACAATCCACACCATCAATTGTCGTGAACTTGGACGTTCAAGACGCCCTAAAGGTATCTAATGTTGTGTTTCTTTCTTTTCTTTCTTCTGGTCGTTGTCGTTGCCCTCCCCCTTTTCTCCCCTTTTGGGTTGCTGGGGGATCTTTCTGTATAAATAATATCCACATCTTCTAGAAATTCTGTGTCAGAAATTTCCTGTTTTCTGTCACATCTTAGTGTCTGCATGTTTTTGTTGTTGTCGTCGATTTTTTTGTTTTTTGTTTTGTTTGTTTGTTTGTTTTGCTATCTCTCATCATTTCCGGTCATTTTCTGTCTTTCTAGTCCTTTCACCTGTTTGTGTTCTGTACAGCCTTACATACTTTCTCTCAAGATTCATAACAGGGTACATGTATTTCGGGCATTTTTGACACTAAGAAATGGGATGTTAGAAGCAATTTTGGGTAATTTTGGCCAGGTTTTGGGTATGTTTTAGTGTCCTGAATTATGTTTACATTTGTGTTCAGATTTGTATGTTTTTTAAACCCTCTGGTGATG
>JAPXFY010000016.1:43002465-43017465 GCA_030674185.1 Monoplex corrugatus
TTCTTGTGTCTGCCTTCATCAAGACTGACTCGTTTGTTTTCTTTGTTGTTCACGGAACTCTCAACATTCTTCTTAGAAACCACATCTCGGCTGCCTCAATCTTGTTCTGACTTTGCTTGTTGACTGTCTACGCCTCACAACCGTATAACATTATCGGTTCTATTTAACATTCAAGAACTCTATACATATACACATGGCTTTGTCCTTCTAGGTTGCAGGCAACAGCAGCGGGCAGTATTTCGCTGTACTGACAAACAGTAACCTGGTCAAGGTGTACACACGACACGCCAGCTCCGCCCTCACCACCTTCGACGTCAGGTCACACCTGGACCAGGTCATGTTGACGGACCTGTGCTTCTTCCCTCTGGAAGGCAGGGAGGTGCTGCTGGTGTCTGACTGTGTCTACAACGTTCTCCTGGCGGTCGACTACCTCAACGACTGCGTCCTGTCCTCGTTCTTCCCCTCCCCTTTTCCCTGCTCCCACCGCCCTGTATGTTGATGTCAGTGGTTCCCTGTGGATAGGGTGTCAGGGAGGGAGGGTAGTGGCCTCTTTGCCTCCTGATGGAATGATGACGATTATGATGACCTGGCTGAGGTACGTGGACCTTGATGCTCTGCTCTCTGTCTTGTCTGTCTGTCTGTCTCTGTGTATGTGTCTCTCTGTGTCTGTCTGTCTGTCTCTGCCTGTCTGTCTGTCTCTCTCGATCTTAAATGATCTTTTCTCTCTCTTTCTCTCTATTTTTTTCTGTCTCTGTCTCTCTCTGTCTCTGTCTGTCTCTGTCTCTCTATGTGTCTCTTTCTCTTTCTCTGTCTTTCTCTTTCTCTGTCTTTCTCTGTCTCTGTCTCTCTGTTTCTGTCTCTGGCTTTCTCTGTCTCCGTCTCTTTCTGTCTCTGTCTCTCTCTGTGTCTCTGTGTCTGTCTGTCTGTCTCTCTGCCTGTATCCGTCTGTCTGCCTGTCAGTCTCTTTCTCATCTCTCTGTTGTGTCTGTCTCTTTCTCTGTATCTTCTGTCTGTCTCTATCTCTCTGTGCTTTTTTGTCTGTCTGTCTGTCTGTCTGTGTTTGTCTGTCTGTCTGTCTGTCTCTCTCTCTCCCTCTCTCTCTCTCTCTCTATCAATCTATCTATATCTCTCTCTGTGCCACAGTAGTCTTCTTTTTTTTTCTAAACTCACGACCCCCGTGGTTGTTTGTTGAGGGACCAGTGGAACGCAAACACAGAGAGGATTCTTTTCCATCTCTTGTCTCTTGAGGTGGAGGTAACTTAACTGTTCAGACATATTAATAATAGAGAACTGGTCCAGTCTTTGACATTTGCCACCCAGCCCATTGTCTGTTGATTTGGCAACAGCCTCCCTTGAAGATGTCCTGAAGGATAGTCCTAGACAGTATGTGTAGACAGCTGGTCACTGGATCCCACCATACGATCTTGCTTCAGTTCACAGTTCTCAGAAGAGGTTCCTAAGGCCACTAGAGTGTTTGTTTCCTAATACTTTACTTCACTTCACTTCACCTTGTTTGGGTCCGTTGTTGGACATAAGCCTTCCTCATCGCACGCCTCGTGCTGTTCTGGTCCATTGTTTGTGGAATTTTTCTAGATCGTCTTGCCATCTGGTTCTCTGGGACCTCTGTTCCTTTTTTGGCTTCGAGGGATCCAGTGCGTCACTTTGGTCATAATATGGTCAGCGAATGGCACAACTTTGAGACAGGTTGATTGATAAGTTGAATATCTGGGAACGGTCATCTCACCAGACAACTGATGCACACCAGAAATAGCCAGCAGAATCGGCCAAGCCAAAACAGCATTCAAGAAGATGAAAAGCATTCTTACCATAAAAGACCTATCAATTAACACCAGGAAGAGAGTTCTTAAATGTTAAATAGAACCGATAATGTCATAGGGTTGTGAGGCGTGGACAGTCAACACGCAAAGCCAGAACAAGATTGAGGCAGTCGAGATGTGGTTTCTAAGAAGAATGTTGAGAATTCTATGGACAGCAAAGAAAACAAACGAGACAGTTTTAATGAAAGTAGACACAAGAAGATCATTGATAAGGAAGATAAGGAAAAGACGAGCAACATTTACAGGTCCTTTTATGAGGAAAGGGGAATTAGAGCACCTGGTCACAACAGGAAAGCTGGAGGGAAAGAAAACAGAACAGCAGGTAGACCCAGGGAGAACATATTGGACCAACTTGCAGTATGGCTGAGGACAGAGATGGTGGAAGATGTGCTTGCGGCGATAAGGGATAGATGCATATGGACCCCATGATCGCCAACGCCATGCGGCAGGGCACATGGTGTTGATGTTGATGATACTAATTGGTCATAATATTGAGATACGAGTTCCGTACATTCTGATTGGCCATATGTTCGAGGTACGAATTCCGTACATACTCATTGGTCAGGTTCATTTCAGCTTATTTGAGTCCGTTGTTGGACATAAGCCTTCCTCATCGCACGCCACTATGGCCGGTTAACTGCTGTTCTGGGCCTTTGTTTGTCGGACTTTTCTTCTAGATTGTCTCGCCATCTGGTTCTCTGGCGACCTCTGTTTCTTTGTTTGGCTTTGAGGGATCCAGTGCGTCATTTTGGTGGTCCATCTGTTGTCATGTGTTCGAGGTAGGATGCATGAAATCAGTCAGGTCAGGTCGCTTGATCTGCTATCAGTAACCATGCAATCAAGTATTACCTGTTCGTGATCGATCGAGGCAGGTGTGGCTCGATAAACTGGAAGGGTACCCCACCTAGAAGGTTAACTCCGATTTCAACCTCCACAGGCAGCCATACCCACCCATCTGAAACTGTTTTGAGAGTCAACTCAGAAGAAGAAACCAGAATCAGTCTCGAAGGTAGACAGACGCTGATTTTGGCATTCTTCTGGCAACTCCTACGAATGATTGATTCGATTCAGTTTTTACGTCGACACCCACCTCAGGTGATATGGCCGACGGGGATGACCATCCCAGGGAAGTGGTGGAAGGGGGGCTTATCAAATCCTACAACGACACCACCAGAACAACAATGATGTTAAGATAGGACAGTGAGAAGGCCAGTTTTAATGTAGCGCACCCCGGGATTCGAACCCACAACCATTAGCATGTGAATCCGACGCTCAAACCAACCGAGCTATTGGGACCCGCACCTCCTACGATGCTGCTGGCACCTAGATGGTATTGGCCTTCCCCATTCCTTTGTATCTGTCAGCCACATGGAGGGGGAGGGGGACCTGCTGCATAGACAACGGCTGGTTGTCCATGTCACCCTATCCAAGCTTGCACCCTGTAGAGGACATTCGATGTTGCCAAAAAGAGCATCGAAACTGTCAGCTAGGGCATACCTTTCACGATCGACCCCGACCGAAGGAGGTCTATAGCGATGTGCGAAGAGTTTCTTCAAGCACTTAGTTTCAAAAGCTTGAATCATCTTTTCAAAGTCAACGAGCGGTTAAGCATTTCACAACTGTCGATATAAAGTCTTACGTACTTTTTCCTATGATTGATAATTGGGCACATGTATGAAGTGCATTTTTGGCTCTAGGGAGGTGAGATATGCGGAAGCAGTTTTAGGTAATTTATGCCCGTTCTTACGTATGTTTTGATGTCCTTAGGTATGCTTAAATTTTTATTCAGGTGTGTTTTTTAAAAATCTCCTGTGCGATAAATTGGACAGAATGGTCAGCGCCAGGGGCATGTCCTTAGATTATGTGTACTTAATTTTCTTTACTTTCTTTTTTCCTTGTTGAAGTTTTGTATGTTTTGAAGCGGTTATAGCCCTGACACTGTGCTACGCAGTCGGCTGGGCTCTAAACAACAATAACGATGTGGTTGTGCTGAGTTACTTTAGCTAGGGTTACTGTTGTTTATCATCGTATCTGTGTTGTAACGTGACAGGACACAGAGGGATATCTGATCCCAAGGAAAGACCTGTACTACAACATCCTGGCCCTGTTCCAGGGCCCACCTGTGGTGACAGACACACCACCTGAAAGACCACCTCGTCCGGGGGTTCCTGACCTTGCCGCCTAAACCGGGCATCACAGACAGGCGAACGTCGACCCCAGAGAGATACCCCTGAGACCCCCGTCCAGACTTCCCACGTGGAAAAGTACCTCGCATACTGGACTTCAGATCCGGACCTTGCTTAGCGATCAACCGAAAGAAGACAAAGGCAGTTTCAACAGCAACGACTCGACCTCCGCGGCTGCAAAATCGGCGAGTGAACATTCCAACGTGCCAGTTAGTACTTCGCAAGCGAACCGACGTGAGGTCAAGCCTCTTCGTCCACCTCGCGTCCCTCAAGCCATCAGCTATGAGAACGTGCAGGCTGAGCCAACGGCGAGTGATGGAGAGCCGGGTTCTGAGAGGGCAAAGCCAGGATCTGCTCCAGCATTACCGAGATCCAAAAGCCAAGACCAGGAGATGAGAGGAAACTGGATGCCAGTCACTCAAAAAGTGGTGATGAAGAAGCCTCCTCCCAAACCGCCAAAGTCTAAACCCTTGAAGTAACCATGAAAAAAAAAGCGTTTTTGTGGAACTGTGGCTGGAAGTCAATACTAGAGTAAACAAGGCAAAGTATGGCTAAAACTGGGGCAGTCGCTGTTTCCTTTGCATTGATATACGTTTGTTTCACCAGGGTTTGGCATGAGGCATAAAACAGACCCTTTTTGTATATTTTTGGGTATATGTGTGTGTGTACATATATGTATATATTTTGGGTATACATATGTGTACATATATATTTATTTGGGTATATATAAGTACATACACACATATTATATAATATATATATATATATATGATATATAATATATATGTAATATATATATATATATATATACACATATGTATATACTTGTATATATATACATAATATATATATATATATATATATATATATATTATATATATATACATACATCACATATGTATGATATATATATATATGTGTGTGTGTGATGTGTATTGTAGATTGTGTGTGTGTGTGTGTGTGTGTGTGTGTGTGTGTGTGTGTGTGTGTGTGTGTGTGTGTGTGTGTGTGTGTACGATTGTGTGATTGAACGAAGTGCAATTTGTTCGTGTCTTGTACATGTGTCTACATTTTGTTCGTTGTGTGTGTGTGAGTGAGTGTGTGAGTGAGTGTGTGTGTGTGTGTGTGTGTGTGTGTGTGTGTGTGTTGTGTGTGTGTTGTGTATGTGTGTGTGTGTGTGTGTGTGTGTGTGTGTGTGTGTGTGTGTGTGTGTGTGGTGTGTGCGCGTGCGTGTTGGGTGTGTGTGTTCGTGTGCGCGAGTGCGTGCAGTGTGTGTGTGTGTGTGTGTGTGTGTGTGTGTGTGTGTGCGCGCGCGCGCCCGTTACACCCACACTCCCTCCCCATTTTAAGACGTAAACAATGCAAAGGATTTTTCAGGTTCAGAGAGCCTGCTAGAGTATTACTGGAAGATATGGATGAAGCGTATATGGTTTGTTAAAGAGCAATGAATCAGTCTTGGAGAAATTCCAAACTGTATCTTCTAAGGAACCCAAAGAATACTTTTACATTCTAGCTGTTCAAACATCAAATTACAGGCATAAGGGTGCTAATTATGTGTACGTCTATGTATGGGCACCCAATTCAACAAGCGGCGTGATAATAATATAGAAATCATTTGCAGAATAGGTTAGGCGTTAGCAGCCTTCAAGCAGATTACCAGCGAGCAAGAAGTTCTATGTAGAAACGAAGAATCGATTATGCAACTCCAGTTTACAAAGTCTTGTGAACGAAGAAATAAAGGGCTAGAGCTAAAGTCATGGCGATCAGTTAAAAACAAAATAGAGAGAGTGACGAGAGAGAGAGAGAGAGAGAGAGAGAGAGAGAGAGAGAGAGAGAGAGAGAGAGAGAGAGAGCTCAGAATCAGAATCAGAAGTTTTTAATGTACATCGGCCTTAGGTTTCAATACAGTAGTGAGGGAGAGAGAGAGAGAGAGAGAGAGAGAGAGAGAGAGAGAGAGAGAGAGAGAGAGAGAGAGAGGAGAGAGAGAGAGAACTCAGAATTTTTAAATGTACATTGCCCTTAGGCCACAATAGAGAGAGAGAGAGAGACAGAGAGAGCTCAGAACTCAGATTTTTTTTAATGTACATAGGTCTTAAGCCACAATACAATAGTGAGAGAGAGAGAGAGAGAGAGAGAGAGAGAGGAGAGGAGAGAGAGAGAGAGAGAGATTCCCTCATGCAAAAGAACAGCAAAAAGGACAATATTGAAACAAATTGATTAGTTTGAATATCTGGGAACAGCTATCTCACCAGACAACATATGCACTTTAGAATTATCTTGCAGAACTGGTCAACTTAAAACAGCATCCTAACAAAACAAAAAACAAAAACAAAAAAACAACAAAACCCAAACAAAACAAAAAAGCAAAAACAAAACAAACAAAAACAAAAAAACAAAAAACAACAAAGAAAAAGAAAAATGTTCTTACCAACAAATGCCTATCAGTTAACATCAGGAAGAGTTCTTCAGTTTTACATAGAACCAATACTGTTGAAAGAATGCGAAGCCTGGACAATCATAAGCATAGCTAGAACAAGATCGAGGCAGATGAAATGTAGTTCGATAGTCAGCAAAGAAAACAAAAGAAATAGTCCTGAAAGAAGCAAACACAAAAAGAACATTAACGAAGAAGAGAGAGATTAGGAAAACAGAAGCATCATTTATAGGACATTTTATGAGGCAAGAGAAATTAGAGCACCTTGTCACACAACAAGAAAACTAGAAGGAAAAAGAGTGCCAGGTAGACTCTGGAAGAAAATACAGACAGTTCTGAAGAATGGATGAGGAAAGAAAGGGTAGGAGATATACCTGCGATCATCATCATCATCATCATCATCATTCATCATCATCATCATCATGTGCCCTGCAGCATGGCATTGGCGACCATGGCCCTCCATACGAATCCATCCCTTGTCGCTGCAAGTACATCTCCCACCCTCTCCGTCCTCAGCCATCCTGTAAGTCCGTCCGGTATTTTCTCCCGGCTCTACCTGCTGTTCTCTTTCCCTCTAGCTTTTTTGTTGTGACCACGTGCTCTAATTCCCTTTTCCTCATAAAATGGCCAGAAATGTTGCTCGTCTTTTCCTAATCTTCTTTATCCATGTCTTCTTGTGTCTGCCTCCATCAAGACTGTCTCGTTTGTTTTCTTTGCTGTCCATTGGCACTATCAACATTCTTCTTAGAAACCACATTTCGGCTGCCTCAATCTTGTTCTGGCTTTCTGAACACAAACTGATGGAAGACAACGAGAAACCACCATTGTATTTTCCCAAGATAAATCAGAGCCATCCAAAGCAAGAAAAAATTAAATAGGGGCTCCTATGGAGCTCCTTCGTCCGGAAGGGCAGTCCAATCAATTTCGAATTTCAAATGAAATCAGCAGACAGTGCATGAAATGACAGCCATGTGCCAGGGCTCCCTCCCACAAGATTGATCAACTATGTGTTGTTGTGGACTCCTAAAGGTAATAACACACAAGCCGTTCTGATCGTATGGATGGGGTGAAACGGATCGGAAACAGATCGTCTGTCATAGTTTACATACTTCTCAAACGGCTCTAGGCATCGGGTTCAATCCAACCGTTGGGAATAGATTCTGATCTATTCCAAATGGACGGCTGCCAATCAACGCTCAGCATTGAACCAACACCCACATTCGGAAAACGGTGTCCTCTAGCAAAAGCCCTGAAACTCGCGATTCGGAGACGGAATATTTGATAGTGTTGTATCAAGTTAAAACCATTTGACTCCCGCATCGTATCCACCAACTGCAAAAACTTAACCTTTTGAATCTCTCGGCCTATCCAGCTGCTTCCATTTGACTCAGGACTGCAGGAAGCTGGTGGATAGGTGAGGGAATCGAAGTGGTAAGTTCTTGCTTGTGCTAGCACGGTTGACAGTGCAAGGTGCTAGTGGACAGGGTGCGGGAATCAAAGGGTTAATGATGTTACTTGGAATAGCCAGAACAAAGCTTAAAAAAATAGATATTATCTGGACAAGGGTAGGATAGGAATATCTCCTTGTATGCATGACTTTACTTGTACATGTATGTACATGTGGGTTTGTGCAAATATTTCATGAGTGTATATCTATCTGTGTAGGCAGGTATGGAGTATATATTTATATACAAAACTATATTAGTTTATATACATAGTTGTGGATTTGTACATACATATTATGTTTTTATCTTTGTAGGTAAGTGGGAATATATCCACGTATAAATCACAATATATATATATATTGTGATTGATACGTGGATGTATGTATATCATAATATATGTACATATATATATGTACGCACTCGTTTATGCAGATTTTATACATAAGTGTATTTTTTATATGTATACTTGTTCTAAATTTCTAAATTCATTTGTAAGTACTTGTCAGCATGCTTTTGTTTTCTTTTCTTTTGTTCTGTTTTCAGGGTTTTGTAGGTCTTTTAAAAGTAATTCTAAGCCCCTAGAGCTGTTTTGGGTTAGAGATATCATAACATGTATGTATACGTTATTGCATCACGGGTCCAGCTTTAACAGATGCCAAGAATGTCATGTAAGTATTGATTAAACATTGCCTTCAGGATTGAAAGGCCTTTTTACATGTGAGTGTTGTGGTTTCCACATATTTTCTGAAGGTTGCTATTTTATCAAAACTGATATCACGGTAGCGTATATTGTTTATTCCTCTGAACGTAACAGGTAGAATATATATATATATATATATATATATATATATATATATGTCTATGTGTTACAGACATACACACACACACACACACACACACACACACACACACACACACACACACACACACACACACACACACACACACACACACACACACACACACACACACACACACATATAAAATATACAAACAACATATATATAGATATATACATATACATATCTATATGTGGAGTTCCATCTAGGATTGAGACTGCGTGACAGAGCTGTACTGTACGCTTACTATCATCATATATCCTGGCGTCAACTAGGCCCGAGAGATACAGACACCTGCTGTGCTGGTCAAAAAGTTTGAGCAACACTCTCAATGACACATCCGTGAAGTGGATGAGACACAACTGTGTGGTCCCAGTCTTCCCAATGAGCCCACAGCTCGCCCAACTCTGGGTAGGAGCCGGTTAGAGCCGAAAACCCCCACAATGATATATTTTTGAAGGGACTAATACGGATTCGAACCCATAACCTTCCAATCGATAGTCCGTTGCATTAACCACTACATCACGGCGACTGATTGGAATATTTTTATTCCCTGCTTTGTTATCAAGGATGCCGAACAGTACATGTGCTTTGTTAGGGTTGATTGCCGATTTGATTTCATGGCACCACTGATCAACATTGTTTCACTGTTTTTGCGCTGCTTTGTTTCTGTCTAGTGCTCACTTAACTATAAGTCTTGTAGATGAGTCTGTCGGCTGCAAAAGTTCATTGCTATTTAGGTCAGCTAATGCTTTTGTGTTGGTGATGTATAGAGCTGGAGATAGCAGCGATCCTTGACGGAGTCCGACGGAGTATATCTGGGATCCTGAACACCAATTTTTAAGTCAAAGAATTCTTAATCCTTTTTGGATTGTAGTGGCAATCCATCTTGTGATTGTCATGCTGAAGCCATATCGCTGAAATAGTTCCATGATAGTTTGAATTGAACTTCATTGTACGCATCTCCTAGATCGATAGTTCAACATTTTTGTTTTTGTTCTAAAAACCTTCGTAGACCTCGTGAGCAAACGCAGCAGCATTTTCCCCATGTACTTTTTCTTGTTCTTAAGCCTCCTTCATTTGGTGGGAATATTTCTCTGTCTTCTAGGTATTTCGATATTTTCTGTGCTATCATGTTTTCCGTTAGTTTCTCAATTACATTTTGCATAGTCAGGATGCGATATTCATTTAGGCTGCAATGACCTTTATCTGGTTTGGGTAAAGCTTTGAAGAAGCTGTGTGTCCAAATCTATTTCCATGACTTTTCTCAAAACTGTCTTGATAGAATACAGGTCAGTTTTGTCGTTTTCAAACAGCGTTTTGATGTCCAAGCATCGAATCTTATAGGAGAAGGGGCTTTTTTTATCGTTCACTGTGTAAGTGGTTCATGCATTTCGTGCTCATTTGTTCCATTATCGAATACAGGCTACGCTAAGATTTTATTCAGGTCATCAATGAATTCCTCACTTTTTTTCCTTAAAGATTTTTCTGGTCGCTGTGTTCTATAAAACGATGAGGAAGTGCTCGACCTTTCTCTTCGTTTGCTCTTTACAGGGTTCCCTGTTTGTCCGTAATACCAGAGGTCGCGGTGTTTGTGGCTTTCCCTTCCATTTGTTAATGGAATTGCTAGAATTGCGTCTGTGTTGCACCGGCTTCGAGTGTTTACAGAACTGTTTACACTTACTGTCCTTTGCTTCATCACCTAAGGTTTTGAAGTGCTCTGTTATTTCGTCCATCTTTTTTCTTAAACTCAGTTGGATTTACTGCTCACTACACATAATCGGACTTTTAGTAGAGAATGAGAACTCGTGCCGCCATTGGGCGAGCTGACTACATTCAACTTATGTTGTTTGCATTGTCTGTTTTGTATTGTCTGTATATTTGGTGGGCGTGCATGCTGGGTGTTTTCGGTTTTCATAAGCCAGTGACCAGCATGGTTTACAGGGTATTCAACGTTCTTAACTCATTGTCTGCGTGTGTATTTATACAGGAAAGGGGTTTAGACACTTGGTTGGCAAATTTACACACCCTATCCACCGACTGCAAAAACTTAACCCTTTGACTCCCTCACCCTATCCGTCAACTTCCTGTAGGAAACTGGTGGATAGGGTTGGGTAGTCAAAGGGTTAAGCATTTGCTTTTGCTAGCATGGCTGACAATACGAAATACAAAACAAGTGTGGCTGCCCGCGCGTTCACGCAAACAGGAACCAGAAAAAACACGAAAAAAAAAAAAAAATCAGAACGCGTATTTAACACAACCAGACAAGACAGCGCAAATTTTCGGCCAACTGGCCTTTGTCAAGCGTAAGATCACAAACGAACAAACACCAAATACAAAAAATTAGGAGAAAAAGATTGAAACTTCCTGCTGCTTTGTCCAGTGTGAGAAAAAGGACTAAAAAAATAAACGACATGTTTTTCTCCTAATTTTTGTATCTGGTGTTTGTTCGTTTGTTATCTTACGCTTGACAAAGGCCAGTGGGCCGAAAATTTATTTGCGCTTGTCTTGTCTGGTTGTATTAAATAGGCCTACGCGTTCTGATTCTTTTTTCGTGTTTTTTGTTGTTGTGATTCATGGTTGACAATGCAGGATGCTGGTAGACAGGGTGTTGCAGTCGAAGGGTTAATTTGGGGAATCAGAAAAATCCCCCGCCCCCTCCACTTTGCCGACGAAGTCAAAATGTCAAGGCAGATCCAACCCGGAACTTCCTGATTGGCCCTCCAACGCTTGTGTATTTGACTACTATTGTTGTTTGTTTGTTTGTTTTCTGTTTTGTTTGATTATTATACATTTTCTGTCGTATGATGTTGTCTTTTCGAGCGACATTTTAATGCTTAGTTTACTTTACTGAGTTTATATCTTGAACCCGAAATACAGAGAGCTTGTTGGGAAGGAACACATATTTCAGGAAAAAAGAATCCGAATAAACGATTGATTATTCACTGTTTATTGTGCAATTGTGTGTGTGTTGTGTGTGTGTGTGTGTGTGTTGTGTGTGTGTGTGTTGTGTGTGTGTGTGTGTGTGTGTGTGTGTGTTGTATTGTGTGTATTGTGTTATGTGTGTGTGTGTATGATGTGTGTGTTATGAAGCGTGTTTTTACGTTCGTGCGTGGTTGTGGTGTGTGTGTGTGTGTGTGTGTGTGTGTGTATGTGTGTGTTTGATGTGTGTGTGAATGTGTGTGTGTGTGTGTGTGTGTGTGTGTGTGTGTGTGTGTGTGTGCGTATGTGTGTTTGCATTTTGTGTGCGTGGTGTGTGTAGTAGTGTGGGTGTGTGGTATTGAGTTGTGTGTATGGTGTGCGTGCGTGTCGTTGTGGTGCGTTGTGCGTGTCTGTGTATGTGTGTGTGTGTGTGTATGCTAGTGTGTATGTGTTTGTACATGTGTATTGTGTGTTTATACGTGTGTGTGTGTGTGTGTGTGTGTGTGTGTGCGCGCGCAGGCGGTTACATGTGTTTGCGCTTGTGTGTGTGTGTGTGTGTTTTGTGCGTGTGTGTGTGTGTGTTTGAGCGTGTGTATGTGTGTGTTTGGTGTGTGCTTGATGTGTGTTGGTGTGTGTGTAAGTATGTCCGTTCTTGTGTATATGTGTGTGTGAGCGTATATGTGTGATGTGCGTGCTTGCGTGTGCATGCGCGTGCGCGTGCGTGCATCAATGCATAACAATTTGCCAACAGATCACAGCTAGGAAGGACTGTAAACCCTGTAACAAAATATACCACTCAGTCAAATCCAGTCCAATCCTATTTCGTCAATCCAAGTTTGGACATCTGAAACTACAGTTGGCTTCGATATTTTTGACATCGCTGCAATGTTGCTAAAAATCCAAATAGTTATAAACACGTGAACCCTAGGTGGCTTCAGATATACCCATTCATGGTTATGATGGTGATAAGACTGAATACTTTTATAAACAAACAACGGATGCGAGCATTTGGAGTGTATTGAATTTTCGATAATTGTACGTTGTGAAACGCAACTTTAAAAATAAGAAGAAAGAAGAAGAAGAGATGAATAATAAATAATAATAATAATAATAATAATAATAATAAGAAGAAGAAGAAGAAGAAGAAGAAAGAAGAAGAAGAGAGAGAGAGAGAGAGAGAGAGAGACAGAGAGAGAGAGACAGACAGAGATAGAAGAGAGAGAGAGAGAGCGGGACAGAGAGAGAGAGAGAGAGACAGACAGACAGACAGAGAAGAACAGAGACAGAGAAGAAGAAAGAGAGAGGGAGAGGGACACAGAGAGAAGAGAGAGAGCAGAGAGGAGAAAAAAGAAAGAGAGAGTGAAAGAAAGCGAGAGGACAGAGAGAGAAGAAACATAGACAGAGAAAGAAAGAAGAAAGAGAGAGAGAGAGAGAGAGAGAGGAAGAGAAGGAAGAGAGAGAGAGACAGAGAGAGAGAGAGGAAAGAGAGAGAGAGAGAGAGGAACAGAGGAGAGAGAGAGGAACAGAGAGAGAGAGGAACAGAGAGAGAGAGAGAAGAGAGAGAGGAAACAGAGGGGAGAGGAAGAGAGAGAGAGGAACAGAGAGAGAGAGAGAGAGAGAGGAACAGAGAGAGAGAAGGATAAAACAAATGTCAAACCATTCTAATAATATTTATCTTTATTGAAAAAAAAAAGGACAGTAAGAAAAGAAAAGTTAAAGAAAATCCCGATTTCATGGTTTTCTAGGTCACTGTGATCGGTGTATTAGCATATGCATAAACATGTATCCGTTGTTGACATGTTTGCACAGAAACAATGTATTGACATGATAATGTGTATGCTGCATTGCTGTATTAGTGTGTACATCTGATTGTATTTGTACTGCATCAGTTACGCTCATCCTGTGTGTAAAATGCAACACACATTCTCAGCCATGGATTGTTTGCACAATATAAATGGAATCATCTCATCATCATCTCATCATCATCTCTCATCATCATCATTATCTCTCTCTCCTCGATTATTATTATTATTATCAATATAATTATTATAGGTATACGATTATCATCATTAATGTTTCATTTATCGTTATTACTACTCTCAATACTCTTCTTCCTCTCCTTTTCCCTCTTCTCATACACCGAGAACATAACCAGCATCAGTGGCCTAAACGTTCAAGAAATTGTCCACAAAAATCAAGACAGAGCGGCCTGGAGGGAGATGATAGTGTCTAGGTGTGCAGCGGCCAACACCGAACCCGGTGACGCGACAAGTGATGTGAGGTGAGGTGAGACTATCATCTCATCATCATCATCATCATCATCATCATCATCATCATCATCATCATCATCGTTGTTATTATTATTATTATTGTTGTTGTTATTGTTAATAACAATAACAAAAACATCAACAGCAACAACAACAACAACATCATTATTATCATCCGTGTTTGCCTTACTTTGCAGTCGGTTTTAGGCAGGTAAAGCACGTATTATCAGAAATTCTTGAAGAAGTGCTCATTATGTATCTTGTTTGTTTGTTTTTTTTCAGAAAAAGTGCTGATTCAAGCATCAACGATCTACATCTTTGATGCAAATTCGATACAAATCCATTCGAAAAGAGCGGAGAAATGTTTGCTAATATGTATTCTCTGCCTTTGTCGCCCTGTTTTTCTCTGTTAGTTCCCTGCCTCTATTTCTGTCTGCCTGTTTTTGCCTGTTTCTGCCTGTCTGTTTCTCCTTCTTCCCCTCCTCTCTCTCTCTCTCACGCACACGCTTACGTGTTTGTTAACTTGCATACACAAAGATTGACAAATGAAAAGAAGCCACACACACACACACACACACACACACACACACACACACACACACACACACACACACACACACAGACACACAGACAACACACACACACACACACACACACACACAAACACACACACAGACACTGGTACATACACAGTTACACAAACACACATTTACACATAAACACACACTGACACAAGCGCGCGCGCAAACACACACATTCATACACACATTTACACATACACACACATTTACACATAAACACACATTATCACAAGCACATACCTACACACACACACACACACACACACACACACACACACACACACACACACACACCACACACACGCACAACATCACACACACCAAACACACACCACATACACACACACAGGGCGCGCGCGGGCGCGCGCACAACACACACATACACACACACTCATACACAACACACACGCGTGCACACACACACACACACACACACACACACACACACACACACACACACACACACACACACACACACACACACCACA
>JAPXFY010000016.1:43019965-43039965 GCA_030674185.1 Monoplex corrugatus
ACAAAACAAAACGTCTTCAGTACAATGCGATTCAACATAACCAGAATAAAAAAAAAACAACAAAACGTCTTCAGTACAATGCGATTCAACATAACCAGAGTAAAAAAAAAAAAAACGTCTTCAGTACAATACGATTCAACATAACCAGAGTAAAAAAAAAAAAAACGTCTTCAGTACAATGCGATTCAACATAACCAGAGTAAAAAAAAAAAAGTCTTCAGTACAATGCGATTCAACATAACCAGAGTAAAAAAAAAAAAAAACGTCTTCAGTACAATGCGATTCAACATAACCAGAGTAAAAAAAAAAAAAACGTCTTCAGTACAATGCGATTCAACATAACCAGAGTAAAAAAAAAAAAAAACGTCTTCAGTACAATGCGATTCAACATAATCAGAATAAAAAACAAAAAACATCTTCAAATAATAAAACAGAAATATAATATTTGGTAAAAAATTTGTCATCTGAGGGCAAGAAACACCCTCGTTTGTTTATCAAGGCTAAATTGAAAACAAACCATTTTTTAAGGTTTTGTTTGTTTCGCAGTTATTTCCTCTTTCATCCCACCCATGACTCCCTCGAATCCTTCCCCGTTCGGTGGGTATGTGCTCTGTGCCTTTTAAACTTAATTTGTTTGTTTGTTTGTTTGTTTTTCTCTCATTCTGAGTGAATGTTTGAGTGAGTGACGAGACTGTGTTTTGACCTGATTTATGAATCAATACTTGGATATTTAGCCCGTTAGGACAACAACAGACAACAACAGCAGCAGCACCAGCAAGGATAATGATAATAATAATAATAACAGTAAAGATGATAATAATAATAGAAATATTACTACTACTAACAACGACAACAACAACAACAACATTAATAATAATAATAATAATAATAATAATAATAATGATAATGATAACAAAAGTAATAGTAATATTACTACTACTAACAACAACAACAACAACAACAACAACAACAATAATACAACAACAACAACGATAATAATAATGATAAATATGATAATAATAATAACAATAATATACAATAATAATAATAATGACTACTAATTACAACAACAACAACAACAACCATCATCATCATCATCATCATCATCATCATCATCATCATCATCATCATCATCATCATCATCAATAAATAGCGTCAAAATCTTTGTACATTCAAGTTGTTTACTCAACGGAGAAATGTACAGATACCCAGGTTTTACACTTCAATGTTCTGAAACCTTCACTTGCCTGCAAAAATGAACTATACAAATGTTCCTCTTAAATAGAAAAGAAAAGAAAAGAAAAGAAAAGAAAAGAAAAGAAAAAGAAAAGAAAAGAAAAGAAAACACTACTATAGTGTATTAGGAATGAAACAAACTACAATTGGAAAATATAGTATAGTATAGTATAGTATAGTATAGTATAGTATAGTATAGTATAGTATAGTATAGTATAGTATAGTATAGTATAGTATAGTATAGTATAGTATAGTATAGTATAGTACAGCACTGGTATATTAACGAACAAATCAATACATAAACACATTCCTTACATCATTCTCTCTTCTCTATACATCACACACCCAATCTTAGACATCAAATCATGTATATTCCAAGAACTTCGGCTTGTGGCTTGGCCACTGACTTCAGGGAATCAGGCCTGATGACCGCAGGGAAAGACCTACTGGCTGCTCGGAAAGACGGCAAACTTGGGATCCCGTTTAGGGCATGTCAGAACTTGCTGAACAGCAAAATGGGCTGTGTCTGGAGCATCATGCCTGGCCACATTCATGGCCAATCAAACAACCCCTGTGGTTGAAGTGAGGCAACGTTGGGAGACTATAGCAAAGGGAAAGGTATTGACAACTATACCAGCTGGTGGCAGGGCGGGCTGCCCGAAAGAGAGATGAAGACCAGCAAGGGGCGAGAGAGGGGTCTTCCAATCTCTTGGACCGGTGGCTGGGCTGGACCTGGTTGGTGCACGTTGTGTGTGGCTATGTCCTGGGGTTTGTCATCTCCCCATCTTGCCATTCGGTTTGTAAATAAGGTAATTGATGACTGGGTCCGAGTGGGTCATGCGACACATGGATCCCCCCCCCCACCTTTTGCTTGATGAAATGACTATTGAATGGGGTCAGGAGGTTGGGATGGAGTTATCCGGAGAGTGGCGAGGCATTGGTGCTCCGGGTCCCATCCGCACCCTCGTGGTGTTTCTTGTTAAGTAGTATAGCAGTGGTGTATTGACGAACAAAAAGAATACATAGACACAGTCCATACATCACTGTCTCTTTTCTATACAATGCACACCCAATCAAAGACAATAACTTATTCATGGAAGTGACAGACTCATACCATGATAGACATAAAATTCATACTTTGTTTTCATCATTGCATTCAGGGAGGTTACCTTTGTGCTCACCTTTTTTCCTCGTCCCATTTTCTACGCCACCTTAATGGCCACAGAAGCTGGAAGTTTTTACAATACGATGATGATGATGTCGACGAGGACGATAATCATGATGCTATGGAGTTCCATCTAGGATTGAGACTGTCCGACAGGGGTGTTCACCACGCTTACTATCATAATATAACCCGGCGTCAACCAGGCCCGAGAGATACAGACACCTGTGGTGCTGGTCATAAGATTTGAGCAACATCCTAAATGACGCATCCATGAAGTGGATGAGACTCGAACTGTGCAGTCCCGGTCCTCCCAATGAGCCCACAGCACGCCCAACTCTGGGTAGGAGCTGGTTAGAGCCGAAACCCCCCCCCCCCCCAATGATTTTTGAAGGGACTGATGGGGATTCGAACCCACAACCTTCCAGTCGGTAGTCCGTTGCACTAACCACTACACCACGGTGACTGGTATAAAACCCATACTTTGTTATGACCTTAAGACCTTGCCAACGCCAACACGGTATGTGCAAGCTTATGGCAAGCTTATGGCTTCAGAAGGGGACGAAAAACAAGTCGGACAAGTGTGCCGTCTGGCTGCGCACGCTGAAGATCCCACGGCAGCTGAAAATTGTGAAGAGCTGCCCTGGTATAAAACATTGAAGAGATAGCTTCATTTCTGAGGTCCTTTCCCTTGAAGGCCAGCTAGTATTCTTGCCTTTCTAAAGTCTTGATTAAAAAAATTGGGTGGCGCTGCACTGTGGCGACGTGCTCAAAACGGGAAGACCAGCCCGAATTTCACATACCAAATCCATTGCGACAACAAACAAACAAACAAACAAACAAACAAACAAACAAACACACACAAAACCCCCCCAAAAAAAACAAAAAAAGGAAAAGAAAATGAATATGATTATGAAAATGAATATGCATGAGATCAGATGGGATCTTCTCCATCACATGGTATTAGTGGTGTCAATGCATATGGAATTTATTCCAAGAGCGGAGATGTCATCTTCACAAACATACAGAAACACATACACACATACGCTCACGCGCGCACACACACTACACACACACAGACACACACAAACATGCACACACATATGTACAGACACACACACATACACACACACATACAAAGAAAAACACACACAGACTGACACACACACATAAACACACAGAAACATAGACAGACAGACATACAGTGACAGAGAGAGACACACGGACACACATGCACACACACACAAACACAGACACACATACACACACACACACACACACACACACACACACACACACACACACACACACACACACACAAACACACTCACAAACACACACACACAAACAAACAAACAAAAAAACAAACAAACAAACAAACAAACAAACAACACAGCATAGGAAGCAGAGACAAGAAGCTCAGGCCTTCGATCCATACTCCATCTCTGCAGTATCTGCGAAAGAGATTGCCATGGAAGGATCGGATCGCTAGGTGATTCCAGATGCTGCTCTCAACAGGATAGATTTTGTTTTCATCATGGCACTTACAGAGATTACCTTTGCGCTCATTTTTTTTTGGGGGGGGGGGGGGTGTCCCATTTTGTACATCTCCTTAATGGCCACAGAAGCTTGCACAGTGTTTACAACGCAATGATGATGATGATGATGATGATGAGTGATGATGATGATGATATTCATAATGCTAATGCTATGGAGTTCCACCCAGGATTGAGACTGCGTGACAAGGCTGTACGCTTACGCTTACTATCATAATATACATCCTGGCGCCAACCAGGCCCGAGAGATACAGACACTTGTACTGTTGGTCAGAAAATTTGATCCAACACCCTCAATGACGGCAGAGGCACATCAGAAATAGCCAGCAGAATCGGCCAGTCTAAAACAGCATTCAAGAAAATGAAAAGCGTTCTCACCAACAAGAAGAGAGTTCTTGAGTGTTAGATAGAAACGATACTGTTGTACGGTTGTGAGGCTTGGACAGTCAACACGCAAAGTCAGAACAAGATCGAGGCAACTGAAATGATATTTGTAAGAAGAATGTTGATAGTCCTATGGACAGCAAAGAAAATACACGAGACAATCCTGAAGGAGGCAGACACAAGAAGAACATTAATAAAGAAGATTAGAAAAAGAGAAGCAACATTTACAGGACATTTTATGAGGCAAAAGAAATTAGAGCACCTGGTCACAACAGGAAAGCTGGAGGGAAAGAGAGCACCAAGGTAGACCCGGGGAGAAAATATTAGATGGACTCGAAGAGTGGCCGAGGACAGAGAGGGTGGGGCAAAGGAAGAGATTCGTATGGAGGGCCATGATCGCCAACGCCATGCGGCAGGGCACATGATTATGATGATGATGACCCTCAATGACGCATCTGTAAGGTGCATAAGACTCGACCATATGGTGCCAGTCTTCCCAATGAGCCCATAGCACGCTCAATTCTGGGTAAAAGCCGGTCGGAACCCGAATATTTCCGTAATGAATTTTGAAGGGATTGATGGGGATTTGAGCCCACACGCTTCCAGTCGTTAGTCTGTTGCACTCACCACTACACCATGGCGAGCGATCTAACAGGACAGAACTCGCTCGACTACTGCTACACCATTATGGCAGGAATTACACGGATAGGCTACCTGCTACGCATTCACGACCATGCACATACACACAACTTATAGTTAATTCTTTGGCGCACATTAAATACATGATGCACATGGGACTTTCTGTATGTCATTTAATTTAAGCGACACACACACACACACACACACACACACACACACACACACACACACACCACACCACACACACACACACCCCACACACACACACACACACACACACCACACCCAGGATCACCGAGGTCACATTTTTTTTACCTGCTCGTCGACACAACCGATAAATCTGGTGGTTGTTTTTCCACTAGTTTTCATACCTGCTGTTTGTCAGTTACTTGTTGTCTTACACTTACGCTTGACAAAGGCCAGTTGGCCGAAAATTTGTGCTTGATTGTCTTGTCATACCAAATAAACGTTCTTATTTTATTTTATTTTATTTTCGTGTTTTTCTGGTTCCTGTTCGCTTGTATGCAGGTGGTCACGCGTGTTTTTGAGAGTTTGTAGGATCATTTCTCAATGGAGGATGACGGAAAATCCCTAACCTAAAAACGATTCCAACTCGATATTTCTCGAGTCCTAGGCCAAAACCAAACCACTGCTATACTTTCTAACAGGTAGAAGTCCATTCGTCTTCATCATCCTGGTCTTCTACGCTGGCTGGTGACAGTGTGTGAGGATAGTTATACTCTGTACTTTCAGAATCAGGCTTGCCCTCGCTCAGCTGTTGGTCACTCCCATAAGTGACAAATCGCAGAGGGCGAAGTGCTGTGGCTGGCTTGTCCTGAGATCTCCCAACTGAGCACCGACTGGTGGACGGGGTTGTTCGTCATTACATTGTGCAGACCTGACCGTTTGGGAAACAGGTGGTGGACTGGGCTTTCCGTCCCCACATTCTGCAGCCTTGACCTTTTGGGAAACAGGTGGTGGACTGGGCTTTCCGTCCCCACATTCTGCAGCCTTGACCTTTTGGAAAACAGGTGGTGGACTGGGCTTTCCGTCCCCACATTCTGCAGCCTTGACCTTTTGGGAAACAGGTGGTGGACTGGGCTTTCCGTCCCCACATTCTGCAGCCTTGACCTTTTGGGAAACAGGTGGTGGACTGGGCTTTCCGTCCCCACATTCTGCAGCCTTGACCTTTTGGGAAACAGGTGGTGGACTGGGCTTTCCGTCCCCACATTTTGCAGTCTTGACCATTTGGAAAGCAGCTGGTGGACTGGACTCTTCATCCTCAGATTCTGAAGCCTTGACCATTTGCAAAGTAGCTTGTGAATCGTGCTGTTTGTCTTTTGATTTTGCAGATATCGCCAATATTTTTTGGTAAACAGTCGGTAGATTGGCTTGTTTGTCCGCACAATCTTCAGACTCGACCATTTGGAAAGCAGCCTGGGGATTTGTTCGTTTTTTCCCGGATTCTGCAGCCTCGGCCATCTGGGAAGTAGCTGGTAGATTTAGCTGTTCGTGTTCAGGTTCTGAAGACGTGGAGATCAAATGTTCCCTTTTTGAGTCGTCAGCTGTGCTTTTCTCTTCCTTCAGCTCCAATAAGGCTTTGACCTGATTAAGCCGTTGCTGTGTCTTTACCGTTGAGGTCCGCATTCTGGGAGGTTTCAGAGACACCTCCGGGGGATTCTGCCCTGCATCTTGTTTACAGTCAGCCGACCATCCAGGTCTTTCAGGGGGCATGTGTGTCCTTGGTAGGTGATGCAACAGCCCAAGAACGTCAGGTACCAGATGTTCTTCTTGGTCCTGTCGTGTCACAAGATAGAAAAATCTTTTAACAACTGAAACAACAAAGACTACAAAGTTCTCTAGAAAACAAAAACAAAAACAACAACAATAAAAACAACAACAACAACAACAAACACCCACACACACAAAACACAACAACGACAATGTAATTCCCATCAAATCCGTGCATCATCTGAGGGCTGATTAGCAACGACAATGACAGCAACAGTAGTATCTACAACGCGAACAACAACAACATAGCATCACTACAACAACGACAACAACAACAACAACGACAAAAAACAACAACGATGACAACAACAACAACGAAACGACAACGACAAGAACGACGACAACGACAACAACAACAACGACGACAACGACAACAGCAACAACAAGACAACGACAACAACGACAACAACAACAGCATAGCATTCATTATAACAATGACGACAACAACAACGACAACAACAACGACAACAACAACAGCAACAACGACAACAAAAACGACAACAACAACGACAACAACAACAACTACAACTACAACGACGACAACAAAAACATCAACCGGATTTACAACTGTTCTTATCACCCTTGCTGAAACTTCTTTTTTTTTAAATGTAGACATGACAATATCAAAACAAGTAACAATGATACAATGTTCAATGTACAAGTACATATATGGAATGACTAATAATAAATATAGATCATAGGACAGTAGTCTAATTTAAAAAACAAAAACATTGCAATGGGTGATTTTTTTATGTACACACACACACAACACACACACACACACACACACACACACACACACACACACACACACACACACACACACACACACCACACACACACACACACATACACACACACACACACACAAACACACACACACATATATATATATCTTTATATATATATGTAAAATAAAAATTATATCTATGTATGTATGTTTGTATGTATGTATGTATGTATGTATGTATGTATGTATGTATGTATGTATGTATGTATGTATGTATGTATGTATGCATGTATGTATGTATATATCTACCTCTCTCTCTCTCTCTATGTATATATTTATATATATATATATATATATATACACATGTATATATACATGTATGCATAATGATACGGGTCGATTTGTTTGTCATGGCACATACACAATGTTTTTTTTCCACATATTACCAAGTCTTGCTTTAACACACAGGAACAGCTGACTGGGGATACAACTAGATGTACAACTTTATGGGGCTACACATGTATGGGTCTGTTGATAATGGCCCAGGATTGGGCCATGGTGGTAAGGGTTTAGATCTAGAGTTTAGTCAAGTATTCATCACACTGCGGCAATTCCATATGCGCTTCAACCCAATCTGCCACCTGTTGTTTGGCAGACTCATTGAGCCTGCACCAAAACCAAATGCGCTGGCAAGGAAACAAACAACAACCACCCCTCCCCCCCCCAAACAACAAACAAACAAACAAACAACAAAACAAAACAAAAATAACAACAACAACAACAACAAAACTCTCTGCCTTTTGCCTATCAGGTGGGAGATACCAATGTACAGGATTGAACCTAGACCTTTCGATTGAAATTCTGACGTCTCATCCACTTGACTATTATGCCCATCGATGTGAGTTAATTGCATTGGTGCAATGGTGATGTTTAGGTAGTATTCAATCTATCTCCCTTTTTTCACCTCATTTCTTCCCTACCCTCGTTTACTTTATGTCTCTCTCTCCTCTCTCTCTCTCTCTCTCTCTCTCTCTCTATATATATATATATATATATACAGTATATACACATATACATATGTATATATATACATATATTTAGAGAGACGGAGAGAGAGAGAGGGAGACATACATACATACATACATACATACAGACAGACATACACACATACATACATGCATACAAATACATGTTTTTCTTTCTTTCCTTCTTTCTTTCTCTCTTTACATATTCAAATTTTCACCTATGATTGCATCTAGTAGTCGGTTGGGTTATAAGAAATATGAACTTGAACATCTGTTTATTATTTTATCTATTCAGTCGTTCGATTTAATCCAGCACCCTCTCAGCTCAAAGTACATCTGGTGTAAACGTATACTTCTTTCTGTACCCCTACCCACCCACGGCCCCAAAACAGTTCACACAGCATACTACAGGCAAGATTAAAACCTTCTTACCCCACCTGTTACCTCCCTTCCCCAGTAAGAATTATCTATCTGCCCCTCCTCCGCTCCACCACCCCCGTCTTCCCAGATCTCTTCCTGTCGTAAAACATGCTAACTGCGTATTATTTCTGTTATGCAGACGTGCCTGTGTGTGCTGTCTTTATACCCAGCTGAAGGCCCAAAGGTTGAAACCGATAGTTACTTCGTGTACGTCCGTGCTTGTGTCAACGGTTAAATGACAAGAGTGAAACAAGGATTGATTACAGATTGTAATAGCACAACGTTCATATGACTCTGTGACAGGCTGATGCAAGTGTATATATACACATAGACATATGTATCCATAGATGCAGTTGTACATATATGTGACCTCCCACCACGAAATCAGTCTTAACTAGCATTTTGGGTATTTTGAGATATACATATCACTGGAAAGTGTACATTCTGCTGATTATTTTGGTATTTGAATAAAGCTTTACTAAAAAGAAAAAAATGTAGAAATTATGTATGTTTATAGTCATTAAGTTGTATGACGGCCATTCTAAGAAAACGGCCTCTAAAGTTTTTGTGTGCTCTCCCACACATTTTCCTTAAATTTCTTTATTTGGTGGCTTTGACCCAGTTTGTTTCTAATTTTCGCTGTCATTATCTGAAAGGTGCACCAAAGAGCTTTCCATCACTATATTACATGTGCGGGTACTGTACAGGTTACGGTTCATAATAAGAGACAAAAATAGGTAGAAAATAGCGTTCTTTCTGCTGCAATCAGTGCATTAAAATACCATTTTAAATTGATCAATAATATTTTTTTCAAGAAAAACATTTCTCCACATTTTTTTAACAAGAAAGCAACAAGAAACAACACGAGGATGCGGATGGGACCCAGAACACCAATGCCTTGCCAATCGCAGGACATATCACTTATCAGGCCGTCTAATATCACTTATAGTGAAAGACGTTATATCAAAGAACGAACGAACGAACGAACTCTCAGGACATTCACCTCCCAAGCTCCTGACGCTACTCGATAGTCATTTCATAAAGAAAAGGGGGATGAGGGGATGTTTGTCCTTAATTAATAGATTATAGTAGAACAGCCTAAATTTGATTCTGTGACATATTGATACAAGGGTAGGTAACAGATTATGTCGGCACAGCTTGAATCTGATTCAATGACAGATTGACACAAAGATAGATAACAGATTATATCAGCACAGCCTAAATCTGATTCTGTGACAGATTGATACAAGGGTAGTTAAACATTTTTTTTTAACAAGAAAGTAACAAGAAACACAACGAGGGTGTGGATGGGTCCCAGAGCACCAGCGCCTTGCCATTCTCCAGACATTCTCCTCCCAAGGTCCCGATGCCACTCGATAGTCATCTCATACAACAAAGGGCCACTGGGAGGGGGGAAGCTGTCCTTAATTAACAGATTACATTAGCACAGCCTAAGTCTGATTTTGTGACAGACTGACACAAAGATAGATAACAGATTACGTCAGCACAGCCTAAATCTGATTCTGTGACAGACTGACACAAAGATAGATAACAGATTACGTCAGCACAGCCTTAATCTGATTCTGTGACAGACTGACACAAAGATAGATAACAGATTACGTCAGCACAGCCTTAATCTGATTCTGTGACAGACTGATACAAGGGTAGTTAAACACATTTTTTTTAAACAAGAAAGTAATAAGAAACACCACGAGGACGCGGATGGGTCCCAGAGAACCAATGCCTTGTCATTCTCCAGACAACCACCTCCCAAGCTCCGACGCCACTCGATAGTCATTTCATAAAGCAAAGGGGGATAGGGGGGATGTCTACCCTTAATTAACAGATTATAGCAGAACAGCCTAAATTTGATTCTGTGACAGACTGACACAAAGACTGACGCAAAAATAGTGAACAGATGACAGCAGCACAGCCTAAATCTGATTCTGTGACAGACTGATACAAGGGTAGTTAAACATCTTTTTTTAACAAGAAAGTAACAAGAAACACCACGAGGATGCAGATAAAACCCAGAGCACTAATGCCCCGCCATACTCCAGACATTCATCTCCCAAGCTCCCAGCGCCACTCAATAGTCACTTCATAAGTCAGATGGGAGTGGGGTGTGCGTGTCTGTCCTTTATCAACAGATTATAGCAGAACAGCCTAAATTTGATTCAATACCAGACTGATATAAGGATAGATAACAGATTGTAGGAGAACAGCCTAAATTTGATTGTGTGACAAACTGACACAAAAATAGATAACAGCTTATATCAGCACAGCCTAAATTTGATTCTATGACAGATTAGTACAGGACACACACACACACACACACACACACACACACACACACACACACACACACACACACACACACACACACACACACACACACACACACGCACACTCTCAAATAAGAACGCATCAAAGTCCACCAACCTCAGGCAGGTCAGTATCATCGTCATCACTTCCATCAGGAGGCAAAGAGGCCACTACCCTCCCTCCCTGACACCCTATCCACAGTGAACCACCGACATCAGCATACAGGGCGGTGGGAGCAGTGTAAGGTGAGGGGAAGAAAGAAGACAGGACGCAGTCGTTGAGGTGGTCGACTACCAGAAGGACACTGTAGAAATAGTCAGACACCAGCAGCACCTCCCTGCCTTCCAGAGGGAAGAAGCACAGGTCCGTCAACATGACCTGGTCCAGGTGTGACTTGACGTCGAAGGTGGTGAGGGCGGAGCTGGCGTGTCGTGTGTACACCTTGACCAGGTTACTGTTTGTCAATACAGCAAAATACTGCCTGCTGCTGTTGCCTGCTACCTTCAGGGCGTCTTCGACGTCCAGCTGGACAACGACAGTTGGTGCGGACTGTGCATCATGACTTGGGCAGTCCATCTCACAAACCACAGTAGCAACGTTGTTTTGACGTTTGAGATACAGAATGCTCGACTTTTTCTTTCGCGTCTCAAGGAAGGTAGGCCTGCAATACTCGTCAGTCTGGTAATAGCTCTCAGTGTTGGCAGAGAACAGAGCCAAATGGCTGGGGATTGGTTCCAGCATCACGATGTCATAAAGCTCAATGGGGTGTTCCGCCCTTTTCAGGCCAGCCATAGAAAACTCTGCAATGTATGATGCAGAGCCTGCTGGCTGTTCTAAGTTATGGTACAGCACACTGACTGAGCCATCCTCCATGGGGAGAATGGCCTCCACCACAAGCTTGGGGTAGCTACTGACTGGCACTCTTGTGACAAAAGACAAATGAGTAGAAGGAGGAATGGACTTGACGATACGAACCAGGCCAGGCTGACCCATGAACTTCTCTATGGCTGTCTGGCACTCATCAGGACTGATGCTGGTGCTGGTCATGCTGATGATGCTTTCCAGTGCACGCATGGTCAGCGCTTCCTCTGTGAACGTCGTGGCTTTGTGGTTCTCATAGTCAGAGTTGAAGCGCACAACATAGTGGTCATTGGCTCCACCCTCCAGCGCATGTGCCATGGCTGAACTGACTTGTTGGAAATACTTGATATTGTCATCCACATATTCCACAGCAAAATTCATCTCTAGTTTCCCTTTGCTTTCCAGCTCCGTTATCTTACGATCTAAGATCACACGAGAAGTGTTCGCCCATTCAATAACAGCGTCCAGTTTCTTGTTTGTAGAAGATCTCGTCTCTTCTATGCTCTTGTCAAAACTAGCCAGGTAACAAAGCATGCTTTCTCGAAGCAGCTTGGTGTGGTTCAGCCGTTTGTCCACTTCTGTTTTTTCCGGAGCCAATCTGTCCCGAATGTCGGTGGCCACGGTGTCAATATCTTTGGTTTTGTGGCCTTCGTGATCAGTCAGTTTACAGTCCCGACATATCAAAGTGGTGCACACCACACACACAAACCGTAACTTTTCGTCTGGGTGACGGACACACATGGAGTCATCCATACCGTTCTCCTTGTGACTCTGATAGCAAACCGAAGGTTTAAAGCACAACACAAAACAAAACAATCAGTTAAAGTCCACACCAATAAACAAGGTGTCTGTGTAATATGAAGTAACCTGTCTTGTGTGGACTGAAGCGATATGAAGGCACGCACAACTGTTTGTCGCATATAATGCTGGTGTCCTTATTCACTGTCCTGAAAAGAAATATAGTCTTTCCCAAGCTGAAAAAAAAAATCGTCAGAACAATAGCGAGCTTATATCCCAGACACTCGACGCCAAAGCTGTGGCTGTAAGCACGGGTCAGAGAATAGCAACACGATATGTTTTCAGTAGCAGATGCTTATCAGTAATACTAACCGGTTTAAAGATATGACACACAAGGATTCACGCTTCAAGTCGTACAGACTTTGCAATGAATGCAACCCACATAAACTGGAATGTACGAACTGTCCATGGTACGAGCCAGCCGGAAACTCACCAACAGACAGAAAGATTTCTGAGAAACACCCTGATACGCAAAAAGCGCTGTATTGCTATTATCTACCCTGGCCCTTACCCTACCAGTAACTTGAGGATCAGGTTTGCACAACTATGAGTAGCGTAGGCCTACGTGTGTTGTTACATGTCGTACACTGTGAACACATACACAGGGGACGGAACAATATCTGTTGGCTGAATGGACTGAGGGCGTGTATGTTGTGTGGCTGTGCTTGTATTGATAATATTCTGACACATCCGAGGAAGGCACGCCCCATGAGAGAGAGAGAGAGAGAGAGAGAGAGAGAGAGAGAGAGTGTGTGTGTGTGTGTGTGTGTTTGACAGTGTATGTGTGTGTATGTAAGAGAATGAGTGAGTATGTGTGTGTGAGTGAGTGAGTGTGTGTGTGTGTGTGAGTGAGTGAGTGTGTGTGTGTGTGTGTGAATGTGTGTGTGTGTGTGTGTGTGTGTGTGAGTGTGTGTATGTTTGTGTGTGTGTGTGTGTGTGTGTGTGTGTGTAAGTGAGTGTGTGTGTGTGTGTGTATATGAATAAGTCAGTACATTCATATGTATGCCCATGAGAGAGAGAGAGAGAGAGAGAGAGAGAGGTGTGTGTGTGTGTGTGTGAGTGTGTACTGTATACTATGTGTGTGTATGTGAGTGACAGAGTGAGTGAGTGAGTATGCATGTGTCTTTGTGTCTGTGTGTGTTTGTATGTGTGTATGTGTGTGAGTCTCTGTGTGTGTGTGAGTGTGTGTTTGAAAGGATGTGTGAGTGTGTGTATGTTTGTGTGTGTGTGAATGTGAAGGTTGTGTGTGTGTGTGTGTGTGTGTGTGTGTGTGTGTGTGTGTGTGTATGGTGTGTGTGTGTATGGTGTGTGTGTATGTGTATGCACACATGTGTGTGTGCACGCGCGCGCGCGCGTGTGTGTGTATGTGTGTGCACGCGCGCGTGTGTGTGTGTGTGTGGTATGTGAGGCAGTCTGTATATTTATGTGTTTACCCATGAGTGTGTGTGTGTGTCTTTTTATGGTTTTTCTGTCTAATGTTATATTGCTCTGTAAGTGCTTATTGTGTTATTGTTGTTATTTTACCCTCTTCCTTTAAAGAAAAAAAAAACTTGAACTAAATGCCGAGAAAACCAAATTATTTCTAAACACTGGCACGGGTCCCGCCAAATCCATCTACACAGGTCAAAATAAAGTGGAAGAAATCAGTCAGTTCAAAAAATATTTAGAATCGATCAAATGCATCAATGCAGATTGTTCCACCAAAATCGACGCCAGAATTGACATGGCAAAGAAACGGATAACAAACCTCACAAACATCTCGAAAGACAAAACGACAGACAGAAAACTACAAATGTGAACAATGGGATGTCTTGTCTGGGCCATCATGACATACAGAGGTCAAGGATGGACCCTCAAAAAGAAAAAAAATGTGAAAATGAATTCAACTGAAATGTGTGGTTTTATAGACCACTCTTAAGGATGAGCTGGAAAGAACAAAAGAACTGACAAGAGTATAATCGATGAGCTGAAAACCCTGAGAGAACTTGTATCTGTGATATGTTATTTTTTGTTTAAAGCCCAGCTGACTGCGTAGAACCATACCAGGGCTATGACCTGTTTCAAAACATAACAATAATACTTCAAAAGAAAAAGACAATTAAATACAGTATAAGAATTCGCGCAATAATCTTAGGAGATGTCCTTGACGGTGACTACTCCGTCTGATTTATCTGTCAAGGGATTAAACCCCAGCTTAACTGAATACAAATTTAGACATAAATAAGGACACTAAAACATGTACAAAAACGGACTAAGTACCTAAACTGCTTTCGTCGTATCTCATTTCCCTAGAGCCAAAAACAACAACAACAAAAGAAAAAAAAACAAAACAACAAACAACCCCCCCTCCTTAATACATGCACCCAATTACCAATCCTAAGAGAAGTACGTAAAAAACTGACGAGCCCACGGCAACTCACGCGGAGGAGGGGGGTGGGTGGGTGGGTGGATATGGCTTTCCATTTTGGAATAGACTTCGTGACAGTATGCTTGTTATTGTCATAATGTATCATTCTGTGAAGCGTTACATTTATTAGGTCTATATTGAGATGTTTATGAAAGGCAGAAAAAACAAGTGTTAACCCACCGAGACAGAAGCACACTAAACTAACAAACAGCACAGTCATAAGGAGGTGGCTGTCACCCAACTTACTCAATGGACACGCTGCACAAAGCAGAATCGTACAACGCACACACACAAATCACACACACACACACACTAAAACTGTAAAAGAGCAGACGACAGCTTCGTTCTCGCGCGCTTGTGGGACAAACGAATCAGAACAAATGAGAAGTATGATATATTTACATTATGAATCGATTGGATCCCTATCAAAATAAAATTGGAATACTGAAATAGTCTTGGAATATAGTTCAGATTGTTTCAAATTAGAATGAACACATGGTTATCAAAACAAACATAATTCTTCGAGGATGGAGTAACAAATACTGAAAAGTAGTTTTTGTAACACGAAAAGAAAAAAATAACCTTTTGATTTGTGTACGCTATCCACCCAACACACACAAAAGTTTGGCTCTCTCAGCCTATCCACCAGCTTCAGCAGGAAGGTGTGGAAGGATAAGGGAGTAAAAGGGTTACAGTTTGCTTTACTGTCATGGTTGTCAAAGCATGAAGTAACAGACAGGCTGAGGGAGTCAAAGGGTTAATGGGTGTCTTGGAACTGTTTCTCCTATTGAACTAAAAACATGGTAACAATCATCATCATCATCAGCAGCAGCATGTGCCCTGCCACATGGCTTTGGCGATCATGGCCGTCCTATATTTTCTATCCTTGTTGCCACAAGCACATTTCCACCTCTCTGTCTTCAGCCACTCTGCAATGATTATAATGATGTAAATCACAAAAGAGATCATTCACAATGTCATAGCATAAAATTGGTCAAACAGTTTTACTGAACGAAATTATTAGGCATTATATTACCATACTCAAACTTTTTTTCGGTCCAGTCATCGTGAGCATTGTCATTATCTAATCATTGTCATTATCATCATCATTGTGCAGTAAAACTTTCCCAATTTATGGCTACACAGTGGCGTGGAAAATGGCACTAATAAAAAGACGTTTTCAGATCAATCAAATGAATTTCTTCACATTAATCAACAGACCTGCGTAGTTTGCATAGCTCTCAGCCATATCAACCAAGTAGTTGAACATCAAACAGTGAATTATATTGAGAGAGAGAGACAGAGAGTGGAGAGAGAGAGAGAGAGGAGAGAGAGAGAGAGAGAGAGAGAGAGAGGAGAGAGAGAGAGAGAGAGAGAGAGAGAGAGGTGAACAGACGACACAGACACAGACACAATCACAGAGAGAGAGAGAGAGAGAGAGAGAGAGAGAGAGAGGAGAGAGAGGAGAGAGAGAGAGAGAGGAAGAGAGAGAGAGAGAAGAGAAGAGAGGAGAGGGGTTCGATACTTCAGTATCTGCTATAACAGTTCAAGCACCGCTGCGCGTGCGAACTGCTGCATCGTTTGTCCCACAAGCGCGCGAGAACGAAGCTGTCGTCTGCTCTTTTACAGTTTCAGTGTGTGTGTGTGTGATTTGTGTGTGTGCGTTGTACGATTCTGCTTGTTGCAGCGTGTCCATTGAGTAAGTTGGGTGACAGCCACCTCCTTATGACTGTGCTGTTTATTAGTTTAGTGTGCTTCTGTCTCGGTGGGTTTAAGCCCTTGCCAATTTAGTGGTTCGTGAATACTTCTGAAAATACATCATCAACGTGTGGATACTACAAGGTAAGGTATGATCGATTTTCAACTTGTTAGACTAAGCCTAAATTATCTCTCCGTTTGATAGGCAATTCTCACTGATTTTCAGACATGTTAATAATGTTTGTATGTGAAAACAGAGTATTTCCAACAGAATTTTGCAAATTTTAATGCCATCTTTAAAAATGGTTAATTTTGGGTTTTCAATGCAGTAATATGGTGGATGTGTATGTGTGTGTGTGTGGCTATCATCTTTAAGAGCCTGTTTATGTAGTAGTAATTCTAGTAGTTTGGCCCTGATGTGGCTCTAGTATTCGGCTGGGCTATAAGCAATATGAAGTTGAATTCTAGTAGCGATTGACCGATTCTTAAACGCATTTCGCCATTGACAATATCTTTTTTTTCCTTCAAAATGAAAACAGATTAAACATACTTATCTGACTTAATACTTTTTTGTGGTGCTTGATCACATACGTTTGTAACGTCATGGTCTATTTGCCTTTTCAGGTTTGCCTTGAACCATCGATGAGCATCCTGCAGTCCTGGAGAACCTTGGGTACCACCTCTTGTGACACTGAAACAGCATCTACATTGGCTGTGAACAGTTCAACACGTGAAAAAACCAGCCCGTCTGACAAGGACCCTCTAACAACCATTACATCGATCAGCTCGCAATAATAAACAACATCAAATCACCATGTGACACAAATGCATCGACTAATGTGACTAAAATACAACCTCTGCAATGTTTCAAAAGTGTGCCTTGGAGTAGAGGACATACATGTTTAGAAGTACTTTTAAATCGTAACTGAGAAAAACAAGACAAACGTTTTCCGCTTTTTTAGACATAAAAATGTCTGTGACAAGAAAAGTGCATTAGTCCCAGTCCCAGTATCTGAAATCATGTCGATTTTTAAAGTGAACAGCCTGGATGAACTGCCAGCATGAATGTCAGGCCAAAAGGCACTGGAGTTTGTGTTGCGTATAATGATTACTTTCAGGACGATTGTGTATTATGTAAGGTCTCTGATGAACGCGCAGGAACATAATACTCAAACGAAGATAGTTCGTTCAATGAACCGATGAGGGGAAAACACTGCGTGGACACATATGACAAAATGGTAAATGAAATCGCCAGCAGAAAAGAGTGGGAAAAATGCTAAAAGAAGAGAACAGGTGTTTTTGACAAACAAAAAGGATATTGATATTAACGCATTCAACAGAATTCAATAACTATATATAAAAAAAAAAAAAAAGAAAAACCGAGTTCAATTAAAGGAAAAATGACAGAAACATGTATTCAACAAAGAGGAAAGTACAGATATTATGTATTAAAGGAAGTTGGAAATAAAGACATAAGTGCACAATAAACACGGAGGAGGGATATATATTCGTTCGTTCATTGTTTCTTTTAACGTCTATTCACATATTTGCTTTTGGACAAAAGTTTTCACGTTTTAACAACAACAACAACAACAACAACAACAACAACAACCAAACCTATAATATTGTGTTCAAACGACACGAAAGAGCGATACAAGAGTTAAACAATAAACAATAATGATAACCGTGTTCAAGAACGTACGTATCATCAACATAGGCCTGCGCTGCATATACGCTCAACTAAAGTAATTGTGTGCTTGTCCCATTGTAGCCAGTAAACTGGAGTGGTATTGTCATGATCAATCAACTCGGACTTCGGGCTAAAGCAGTGTGTTTAGTACACAGGAGGCCCGAGCAACAGCGATCGATACCTCATTGTCCACAAACAACAAACATACAATTTTGAGTTAAACTACAATAATTCCAGCGTTATGCAGCCTGCAAGCGGGTTGAACGTGCGGGCACGTTGCTTGTGGTTGACAGCGATGGCGTTTCTGTGGGATTGTCCCTCGCTTTCTGCCTCCGTTGTTGGTAAGTCGATCGAAATCTGCTTTTCATTTCATCTTTCTCTATCGATCTTCTGTTTTCTAATCTCCCTTCCCTCTACAGCACCCCACCCCCAAAACTTTTTAAGTGAGATTACTTCATACTGGGTAGAGGTTTGTGCCAATGTGTCTGTCTGTAACAGAGACGTCTGTGCCAATGTGTCTGTCTGTAATACAGAGGTTTGTGCCAATGTGTCTGTCTGTAATAGAGACGTTTGTACGAATGTGTCTGTCTGTAATAGAGACGTTTGTACGAATGTGTCTGTCTGTAATAGAGACGTTTGTACGAATGTGTCTGTCTGTAATAGTGACGTTTGTACCAATGTGTCTGTAAGAGACATGTTTGTGCGAATGTGTCTGTCTGTAATAGAGACGTTTGTGCCAATGTGTCTGTCTGTAAGAGACATGTTTGTACCAATATGTCTGTCTGTAATAGAGACGTTTGTACGAATGTGTCTGTCTGTAATAGAGACGTTTGTGACAATGTGTCTGTCTTAATAGAAACGTTTGTACCAATGTGTCTGTCTGTAATAGAGATGTTTGTACGAATGTGTCTGTAATAGAGACGTTTGTACGAATGTGTTTGTCTGTAATAGAGACGTTTGTACAATGTGTCTGTCTGTAATAGAGACGTTTGTACCAATGTGTCTGTCTGTAATAGAAACGTTTGTACCAATGTGTCTGTCTGTAATAGACATGTTTGTACCAATGTGTCTGTCTGTAATAGAGACGTTTGTACGAATGTGTCTGTCTGTAATAGAGACGTTTGTACGAATGTGTCTGTCTGTAATAGACATGTTTGTACCAATGTGTCTGTAAGAGACATGTTTGTACCAATGTGTCTGTCTTAATAGAGACGTTTGTGCCAATGTGTCTGTCTGTAATAGAGACGTTTGTGCCAATGTGTCTGTCTTAATAGAAAC
>JAPXFY010000016.1:43047465-43057465 GCA_030674185.1 Monoplex corrugatus
GAATTGTTCAAGAGATATCACGTGAACAAATACAGTTTGCATTGTAATCTCAGAAACATCTTTACGGACGTATGGCTTTTACTTTTTTATTTCGCTTTTTTTTTTTTATTGTAATCACAATAATAATGACGTGCAAAAATATTTCATATGTGTTTAAGAAATCATATCTGGACAAATGTTTACACAAACAAGCCAATTACAATATAACGACTATCCCTTATCATACACTGACTTGAAAATTTGATCTGTAGCCCTCCTTTGAGAGAGGAATGTAACAAATCAGTATCAGGTAAATGAATAAAAGTATCAGTAGCCTGGGGTAGTACATCAAGATCTACTCCGGGATTTGTAGCACATTTTATGCAATCCATCTGAAATCCATGAAACATACATGCTCTTTTATTTCATTTAAGCAGTTTATCTGAAATCCGTGAAACATATATGCACTTTTATTTCAAAGTAAACTCACAGTTCAGATTTATGGATTTTCTTTAAAAATGTATGTTTCTATTTAAATAATTTTCAAGTTTCTAAATCACAGAAGAGGGAAAACTTCAACACGTGCTATCATGTTCAAAAGATGGCCTCAGAACTGTGCTTATAACCTTTCAAACCATCGATTGCATGAGCCTCAACCAGAGCCAACAAACATTGCGTGCAGCGATCAAAGAGAATAGGTCGTAGAACACCTCCTTTGTGAAACACCAGATCGTGGGCTAGATAGAGAGACTGGTGAACAGCCTGCAGCTAAAACCTCTGTGTGTAGACAGCATGAGATAGGACTGAATGCTGAACTATGTTTTACCAGACATCAAAGAGATTGGAATGGTGCTAAACAAGAGATTAGGAAGCTCGGTAGAAAATCAGGTCCATTTCAAATCTTAGCAAGTGTATGCATCTTTAAACATAGAGATTGCACGAACTGCCCTCACGTACATTATGTGATTGTACTTTGGTGTTTGTGTGTATTATTGACCAATACTAAAATCTAAATGTATTATTTGAGAAAATGAAACGTTATCAGAAAACTAGAATGAAAAAAAAAAATCAAACAAAATAAAATGAAACAAAACAAAATAAAATGAAATAAAACAGAATAAAATAAAACAAAACAAAATAAACCAAAACAAAATGAAACCAAACAAACTGAAATAAAATAAAACAAATATAAAAGGAATTAAAACAATTTAAAATAAAATTTGAAAACAATGTCAACGATTTCAGTCATGCCTTGATTAATACTGAATAAACACACGCGTTAGAGCACACACAAACACTCATACCAGATTTAGCTTTCATACTCATTCTCACAATAGCAAACATTTTCCCTTCTAAATGCATTATTAGAAAACAAACAAACAAACAAACAAACAAACAAACAAACAAACAAACAAACAAACAAACAAACAATAACAACAAAAACAAAACAAAACAAAAAACCACACACACACACACACACACACACACACACAGAAAATAGTGTGTCAGCGTGAGTGAATGAGTGAGTGTGTGTTCGTTCGTTCTTTGATTTAACGTCTTTTCACTATGAGTGATATTAGACAGGTGTAGTGTGGTGTGTGTGTGTGTGTGTGGTGTTGTGTGTGTGTGTGTGTGTGTGTGTGTGTGTGTTGTGTGTGTGTGTGTTGTGTGTGTTGTGTGTGGTGTGTGTGTGTGTGTGTGTGCGCACGCGCATGTGTGCGCGCGCGTGTGTGTATGTGTGTGTGCGTGTGAAATGAGGGTATACTGTTTCTTTTGGCCATGGTATTCTGATCGTATGATATTTAAACTGCCAGCATTTGAACTTGGGTTCCTCAAGTGTTCAGAGTCGAATCTGTAGAAGTTTAACTCACTTCTGTTTATCTCTGTTTGTCTGTCTCTCTTTCCCTCTCTCCTTCTGTCTCTGTCTGTCTGTCTGTCTGTCTCTGTGTCTCCCTCTTTCTGTGTCTCAGTCAGTCTGTCTGCCTGCCTGTCTGTCTGTCTGTCTGTCTCTCTACCTCCTCTATCTCCATCTCTCTCTGTCTCAGTCTGTCTGCTGTCCATATGTCTGTCTGTCTCTCTCTGTCTCTCTGTGTGTGCTACGTCTCGACATATCTTAAAAAAAAAGAGAAAGAAAGAAAAAAGAGATAACAGGCGTATAGCACATCTCTTTAAGTGATAACTTATTCTGCTATCTGTCAGATTAATCACCAACACATTTTACAATGATTAAACTACTTGGTATGAAAACCTGAAATCTAATTTGAACTGATACCTGTTATTTACATGTAACCAAGATTATTCCAATGATCGGCTGATACAATACTAGTATAAAAAACAGATTATAAAACATAGGCTAGGTAGGACCTCAGGACTTGGCCAGCTCATGGGTTTATGTGCAGTGTTAAAGCTTGTGCCATGATCACCATACACATGGCACCTGTGACGTTTAGTGCGTATGGAATTCGTTTCGAGCGCGGAGACGTCGTCTTGAGAAACTGAAACGGAAGCTGAAACTGATATATTTAGTGTTTCCACTGTTGAAATACTTGATTCATGTGTAATTCATGTGTAATGTAAACGCTCTTTAGGCGAGGGCTGCTTGTAAACAAGCATACACACTGTTTCCTTCATACCGTTGTATATAAAATTTTAATATTGTTCTCGTTTCTCTCGTTCGTGTTATCTGCCCACACATAGACCCCCCCCTCTCTCTCTGTGTCTCTGTCTGTCTGTCTCTCTTTCTCTCTCCGTCTCTGTCTTGTCTGTCTGTCTGTCTCTCGTACAGTTAGAAATCTGTCAACGTACGTCTATAAAGCTTTTAACAGAAGGGAGATTACCTTGCCTTACAGTTAGGTTCTACTGATAAATGACTGTTAAGCCTATTTATATATTTTTTTTATTGCAATATAGAAGAATGACTGCGTGACCCATAAAGTATTCTAAAATATCTGAAAAATGTATTATCTAAGAAGGATTATGTATTATATTTTGTATTGCTTGTAATGCGTACATATCCTTTCAAATGGGGCTTTCGCGTTATCGAATACATTTCTGATTCTGTCTCTGTCTCTGTCTGTCTGTCTGTCTCTCTCTCCCTCTCTCTTCCTCTTTGTCTTACACTCACACATTACAAACACACACGCACGTACTCGTACACGTACACACACACAACTAAACACACAAACACACAAACACACACACACACACACACAAATAAAACACACACAGACACACAAACACACATATACATACACACACAATCACACACACATACGCACAAACACGCCACCCCCATCCCCACCCCCACTTTACACAATGACTTGTTTCTGTCTCTGACCATCTGCACACTTGATTTCTCATTTGTTCAGGTGTTTGCGCATAAAAGGGTCATTAATCACATTGAGGGGTCTGTGAGTCTGTCTGTCAATCTGATGAAAAAAATGATCAAACGATTGGGGAGTAATTGTAAAGGAAACAGGCCTTTCATTTTGATTCTCTCTGCGTCTCTGTTTCTGTCTCTCTGTCTCTCTGTCTGTCTGTCTGTCTCTCTCTCTCTGTGTCTCACTCACTCACTCTCTCTCTCTGTCTTTCTGTCTCTGTCTCTCTCTATTCTCTCTCTCTGTCTCTGTCTCACTCACTCACACACGCACGCACACACACACACACACACGGCGCGCGCGCGCACACACACACACACACACACACACACACACACACACACACACACACACACACACACACACACCACACTCTCTCTCTCTCTTTCTCTCTGTGTCTTTCTGTCTGTCTCTGTCTGTCGGTCTGTCTGTTGGTCTGTCTGTCTCTCTCCCCTGTCTGTCCGTCTCTCTGTGTGTGTGTCTCTCTCCCCTGTCTGTCTCTCTGTCTGTCTGTCTTTCTTTCCCTCCCTCCCTCTCTCTCTCTCTACGTTTCCGAAAGAGATTAGAGACATTCAATTATTTTAACTTTACATAACTGGCTGTATCCTTTCAAATTTTAGTCTGAAATTAAAAAAACCCGCATCACCTAAAGTCACGTTTGTCAATTCTTGATGCCACTTTATGCAATAACTTGTTCTTGTAAAGCTAGATAAGGAAGATACGAAAAGACAGGCAACATTTATAGGCCATTTCACGAGAATAGGGGAATTAGAGCACTGGTCTAACAGGAAAGCTGGAGTGGAAAGAGAACACCAAGTAGACCCAGGGAGAAAATATCGGACGGACTTGCATTGTGGCTGAGGACAGAGAGGGTGGGAGATGTGCTTGCTGCGACAAGGGATAGATGCATATGGAGGGCCTGATCGTCAACATATGATGATGATGATGATGATGATGATGAAGCACGATTCTTCAAATTCATTTGGACCCTTTGTGCATTTCACAAAATCAAACTTTGTTTTATAGTGGAGCATGGAGAACTTGATGTCTTAGACGAGCAGAACATATTGCACTTGTTGTACTGTTCACTCTTCAGTAGTCAATACCAATATAAAATATAGCTAGGTAAAACATAGGCTAGGTAGGGCCTCATGACCTGGCCACTCATGGATTTAATGCAGGTTTAAGGCATGTGCCACGGTCACCATAGCACGTGGCACCTGTGACTTAGTGCATTTGGAATTCATTCCGAGCGCCGGAGATCGTCATCTTGAAAAACTGAAACTGAAACTTATTCTTCAGTGGGCATGCGTGCTACGTGTATTTCATGTTTCTATAAGCCACCAAACACTGACATGACTTAAGATCTTTAACGTGCATAGTTGATAGTCTGCATATGTATACGGGGTTTAGACAGATCTATAAACATGTGGTCCTTGGATCATCGTCATCATCATGTGCCCTGCCTCATGGCAGTAGCGATCATGGCCCTCCATACGAATACATCCCTTGTCGCTGCAAGTACATCTCCCACTCTCTCTGTCCTCAGCCACCCTGCAAGTCCATCCAATATTTTTTCCCTGGGTCTACCTGGTGTTCTTTTCCCCTCCAGCTTTCCTGTTGTGAGTAGGTGCTCTAATTTCTCTTGCCTCATAAAATGACCTATAAAAGACGTTTGGCACAGGAAAAAAAATTCTCCAAACTGCCCATCAAGTACAGACATCGAACCCAGAACCTTACGATAGGAAATCCAACGTTTAACCACTGAACTACCGTGCCCGCCACGTTTGAATTACAGTCAAAGAGAAACAACACATACATAGCGAATTGGAAAAAAAGATAACGGATGGAATTTAAAAAGAGCTGGAACAGACAAACTACGAATTCGTCAGTCTATATGTAGGTAAAACATAGTCTAGTAGGGCCTCAGGACCTGGCCAGTTCATGGGTGTATGTGCAGGCTTAAGGCTTGTGCCACGGACACCATGCAGCGTGAATGAATCTACAAACAAACTGCTTCAGACAACGTACAAAGTTTTTTTTTTTTAAGATGATAGTTTCAATATCACAAATAACGCAGCAGAAAAGCAAGCTCATTAACCTGCTTGATGAAACCAGCAACCCGCTATGCGTGCCCAAATGGAAATCATGGAAACTTTCTAAAAGTAGATGAGCGGGGTTTTTAAAATTTTTTTTTTTTTTTACGATCTGCCATTCGCATTTTTCTTCACCATTCTGACTCCCAGACTCATCGTTTGTGGGCAAATGTTTTTGATTTGAATAGAAGAGAGATTCCTCTCCTGATTCTTATTATTTCTCAAGGTGTGATTCTTCTTGCGTGATCAGTTTTCCAGGAACATTTGACTCTGTGTATGAGTCTAAATTTCGACGGAGACGCCATTTTGTGTTTGAAAAACTTCGGCTTTGCCTTTACAAGTTTCCCCGGAAAACTTGGGATATTTTAGTCTATTGTCGACGTGTTATACAGAACCGATACTGTTGTATGGTTATGAGGCGTGGACAGTCAACACGCAAAGTCAGAACAAGACGAGGCAACTGAAATGTGGTTTCTAAGAAAAAAAATGTTTTTGCCATGAAATCAGTTGTAAGATATTTTATGAGAGCGTGATGTGATTTCATGAATAATGCATTGCATTATATATGTCACACGTGATGCTGATTCATGATAAATTGCATTATGTATGTCAAGCACGTGATGCTGATTTCATCATAATGCATGCATTATATATGTCAACACGTGATGCTGATTCATGAATAATAAATTGCATTAGTATGTCAAGCACGTGATGCTGATTTCATGAATAATGCATTACATTAGATATGTCAAGCACGTGATGCTGATTTCATCAATAATGAATTGCATTATGTATGTCAAGCACGTGATGTTGATTTCATGAATAATGCATCGCATTATACATGTATGTCAAGCACGTGATGTTGATTTCATGAATAATGCATTGCATTATGTATGTCAGTCAATGGACCCCCAAACAATCATGACAGGCGCCGTAATCCTGTGCATAATGAACTCCAAGACTAGATAGACAGGGAAGCCCCAGACTGCTTCTCATTTCACAGGATTTGATTATTACCATGATCGTTTTTGATCTTGTCCGTCACATGGCATCTCTGGCGTCAGCGGGTATGGAATTCATTCCCAGCACAAGACGCCATCTTGAGAAAGTGAAGCTGTTTATTGTTATCAGATTATGATCTGAAAAGAAAAAGAAAAGCACCTTTTTTGAAATCTCTTTTGTCTTTTTAATTTAGCAGTCGTTTATCCTCTGATATTGTTCATTTTGTCTGATCTTACATGTGTTACCTGCGGGAAAGATGTGAAAACAAGAATTGGCATGACAAAACAAAACACGGTCCAGTTAAACAACGTGTGGAAAGACAGAGGGCTTCCCAAACATTTAAAATTAAGAATCCTGAAAAGTTTGATTTGGCCTGTTTTAATGTATGGTTGCGAAGCCTGGGCACTAAGAAAAAACGAAGAAAACAATATCATACAGCACAAATGTGGCTCTGTAGACGATTTCTCAGAGTCAAATGGACAGACAGAAGAACAAACGATAGCGTGTTAAAGGAATTGAATGTCAGGCGCCAGCTGCTGACAGAGATCAACAAAAGAAAGCTGAAATACGTAGGCCATGCGATCAGAAACACCAAAACAGATCTGAACGGTCCTGCAGGGGCAAGTTGAGGTGACGAGAACAAAGGGACGACCTTACATCTCCTGTTTGAACAACATCGCTGAAGTCTGTGGTCTGGAGATCCAGGAGGTCGCCCACTAATGTGTCAATTGTGTGACCTGGAGAAAACCTGTGACGTCGAGCGTGGCTCCTACCGCCGATCCTGGCGAGGGAGAGTGATGAGGTGAGGTGTGACATGTATTCTTGAAATGTCTCTTTGCTGATTTGTATCCCATCTGAAGCCATGTAAAATGGTCCTTTCTTATTGCCTTACTCAGATTTGCCATGGAGACAAGAACAGTTGGTACACACTCTTCTCTCCACCACTAGTGAAAGCCATTGGCATCTTTCAACGTAGTGTTATCAAAAAGCCATCATGAAACCCCAGGAGCTCTCCTTTTGTTTTGTTTGAATTAATGTTTTCTTCTTCCTTTCTTGCCATGGAAATCAATGTTGGCCATCTCATTTCTATGCAGTTCAAGGCATTCCGTCATTAGATCGATTCTTCTCTTTCTGTTCTCTCTGTGTGCTTTGTCTGTCCCTCTGTTCTCTCTGTCTCTGTCTCTCTTTCTCTCTCTGCCTCTGTCTCTCTCTTTCCCTCTCTCCCTTCCCCGTCTCTCTCAGTTCGAGGAGTTCCATCTTCTCTCTGTCTCTGTCTGTCTGTCTCTCTGTCTCTCTTTCTCTTTGTGTCTGTCTGTCCGTCTGTCTGTCTATCTGTCTGTCGCTCTCTCTCTGTGTCTTGTCTCTGTCTGTCTGTCTCTTTCCACTTTAATCTCCGTTCTTTATATCAAAGTCATTGACTCCTGGATGTCCTTCATCTGTCGCCAATCGTTACCCTCCGTCTGGATTCGAACCTGCGCCTCCAAAGGTAGTCAGACATCTCAAAACTGAGTCAACCCTTGCTACCCATGTCTTAACTACTTATCTGTCAGACATCAGCTATACACAGGAAACTTTTAAGCCTGACATAGTTCACTTTTGTCCCTCCCAGACCACATCAGTTGAAACCCGTTTTTTTTAGCTGCTTCTGCCATTGCCTTACAGCGCTATGGTCCTGTCCTTTTCAGAAATCGTGAGCTGTTCCATGAGGCCGTAGACAGACAGTGCACGGTAGCTGTCTGGCTCCAACCTCTACTATGTTATACCGTCACGTAGTATCGATTGCACGTGATGCTCATCCATGTCTGACAAACACTGCGAGCAGAGCGTACAGAGAATACGTCTTTCTGGAACCGTTCCATTGTGAAACACCAGGTCTTAGAGCAAGACAGAGGACCTAGGTTCACAGCCTACTGTGAAGCATGTTCGTTAAGGTAGCAGGGACCAGACTGAATGAAAGACGAACAAAATGTGTACGGGTCGAGACACGTCAGTATTGTCTTCAATTGGAAAACAACAACAACAACAACACAGGTTTACCTGCAAATCAGACGAAGATCTATAGTTGAACAGTGATGTAGTACAAACTGCCCCTAACTCCTAAAAATAGAAAACAACAACAACAACAAAAACAAACACACACACAATAAATAAACAAATAAATGAATAAATCAACAAATAAATCAATAAATCGTCATCATCATCATCATCATCATGTGCTCTGCCTATGGCGTTGACGATCATGGCTTCCATATAAATGTATAAATCTATGAATAGATAAATAAATAAATAAATAAATAAATAAACAAATAAATAAATAAATAAATAAATAAACAAATAAATAGACAGACAGACAGACAGACAGACAGATAGACAGATAGACAGATAGATAGATAGACAGATAGATGGATGAATGAATGAATGAATAAATAAACACATATATTGAATACATAAACAAACTTACACATAAATGAAGTGAATAGCATAGAACTCTTTTTTTCTGATGAAATCGTTTGTATTCTAAACATAAAAAGGGATATCTTATTGCTTTCATCTATTTCATAACAAAGCACGCATTCATTTCATAGTCATCAGAAAACTGAAAACAAAGCAAAATATCGAAATTAGGAATGACAGTTGGGGAAAAAAACAAACGATCAATGTGTAGTAACTTACCATGTGCAGTTTACAATATGATGTTTAAAAGACACGACATCAAACGTATGAAAACAAACATGTATAAAACTCAACCTTGAAATGATATAACAACACAGCGTTGTGTCATTCCATATGCACACAGTGCAAAACATACACTGCTATCATTCTTTCTTACTACTTTCCACCTATTATGCAACTGACATATAGCGCAGCAACTAAGGTTCTCCCCTTTGGTCTGTTCTGGTCCAGCCTCTGTATAGTTCCCCGAGTGTGTTTCAGGCCTTAAGTCTCCTTCTATTGTTCGTCGTCAGATATTCTTTGGTCATCATCATCATCATTATGTGCACTGCCACATAGCGTTGGCGATCATGGCCCTCCATATGTATCTATCCCTTGTCGCCGCAAGCACATCTTCCACCTTCTCTGTCCTCAGTCACCCTGCAAGTCCGTCCAATATTTTTCCATGGGTCTACCTGGTGCTCTCTTTCCCTCCACCTTTCCTGTTGTGACCAAGTGCTCTAATTCCCCTTTCCTCATAAAATGGCAAATAAATGTTGCCTGTCTTTTCCTAATCTTCCTTATAAATGATCTTCTTGTGTCTGCCTCCATCAAGACTGCCTCGTTCGTTTTCTTTGCTATCCATGAAACTCTCAACATTCTTCATCGAAACCACATCTCAGCTTCCTCAATCTTGTTCTGGCTTTGCTTGTTGACTGTCCACGCCTCACAAACGTATATAATTATCGATTTTATAGAAATTCAAGAACTCTCTTCCTGACGTTAATTAATAGGCAATCTCAAAAAAAAAATCTTCAGTCTTCCTCTCTTAATCTTCTATTGGAGTCCAATGAAGGACAGTCTCTCCTCCCATTCATCACTGACATCATCAAC
>JAPXFY010000016.1:43069965-43077465 GCA_030674185.1 Monoplex corrugatus
CTTAACACAATCACATCTCCATCAACATTATACTAACATAATACATCACATCTCCATCAACATTATACTAACATAACACATCACATCTCCATCAACATTATACTAACTTAACACAATCACATCTCCATCAACATTATACCAACTTAACACATCACATCTCCATCAACATTATACTAACTTAACACAATCACATCTCCATCAACATTATACTAACATAACACAATCACATCTCCATCAACATTATACTAACATAACACAATCACATCTCCATCAACATTATACTAACATAACACAATCACATCTCCATCAACATTATACTAACTTAACACAATCACATCTACATCAACATTATACCAACTTAACACAATCACATCTCCATCAACATTATACCAACTTAACACAATCACATCTCCATCAACATTATACTAACATAACACATCACATCTCCATCAACATTATACTAACTTAACACAATCACATCTCCATCAACATTATACCAACTTAACACAATCACATCTCCATCAACATTATACTAACATAACACATCACATCTCCATCAACATTATACTAACATAACACATCACATCTCCATCAACATTATACTAACTTAACACAATCACATCTCCATCAACATTATACCAACTTAACACAATCACATCTACATCAACATTATACTAACATAACACAATCACATCTCCATCAAAATTATACCAACATAACACAATCACATCTCCATCAACATCATACTAACATAACACAATCACATCTACATCAACATTATACTAACATAACACAATCACATCTCCATCAACATCATACGAACATAACACAATCACATCTCCATCAACATCATACGAACATAACACAATCACATCTACATCAACATTATACTAACATAACACAATCACATCTCCATCAACATTATACCAACTTAACACAATCACATCTACATCAACATTATACCAACTATAACACAATCACATCTCCATCAACATCATACTAACATAACACAATCACATCTCCATCAACATCATACTAACATAACACAATCACATCTCCATCAACATCATACGAACATAACACAATCACATCTCCATCAACATCATACTAACATAACACAATCACATCTCCATCAACATCATACGAACATAACACAATCACATTTCCATCAACATTATACTAACATAACACAATCAGATCTCCATCAACATCATACCAACTTAACACAATCACATCTCTATCAACATTATACTAACATAACACAATCACATCTCCATCAACATTATACTAACATAACACAATCAGATCTCCATCAACATCATACGAACATAACACAATCACATCTCTATCAACATTATACTAACTTAACACAATCACATCTCCATCAACATCATACCAACTTAACACAATCACATCTCTATCAACATCATACCAACTTAACAGAGTTCTGCTCAACTTTCAATCCAAAGACACAGTCAATCCTGACAAGCTCGGCCCATCCACCCTTGCCAAAAACATTAATAAACAAGTCAGCAATGTCCTTGAGGAAGACCCCAGGTGAAAAACCACCCCATCATCGAGTGCAAGTAGTCTCAACACAGGGAGAAGAGTGGCAGAGTGGTTCAGACGTTCGCCTGCCGATAACTTAAGCTCGAGGTTTCAGGGTTCGCTCCCCGCAGAGGCCTTGACTTTTCTTCTCAGTTTGACCGGAATGTCGAACTGGACGTCTAGTCCTTCGGAAGGGGACATAAAACGAATCGGACTCGTGTGTCTTTTGGCTGTGCATGCTAAAGATCCCACGGCAGATGAAAATCGTGAAGAGCAGGGCATTGCCCGGCTGCCTTGGTATAAATTATTGGAGAGAGAGGTTGATTTCCCAGGCCCCACCCCTTGACGACCAATTAGCCTTCCTGCCTTTGTGAAATCTTGGTTAAAAATGTGAATATTAATTTGAATTTGAAGCGAGGGAGAGGGGATGGGCGCCGCCCTCGTGGTGCTGGCCCCGGGAAAAGTTGAGGTCTCTGTCACCTCACTCTCCTAAGACCCCAGGGTTATGGAACTATCTAGGAAGGGCCTCAGGACCTGGCCAGCTCATGGATACATGTGCAGGGATAAGGCTCGTGCCGTGATCATTTTGGATCTTCTCCATCACATGGCACCTGTGACGTTAGTGCATGTGGAATTCATTCCGAGCGCGGTGACGTCGTCTTGAGAAATTCAAACTGAAACTGAAACTGAAACTCAACACAACCCAGTCACACTACATATGCCATTAGCTATGATGTTTTATACTTTTCAAGACTATCGATTTTTTCGATGTTATCCTTTTTTTCGATGGTCCCAGTGCCCATGGTGGCATGGTTTATTCAACACCGTAATGTTTCCCGTCCGCTGAGAAATCTCCATGGCTAGTGATCCTGTATCTGTTCTGGAATGTGCCAGCGTTAACTTGAATATTTAAGTAGCGACCATCATCCAACAGTTTCCACTGACATTTGTGTGTTATTGGATTGGATTTACTTTCGCTTAAGTGTAACCGTTACATTAAAAGAATTGTTACTTTTTTCAGCCTACACGATATATATATATATATATATATATATATATATATATATACATAGATACACGCACACACACACACACACACACACACACACACACACACACACACACACACACACACACACACACACACCACACACATTCACATAAAAATATATATATATATATATATATATAAATAAATACATATACATATATACATATACATAGATAGATAGACACACACACACACACACAAACACAAACACAGAGAGAGAGAGAGAGAGAGAGAGAGAGAGAGAGAGAGAGAGAGAGGTGTGTGTGTGTGTGTGTGTGTGTTCGGGTATGTATGTGTGTGTGTGTGTGCATGTGCACGCGCGTGCGTGTGTATGTATGTGTGTGTGTATGTGCGTGTGCGCGTGTGATGTGCGCGCGAGCGTGCGTGTGTGTTTGCACGTGTTCATTACTAGATTTGTCTAGTTATGCAAAACAGTAAACATTATAAAAAAAATGTTCTGTTCCTCGATGGAACTATAGATCAATTAGTGCTAATCATTTGAATTTCAAGATAATATATGTGAAAATAGTCATCATGTTGTTGCTTGATGATAATCAAATGTGACAAAATGCAAACTGCCAAAGTTAGAACAAAATTAGTATCCTCTTGTGTCGCATATCTGCAACAGCAATGTGAATATTCATGCAGCCATTTACATACGAAAAATGTGGACCTTAGCTTGATTCAGCCTCCTGTGAAAAAAAAAATCATTGAAAGTGTTTATTATGCAGCTGCAAAAATTATAGTTAACTCTGTGTCAGCGCTGAGCATCATCATTGTGTATTATTCACGAAGCCTTAATGAGAGGATAATGACTGGCTACGAAACTAAGAAAGAAAAATGAAAAAAAAAAAAAAATTATCGCAGGGAATGTTAATGCCCATTCTCCATTCTGGGATCATTATCTTTCAGCTATCAAAAGTCTGCCAAAGTTAGAACAAAATTATTATTCTCTTGTGACGCATATTCTGCATATCTGTCGTTTAACGGTATTAATCTAGAAACAGTGATATTTTCAAAAAGATGATTGCTAGATACTATTGGCAACTTTATGTGACCTGATACATACATACTGTTGGCAATCCCTATCCTAGAATGTAAAAGGAACTGTCACCTTAGTTGTTTGCACGTGTTCATTACTAGATTTGTCTAGTTATGCAAAACAGTAAACATTATAAAAAAGATTTTCAGTTCCAATGCGAATATTCATGCAGCCATCTGGAAAGATCGCAAAACCGCTCAGTGGATCAGAGAAAGAACAAAAGCACGAGATGAAACCATCACACACACACACACACACACCACACGCATACACACACACACACACACACACACACACACACATATAAACACACACACACACACACACACACACACACGCACGCGCACACACACACACACACTCACACACACACACACTCACACACACGAACGCATGCAAGCACGCACACACAGAAGCACACACACATATTATCTGAATTTTTTGCTGAATAACAGTTTATGAGAGAGGGAGAAAGGGAGGGAGGGGCAGAGGGGGGAGACAGAGAGAGAGAGAGAGAGAGAGAGAGAGACAGAGACACAGAGAGAGAGTGAGACAGAGAGAGAGAGAGAGAGAGAGAGAGAGAGAGAGACAGAGAAAGAGAGAGAGAGTGAGAGACAGAGAGAGAGAGAGAAGACAGAGAGAGAGAGAGAGAGAGAGAGAAAGACAGAGAAACAGAGAGAGTGAGAAGAGAGAGAGAGAGAGAGACAGAGAAAGAGAGAGATGAGACAGAGAGAGAGAGAGAAGAGAGACAGAGAAAGACAGAGAGGAGACAGAGAGAGAGAAGACAGAGAGAGAGAGAGAGGAGAGAGAGAGACAAGACAGAGACAAGAGAGAGAGTAGACAGAGACAAAGAAAGAGAAGATGAGAAGCAGAAAGGAGAAGAAACGTCAGTAAACAATAGTCGAAAAAAAGGTTAAATCATTAAGGACACAAGCCCTGACAGCCTGATAGCATCCATTCGTATCTTCACTGGATCGAAAACATATCATGGTCAAGTGGTCTAATTCGTTGTATACTTTCTCTTGATCTTCTGTGTCTTCCTCCAAGGCTCTCTGTCTCTTTCTGTTCTGTCCCTTGTACACCCCCCTGTCTGATTCATTGACGTGGATTTGTCCAGTTTGCAACCCACGTCTCTCTACTCTGTCTCTTCTGTCATGTCTGTTGTCTGTCTCTCTCCTCTGTCATTTCTCGTGACTGTCTGCTCTTTGTCTTGTCACTCTTTCTACTGTATGCGTCAGCCTGTCGCCTCTTTCTTCTCCCTCTCTGTTCTCTCAGTCTCTATCTGTCCTCTCTCTCTCTTTATCTCCCTTTCCCTCTCTCTTCCTCTCTCTTCTCTCTTTCTCTCTGTCCAACCTTCATCTTTATCTCTCTTTCTCTCTCTTTATCTCTCGCTCTCATGTGTCCCCTCTCCTTATCTCGCCCTCTCTTCTCTCGTGTATTTTTTTGAATTCTCTGTAATAATCAGGATGATGGACTTTAATCAGAACGGTACAATATTCATCGCAACACAAGTAGATTTCAGCTAGAACACTATTCCTGTCTGCCTGTCGGCCGTACATTTTGCTACCTTATTCTCTCCTGGCTTCATCTCGCCCCGTGTCATCTTTACAGTCCCCAATCCGTCACTGCCACCACCACTAGGCTTCTTACTCTTTCTTATTGTTGTTTAAAGCCCAGCCGACCACGTAGAGCCATATCAGGTCTATAACTTTTTCAATACACACATAGTACTCCAACGGGGGAGGGGGGAGGGAAGGAACAGAAAGTAAATACTTATATCAATGCATTCGCGCACATAATCTAAGGAGATGTCCCCTAAGGTTGACCACTCTGTTCAATTTATCACACAGGGGATTTAAAAAAAAAACATACCTGAATACAAATTTAAACATAACTAAGGATGCTAAACCGTATATAGAATAGACCTAAATCACCTAAAATTGCTTCCGCGTTATCTCATTTCTCTAGAGCCAAAACATGCACTTAATATATGTACCAACTATCAGTCGTAAGAGAAAGTATGTAAGACTATTAAACAAATACAGAAGAATGGCCCAGCACGGTAGAAAATGGTAGGAAGAAATGACAGAAAGCAAAGGAATAAGTCAGAAACAAAGGGAGTGACAGAAAAGAGGAAATTTATAGTACAGAATTTCTAGGAAATGGGGATACTATTTATAGAGCCCCCGGCATCCCCACGGGGTGGGGTGGGGGGGGGGGGGGAGAGGGGGCACCAGGCTAAACCAAACACTTCTGCTGAAAGATTACAAAAAGACGTTTCCTTGTTCACTTTGATTCATTGCTGTCTCCATTGCTGTGGAAGGTGTGTTCTCGTTTTAGTTTCATATTTGCTTGTTGGACTTTTGTTCTCTTTTTATCCGTCCTCGTCCTCCACTCTGTCTGGTTCTGATGACGTATAGCCTCCAACTCTATATCCCTCTACTGTTCAAAACCATCCTCTGTATTTGTGGAAGAAGATTGGATGGTGGATGTTCTGATGTTTTGTGTTGATTTATTGTTGCTTCTGTGTGCGTGGGATGAATTGTGCGTGTCAAGATTGATGAGTGTGCCCACACAGTATGAAGGGAACAGGCACACACATTTCTGCGATACTGATATTTTCCCCAGTGCCTTTTGTTCAGTCAGCTTGTCTGTAATCAATGACTTAGAAATTAATGTTTCAGTGTGTAGATTGTCTTCGCGTATGAATGATCATAACAAACAAACAACAACAACAACTTTGCAAAGATGTGCTCACTAAAAACGAAATTTGCGTGTTCTGTTTTGATATTTGCACACAGTCATCAGAAAATGAGTGTGAAAAAAAAAAAGACAGAAAGAGAGACAGACAGACAGACAGACAGACAGACAGAGAGAGAGAGAGACAGAGACAGAGAGAGAGATAGAGATAGAGACAGAGAGAGAGAGAGAGAGAGAGAGAGCGAGAGCGAGAGAGAGAGAGAAACAGAGACAGAGACAGAGACGGAGAGAGACAGACAGACAGACAGAGCGGTAAAAAGATTATGCGAGATGAAAAATTCAAAATGTTTAGCACGAGAAGTACTTCTCTTAGCATGTTAGACTGCAGTTTCTCCGACAATGCACCTATAATCATTCATCACATATCAACGAATACCATCATAAATAATAAATATCATTGTCATCAGACTGACAAAATTAAAAGGCAACGTCGCGTGTGTTGTGTGGGAGCAATGACAAGCCACAAACTTACAAGTTTGGTAGACGATAAGCACACCATTGGTTCTTTTGAGTAGCTAAGAAACCCAGAAGACACGATTTCAGACCTTGACAAAAGCTTCATTCTACTACATCTAGAGTCATTATCTCCTGTCTTCCAGTGGGTTTCATAAAAATTGGATGATTTCATTATCACTTCATCTCACTTCATCAGTTAGGTCCGCAAATCTCACGCATACAGTCTTCATGCCAGCAGCACCGTAAATTGATTATTTTTGTTGTTGATACGTCTGTGGATGTTGAAATAAGATGTAAAAACACTGTAAGGCACACTCACTTCCTTCGGTCTGTTCATATATATATATATCGTTGTTGAATTATCAATAAACTTTGTTGAGTTGCTTTTCGAAGTTTGTCATGGAACTAGCGTTCTCTCTCTCTCTCTTTTCTGTCTCTCTGTCTCTCTCTTCTCTCTCTCTTTCTCTCTCTCTTCTTTCTCTTTCTCTCTTTTTTGTTTCTTTCTCTCTTACTCTCTCTGTCTCTTTGTATCTCTCTCTTCTCTCTCTGTGTCTTTTCTTCTCTCTCTCTTCGCTCTTTCTCTGTCTGTTGTTTCCTCTCTTTCTCTCTCTCTCTGTCTTTCTGTTTGTCTCTGTCTCTCTCC
>JAPXFY010000016.1:43082465-43084965 GCA_030674185.1 Monoplex corrugatus
AGCCTAAATGACCTAAAATTGCTTCTGCATATCTCACTTCCCCAGAGCCAAAAATGCACTTAATACATGTACTCAATTATCAATCCTAAGAGAATGTACGTAAGACTTTATCGAACACATACAGATGATTGGACCGGCAAGGCAGAAAATGGTGGTAAGAATTGACAGAAATCAAAGGAGGAAAAAACAAGCAAAGAGAATGACAGAAACGAGACAATTTTTAGCACAGAATTTCCAGAAGGTGGGGATACTATTTATACTGAAAGAGCCCCTGGCATCCCCACAGGAATAATAAAAAAAAAGAATATAATGAGGTACTATTTAGCGTATGGGGGAAAATACAACCTAGAGACGTTCATATATTTTGGTGGTGCAGTCAGTACTGACTGGACGAGTTTTACGAGGAACACCAGTGTCTGGTTCCTTTGTCCATCGTTCACTTCTTGTCTCCTGGTAAAGACAGCAGACTGCAAGCAAGCAGGGTGTTTAGTCCTGGGACAACACGCCCTTCAATATTGTCTATCTGTGTGTGCCAGCTCTCATTGTGTGTGGGAGTCTTGGACAGTTACGTTAGATTAGTGCTGTCAAGCTGCTCTGTCAGCCTAGTAATTGGTCTTCCGAAGAATCACTGTCTTGCGTCCATCCATCTACTGATTGGCCACATATTTTCTCTCCTTCATTCTCACGAGGTAGTCAAGAAAGTAAACGTCGGGGATTCGGAAGATACTGGGTTCAAATCCGTCTAGACAACTCCAACTCGTGGGTCATTATCATGCGCCCTGCCGCACGAATCTATCCCCTGTCGCTGCAAGAACATCTCCCATCCTCTCTGTCTTCAGCCACTCTTTAAGTCCGTCCAAGTCCGTCCAATATTTTCTCCCTGGGTCTGCCTGGTGTTTTCTTTCCCTCCACTTTTCCTGTTATGACCAGGTGTTCTAAATCCCCCTTCCTCATAAGATGTCCTATAAATGTTGCTAGTCTTTTCCTAATTTTTTTTATTAATAATCTTGTGTCTGCCTCCTTCAAACACTACCAGGCGCAGACTGCAACAGTGACCACAATCCTGTAGTGGGAAGATTTAGGCTAAGACTAAAGAAAAGAAAACAGACCGAAAAGTGACATCAAACTAAATGTTGGACTCTTAAAGACAGATGAAGCGACCCGTGAAAAGTTGAACTCGTGGGTAAAGGACAGAAATCCATATTCTGGCAGACTATGAAATATGCACGTTAAAGATCTTGTAAGTCAGTCAGTGGCTGGCTTAAAGGAAACACACACACACACACACACACACACACAACACACACACACACACACACACACACAACACACACATACACACACACACACAAACACAACACACACACATACATACATACATACACACATGCACACACACACACACTCACCCCCCCTCCCCTCCACCCACAAACAAAACAAAACAAAATAAAGCAAAGCACACCTGCATGCACAATCAGCAAAGATACAAACTCTGCACTAACGTAGTGATATGTGGTCAGCTCGCTTTTGTCATTGTCATTGTTCCATGTTGTGAAACTTCTCAAATCTAACATAGTTTGCGCTACCCATTCAGCTAGCATAGAAGCAGATACAAAGCACAAAAATTGTAAACTCAGAACACTCCTCAAACTGAGCTTACATTTTTGTGCTTTGTATCTGCTTCTATGCTAGCTGAATGGGTAGCGCAAACTATGTTAGATTTGAGAAGTTTCACAACATGGGAGATAATTCCTACGTGACTCTTAAGAGTTATGTCCTTTGGTTGATATTATACAAATTTTCCCTGCTTCTCTCTTATTTCTTTGGTATTGTCATTGTTATTTAAAGTCCAGCCGAATGCGTAGAGCCATATTAGGGCTATAACCGTTTCAAAACTATACAATACTTCAACAGGGAGAAAAAAAAAAAGAAAAGAAAATTAAGTAAACATATCAATGCATTTATGCACATAATCTAAGGAGATGCCCCTGGCGTTGGCCATTCCGTTCAACTTATCGTCGAGGGGATTTAAAAAAACATACCTGAATATAGCAAAGAAAACCTGGACAGCAAAGAAAACAAACGAGACAGTCTTGATGGAGGCAGACACAAGTTCATAAAGGAAGATTAGGAAAAGACAGGCAACATTTATAGGCCGTTTTATAAAAAAAAGGGGAATTGGAGCACCTGGTCACAATGGGAAAGCTGGAGGGAAAGAGAGCACCGGGTAGACCCAGGGAGAAGATACTAGACGGACTTGCAGAATGGCAGGGGACAAGGAGAGTGGAAGAGATGCTTGAGGCAACAAGTTGATAGAGACAGATGGACGCCCATAATCGCCAACGCCATGTGGCAAGGCACCTGATGATGATGACCTGAACATAAATTCAAACATAACTAAGGACACTAAAACATATAAAAATGAGTCTAAATTACCAAAAATTACTTCCCCATATCTCATTTCCCTAGAGCCAAAAATGCACTTAATACACGAGCCCAG
>JAPXFY010000016.1:43094965-43104965 GCA_030674185.1 Monoplex corrugatus
GATGTGCTTGCGGCAACAAGGGATAGATACATATGGAAGGCCATGAATCGCCAATGCCTTGCGGCAGGGCACTTGATGATGATGATGATTGGACAGCCAAGCATCACATTGTTTAGGTCTATCTAAAGTCATACTGTCCTTTAGAGTGGAGCTAATTGGGTATTAATAATGAAAATGTATACTGATGCACAAGTGGTATGTCATCTTCATCATCGTCATCATCATATGTCCTGCCGCATGGCGTTGGTGATCAGGCACTCCACATGAATCTATCTCTTGTCGCTGCAAGTAAAACTCTCAGCCTCTCCGTCCTCAGCCACCCTGCATGTCCGTTCCAATATTTTCTTCCTTGGTCTGCCTGGTCTCTCTTTCCCTCCAGCTTTCCTGTTGTGACCAGGTGCTCTAATCCCTTTTCCTCATAAAATGTCCCATAAATGTTGCTTGTCTTTTCCTAATCTTGTTTATGGATGTTCTTCTTGTGTCTGCCTCCTTCAAGACTGTCTCGTTTGTTTTCTTTGCTGTCCATGGAACTCTCAACATTCTTCTCAGAAAACACATTTCAGTTGCCATCTTACCCATGTAATCTTATCCAGCACAAATAGTGAGGTTGACGAGGACGCATCGAAACACAGTCCAATACAATTAACCATATGACTGCCGCACAAAATGAGATCTGCCACACAGGCAGGCAATACTGCAGGATGTATTGTCCCAGGACTAAACACACTGCTTGCCTGCAATTTGCTCTCGTTACCAGGAGACAGAAGATGAAGGAGGGGGGTAAGGGAGTGACAAGACACTCAGATATCAGTACACCTCTTGCAACGTTTTCAGCTAGTACTGATTGTCTTTTTCGGGATGTTATATGTAATACATACATACATACATACATACATACTTACATACATACATACATACATACATACATAACATACATGCATGCATAAAAATATATACAATGTATATATACATTATATATATACAAACATACATACATACATACATACAAACATGCAATACATACATACTCATAACATACATAACATATATACATACATACTTACATGCCTGAATACATGCATGCATGCATACATACATACATACATACAAACATACATACATGCAAAGCATACATAATACATAATATATATATAACAAACATACATTACATACATACATACATAATAAAACAATGCATACATACATACATACATAACATGTAACATACATACATACATACATATATATACATACATACAATACATACTTACAGACATACATACATGTACATACATACATAATATTCCATAAAACATGTACATATATATACTTACAGACAATACAACATAGACAAACAGCTAGTTAGGTAGATAGATAGATAGATAGATAGATGATAGATAGATAAAGAGATAGACAGAGAGATGAGATAGATAAATATAAGATAGATATATATAGATCAGACAGATAGTAGATAGATAGATAGACAGAAGATAGATAGATAGATAGAAATGCAGATAGACAGAACATAACAGACAGATAGAAGATAGATAGTATAGATAGCAGTATATAGGTAGATAGACAGACAGATCAGATAGACAGACAGATAGATAGACAGACAGAAGACATAATAACAGACAGACAGACAAAACAGATAGACAGACAGATAGATAGATAGATAGATAGACAGACAGACAAAGACAGACAGATAGATAGATAGATAGACAGACAGACAGACAGATAGATAGATAGACAGACAGACAGATAGATAGATAGATAGACAGACAGACAGATAGATAGATAGATAGACAGACAGACAGACAGACAGACAGATAGATAGATAGATAGATAGATAGATAGTAGATAGATAGATAGATAGATAGAAATAGAAACTTATGATGCTATAATACTTTCCCATATTGAAACCTGTAGTAGGGATAACATTATTAGCTGCTGTAACCAAACTATGTTCAAAGAGAATTAAAATGTATTATGAATTCGTATGTGTCTTTGCATGAGACAAACTATTAAACTAGGAAAAGAGAATATATCATTAACAACATTAGACATCCTTCCTGATGCATTTGAATTACTATTGTACAGAGAGACACAAAATCCCCACGAGTTTACTGAAATCAGTTCATCAAAAACCAGTCCACCCAATTTAACAAAGCAGATAGAAAAAAATGTATGGGATGAAAACTGAATTTTCAGCGGGTGGTGAGAATGAGACAGGACAAATCCTACGGAATTATGAATTGGTTGGCATGACTGACATGCAGGTAAACATATGATATATTTCAGTCTGTATCATCCACTCCTTATAGAAAGTGATAGTTATTGCATATTCATAATGAAAATTACGTGCTGGTACACAATAGTTACGTGAAGCGGTTGATGAGGCAAGCTTCCAAACATCACTCCAATACAACTCACCATAACCAACACACAACAATGAAACGTAGCATTTTGCAGGAAAACAAACGGTGATACAGTGAATTTTTCACCGCAAATACATACGTTCTTGTTCTTTTTTTTTTTTATACCAAAGATGTTCAAACAAGGAAACTATCTTGAAACGCATTTTAAAGAATTAACATCGGATGAAGTTTTGTTAGTTAGAATTTCAGAATCATTGGTTCACAGTCTTGTTAATGCGTTACTTAAAGTTATGAAGCTTTTGTTTTGTTGTTTTGTGTTTTTAGTGTCAATGTTTCCTCACATTATTGATGTTAGCGTTATTCCAATTCCTGTTCTTGGTCACCCATGTCTTTTTTCTTAAAACCTTGCCTCTTCCTTTTACACAAACTTTCTGTCATTTACTTTGTCTCCCCTCTGCCCCCCCACCCTCTCCACCCTCATTCTCCATACTTCTACACACACACACACACACACACACACACACACACACACACACACACACACACACACACACACACACACACACACGCATATATATATATATATATGTATATAAATATGTATTGTTTTTCTTCTAGTTTATATCACTCATAGTCAAAAAAGACATTAAATCAAAGAAGGAACGAACAAAATGAGAATTGGCACACAGGAGAAAACAATACTGGAACATGTATTGTCCCGGGACTAAATACACTGCTTGCTTGCAGTCCACTGCTCTGACCAGGAGACTAGAAGTGACAGGAGATGGACAAGGAACCCACACACCAGTGTACTTCGTACAGTTCGTTTAGCCAACACAATTGTTCTGCCAACAAACATTTGTGACTTTATTTTCGATGATGTCAACAAGTCCCCTTACCGCTTAATGTCTACCGCGAGTATTTTCAGACACATGTACTGTTATACTGTAAGACAAAAAAGCATTCTTACCAATAAACGCCTATCAGTTAACACTAGGAAGAGAGTTCTTGAATGTTATATAGAACCGATAATGTTTTGCGGTTGTTAGGCGTGGACAGTCAACACACAAAGCCGGAACAAGATTGAGGCAGCCGAGATGTGGTTTCTAAGAAGAATGTGGAGAGTTTCATGGACAGCAAAAGAAAACAAACGAGACAATCTTGATTGTGGCAGACATAAGAAGATAATTGATAAGGAAAACTAGGAAAAGACAAGCAACATTTAAAGACCATTTTATGAGGAAAGGGGAATTGGAGCACCTGGTCACAACAGGAAAGCTAGACGGAAAGAGAACACCAGGTAGACCCATGAAGAAAAGATTGGACGGACTTGCCGGGTGGCTGAGGGCAGAGGGGGTGGGAGATGTACTTGCAGCGACAAGAGATAGATGCATATGGAGGGCCATGATGGCCAACGCCATGCGGCAGTGCACATGATGATGATGAAGATACTGTTTATGACACTGCTTTCACCAAGTCTTTGTTCTAATCTGTATGATGTGCGTATTAACATACAATACATCGTCGTATATATGTTGAATAAGAGTATTAGACAAACTGCATGATGTGACCAGGGAAATTTTGCATGTAACTGGCTGCATGCAATACGATACATAGGACTTAGCCTTTACTGTTCATACAAATCTTTCATTTATATGCATACTTTACTGGTTCTAAAGTATCCACATCATAAGGTTTTCATTTCATGTTCAAGAAACTTCCACAGCATGTAAGTGAAACAGTACAAATTGCAGCAAAATTTATGCGTGACCAGTAACCAAATTAAACGTGGCAGATGTTGTATTCCTGTACATAAATTCTGTGCATTGGCGATGTTTCGAAATATCATGAAACCAAGTGTATGTATTGGTTAACCATTACAGACAATTGTGTCTGTACTGTTAAACATCATATCAGTCTCTAAGTGGACGCATGCATGTATCCCGAGGTGGCGGTATCGCCATCCTCTACAACGACTCACTCCATTCTCGCCTATCTTTCTCGCAGTCTCTGCCTTTCTCCCATCCTTCTTTCGAGCACGTTGAAGTATCCTTCCAATCCACCCCTCACCCCACCACCTTCTCCTGTGTCTATCGACCCCCACCTAGCTCTGCCAACAAACTCACCACATCCACGTTTCTCTCTGACTTTGACCAATTGCTTGACCACTACTGCCTCTTACCTGGAAATCTCATCATTCTAGGTGACATCAATGTCCACTATGACAACACTCACCGTTATGACACAAGACATATCATCAACTCTCTATCCAATCACAATATGACTCAACACATTTCTGAACCAACCCATCAAAAAGGTCACATTCTTGACTGGATCATTTCTCGTGATCACCACAATTCCGCTACTGACAACTGCTTAGTTCTTTCTACCCGTCTAACTTCAGCCCTTCCATCTGACCACTCTGCAATTCTCTGTTCTCTCGACATTTCTCCTCCTTCCCGTACCATGCGCACAGTGACTCGACGCAATCTCAAATCTATCGACCTCTCCACATTTTCATCTGATGCCTCCCGTCTCCTTTCTGAAAAGTCACATAACCTTGCCGATGAATTCTATATTACTCTCCACCATCTTCTGGACACTCATGCTCCAGCCACAACCCGTCTTTTACCTGACCACCCCCCTACCCCCTGGCTCACTCATGAGATCGCCTGTGCAAAACGTGCCCGCCGCAGAGCAGAGCGCCGTTGGCGCAAATCCAAACTCACTGTACACAGGCAACTTTTCCAAGCCTCTAAAACAAAAGTATCCACCCTCATTGCATCAGCAAAAACAAGCTATTTCCAAACCAAAATCCTGAATGCCTCTTCTTCAAAAGAACTCTTTACAACCATGAATCATCTCCTTGGCACACGAAAAGATTTACCTCTCCCAACAAAACATACAAATGAAGAACTCCCATCTGTATTCGCCAACTATTTCACCACCAAAATACAAACTCTTCGTGACAGGCTTGACAGGACACCCTGTCAACCATGCCCACCTGACCCTTCCTTCTCTGGCACACCTCTTACTACTTTTACCCCAGTCTCACAAGAAGAAATTTTCAACACAATCAGATCCATGTCGTTCAAAACCTGCGAACTGGATCCTCTTCCAGGTTCTCTCTACTCCGACTGTCTCCCTACTCTCCTCCCATTCATCACTGACATCATCAACACTTCTCTTCAAACTGGAACTGTCCCAGATTCTTTCAAGTCTGCTATTGTTCACCCTCTCCTCAAGAAACACAATTTAGACCCAAATGAACTGAAAAATTACCGGCCTATCTCTAATCTCTCTTTCTTGTCAAAACTCCTTGAAAAAGTCGTCCTCAACCAGCTGAACTCTCACCTGTCTGCCAACAATCTCCTCAATCCTTTCCAGTCAGCCTACCACCAGTGCCATAGCACTGAAACTGCCCTACTACATATTCTCAACAATCTCCTCCTTGCAACTGATACTGGCAAAAGTCTCTCTCCTCACACTCCTTGATCTGTCTGCAGCCTTCGATACCTTTGACCATGGTATTCTCCTTTCTAGACTTCATCATACTTTTGGCATCTCTGACATTGCTCTCTCCTTTTTCACTTCGTATTTATCAAACAGAAAACAAACTGTTCTCATCAATGGCACTTACTCTCAACCTGCATACCTGACCTGTGGTGTTCCACAAGGATCTGTCCTTTTCACTCTTTACACCTCCCCCCTGTCCACCATCATCAACTCCCACTCTATAAAACACCACTTCTATGCTGATGACACCCAACTTCAAGACAGTGACTCATCTGATAATATACAGCGCCTGTTGACTCGCACCACTGAGTGTTACTCAGACATTAAGAACTGGATGACGTTCAACAAACTTCAGCTTAATGATGACAAGACAGAAGCTATCCTCATTGGCACCCGTCAGAAACTTTCTCAGCTGCCTCCTCTTTCTCTCCCATTATGTAACACATCAGTCCCAATTTCTGATTCAGCTAAAAACCTTGGTGTCTGCATTGACTCTACCCTCTCCATGAACAACTTTGTTTCTCAAACTGCCAGATCTTGCTACTATCATCTCCATCGTATAAGGCTGATCAGGAAGTATCTCTCTGTCGAAACAACTGCAAAACTCGTTCTCTCCTTCATAATGTCTCGCATTGACTATTGCAATTCACTCCTGTCTGGTCTTCCTGCCTCCACCATTCACATCCTACAGCGCATTCAAAACAATGCTGCACGCCTTGTACTCAAAAAGAAAAAAGCTGACCACATATCTCCTCTCCTGGCACAACTTCACTGGCTCCCTGTATCAAAGCGCATACAGTACAAACTAGACACCATGTGCTACAAAAGCCTCAATAATGCAGCCCCCGATTACCTGTTAAGCCTACTTGAGATCTATGTTCCCTCACGTACCCTCCGCTCTGCCTCCGATCCTCTGACTTTTCGCTTTCCACGCACTACGCTCAATACCTATGGTCCACGAGCCTTCTCTGTTTCTGGTCCACTCTCCTGGAACAAACTTCCTCTCTCAGTCCGTCAGCAACCTACTTTTGTCTCCTTCAAGTCCGCTCTCAAAACTCACCTTTTCTCCTCCGCATAAAATCCTAACCTCACTCAACCCCCCCCCCTCTGCAGCCTGTCTCCGCTCGGAGGGGAATCACATGGTTATAATATATAATTGTATATGCTATGCTCTCTATAATTTTCCATTGCTTTTATTCTTGCTTTTATTGCTTTTATTCTTTCTCCCCATTTATAGTCATGCGTGTGTGTGTGTGTGTGTGTGTGTGTGTGTGTGTGTGTGTGTGTGCGTGCGTGTGTGTGCGTGCGTGCGTGCGTGCGTGCTTGCGTGTGTGTCTGCTTCAGCGCTTAGATTTGATTTTATCAAGATTTTGTGCTATATAAATATTGTAATTATTATTATTATTATTATCTGCCAGTATACATGTATTTACATTTAACAGCTCCCACCCTTTAGATTTATCCTACTGCTTATATTTCTTAACCCTTTGACTCCCGCACTCTATCCACCAACTGCAAAAAATTAACCCTTTGACTCCCTCACCCTATCTATCAACTGCAAAAAATTAACCCTTTGACTCCCTCACCCTATCTATCAACTTCCTTGCAGGGATGCTGGTGGATAGAATGAGCGAATCAAAGAGTTAAGTTTTTGCTTTGCTGGCATGATTGACAATGCAGGATGCTGGTGGACAGGGTGCAGGAGTCAAAGGGTTAAGGATATATATATTTCCGTACTCAAGTTCTGAGGCCTGGTGTAGTCATTTACATCCTTCAGTTGGCTGTTGTTAGTTCGTTATTCTATTTTTTTGTTTGGTTGTTTGTGCTGTCGGTGTTATTTTGTTTTCTTTCCCATCTTTGACATTTACCTATCAGTGCTTTAAGTGCTAGTTTTGTCTGTATTTGGTTGATTGTTCTATTCTATTGCTGTCTTTCTCTCTTTTATTTTGTCTCACACGCAAAAAAGCATACAGTCAGACAGACAGACAGAGAGAGAGAGAGAAGAGAGAGAGAGAGAGAGAGAGAGAGAGAGAGAGAGAGAGAGAGAGAGAGAAGAGAGAGAGAGAGAGAGAGAACATTTTGAAATTAGTAGTTGTCGATCTTTTTTCTTCCTATTTACTACAGTCTGACTCTTATTGTCCTATCTGAGTTCCTAGAACGAGTGATTTCGACCATGAATCTTCCACAGTGATGACATAACGAGTTACCACTACGAGATGTGAAACGTTTGTGATAATAATGAACACAAAATACTGCTGTACTCAATGAGTGGAGTTTCAGTTTCAGTTTCACTTTATCAAGACGACGTCTCCGCACTCGAAACGAATTCCGTATGCATTAACGTCAAAAGTGCCATGTGTATGGTGATCATGGCACACGCCTTAAGCCTGCACATAAACCCATGAGCTGGCCAGGTCCTGAAGTCCTACCTAGCCTATATTTTACCTAGTCTGCATACATGTGTATTTTGTACTAGTATTGTATCGGTCTATCTTTGGAACAATCTTGGTTACATGTAAATGACATGTGTACCTGTGTATCTGTTTTCAAAGAATAGAAGGAGCAGATAATAAGATAAAGCAAAAGTGCTCTATGATACCCAGAGCAAACCAATTTAGAGTCTGAAATCATTTACAGGCAACATCCCAAACAAAGAAAAACTGAACGAAACAAAGGATTTCGAGAGGATCTAAAGGTGCTAACATATTGCGTTGTCTGTGTACTGTTTTTGTGTCATCTTTTCATCTTCAATAGACCTTACGTAATAAGGGTTAAAGCTCTTTAGTGTGAAATAAGATAAAATTGTTTTAAAGTTAACCATATCAAAAATCACGATCTAAAATGATGAACAAGCAAATAGGACTATCTGATGGTGTTGAAGACACGATGCTTATAGTCTAGAGTGTGAAAGAATATCATATAACTGTAGTGCATAAGTCATCTTATTACCATTCCACCCTAAAACAATTTCTGCTTTTAGTTTTTATCATCAAAGTTTCAAGCAATATTCTAGGCTTGTATAAATCATACTCATACTCCCGTTGATTTCACCTTCGCCTGACCTTCAACATAGGAGTGGATCATTGGGGACCACAAATCATTTCCAAATACATTTTTGCCTATCTGTCACTGTTCTTTGTAGTTACTTGAAAGTCACACAAAACCATATATGTCAACTGCCTGTAGGTTTTCCTTCTAAACTTTAGTGTATCATTTTTCTCTGTTCTGCAGGATTTTGTCTACATACTCAGATTTCATTGATTAAGACTGCCATGGAATAGTTTCAAATGGACACACACACACACACACACACACACACACACACACACACACACACACACACACACACACACACACACACACATACACACACATATATATATATATATACATATGTATATATATATATAATACATATGTGTATATATATATATATATACATATGTGTATATATATACACATATATACGTTTATATATATATATGTATTTTTTTATAATCTTTTTAATTTATTTTTTTAGGATCATCGCACTTATGGAGGTTACCTTTGTGCTCACCTTTTTTTCATCCCATTTTCTACGCCACCTTAATGGTCACAGAAGCTGGCACCGTTTTAAATGATGTCGACGAGGATGATGATCATGATGCTATGGAGTTCCATCTAGGATTGAGGCTGCGTGACAGGGCTGTACTCTACGCTTACTATCATAATATAGCCTGGCGTCAACCAGGCCCGAGAGATATAGACACCTGAGGTGCTGGTCAGAAGATTGGAGCAACACCCTCAATGACGCATCCGTGAAGTGGAAGAGACTAGATTGTGTGGTCCCAGTCTTCCCAATGAGCCCATAGCACGCCCAATTTGGATAGCAGCCAGTTAGAACCAAAACATTCCACACTGATTTTTGAAGGAACTGATGGGGATTCGAACCCACAACCTTCCAGTCGGTAGTCCGTTGCATTGACCACTACACCACGGCGGCTGGCCAGGTTTAAAATATTGATCAGGATCCTACATACTATGGGTCAGATGTACAGCTGCAAAGGTAAGCAGACCCTTTCCTGACCTAAAGGTCGAAGGGTTTTCAAAATGCAACCTGTCTTCTG
>JAPXFY010000016.1:43129965-43159965 GCA_030674185.1 Monoplex corrugatus
GTTTTACGCAGAAGTTGTCACAATCACTGAATGCAATTATTCAGAATATAAACACTCGTGCATATTTCATTCCATGTAAAGACATAACGCAGCAATGATTTCTCCCACTTATCTCCATGGTAACCGAATTTCTTGGCATTTCCTGCTTGCGCTATTCTCAGACATTCATGATAATGATCTCCATTTTGTTTCTTCGATCCCCTGACAAAAAGTTATGTATGCATTTAACCAAGATTCAAATTATGCATGTATGGGGCGAGCATGTCCTTCTGTTTAGGCTCCAGAATCCAACTTGTTACATTTTGTGTGTATGCGTATTCGCGCGTTCATGTGCCATTGGGGAATATTGTTGGAAATCATTTGGTAAATAAGCACACTTAGATACGAACTGGATATTTTAATGTTATTCATGCAAAGGGTACCCAAGTGGAATTGCACGTAGCATTGTGCATGCGCTCACACGCGCTCACACATACATACATACATACATACATGCATAAATACATACATACATACATGCGCACATACATACATACATACATACATACACACACACAAAAAAAAACACACACACATATGCACTTACGTACACAAAGTCACACTAACATACACCCACTATTTCTTTTATTGGTATTTCAGTGGATATTACTACTGCTACTATTGCTACTACTACTACTACTACTATTAGTATTTAGACGGTGCAAAAACTTTGACAATTCAAATTAAAGCGTACACAAGCATCAGGCATACGCATACAATCGACAAAGACACATTACAATATTTGATACGCCGACTAAGGGAAAGAAGTAGTTGTGGAATTCATTGTTGGATACGCTCTTATTCCAAGCAGATCCTTTTGTTATTTTTGTTATAATATACATTTCGTTTTACTGTGTCATGTGTATTGTATTGTGTCTTCAGAGAATGCTATTCTGCAGAAAATGTCCCTTCTCTTTTATTACAAGAAATATGGAGAGAGCCATCTTAGACGCATATTTTGCATTTCGCAGACTGTCCTTAAAGGCAATAATGTTTGCAATATTTCGCACAATATGCTTGGTGTGCGAAATTCGTGATACTGCACACGCACGAACAAACGTACACGTATACACTCTTACGCGTGCACGCACACACACACTAACACACACACACATATACACACATACACATACATACATACTAATACACGTAGAGACGTGTGCAAACACACAAAAACTCACAGACACACACATACACACACAAACACATACACATACACAGACACACACACACACACGCACACACACAAACACACACAAACACACACACACACACACACACACACACAACAACAACAACAACAACACATCCACATATACACAAAATGGAAAAGAGAGAGGGGACAATCTTTGCATATAAAGCACACTAACCATTCACAATGTGCACCCATCAGTAGTAAAGTAGGAACAAGGAGCTGGCTGTTTCACAGAATGGCCACAACAGCAGACTGCTCTTTCTACGTCCTTACATCACAATTCTGCCACTCCCATTCTACCTCTGTCTATATTCCTTACTTTCAACTCTACATGTATTGTTTTGTGGCCCGTTAGCTCAGTTCATAGACCACCACGCTCATAACGCAAGGGTTGTTGGTTCAATCCGCGGATGGACCATTTTTAGTTTATTTATTTATTTATCCATTTTACTTCTTTTATGTATGTATGTTTTTATTTGTTCATTTACTTGTTTTATTTATTTATTGATCTATTTATCTATTTATTTATTCATTTACTTTTATTATCTATTTATTCGTCTATTCATTATTTTTTATTGCTTATGTATTTATTTATTTATTCATTTGTCCATTCATTTATTTATTTATTTCGGGCCTGGTTGATTTTCTTGATCGAGCCATGGACTCAAGATCTAGTAGTCCGAGTTCAATCCCTACACAGAGTTGGCCTGGTCAGTGCCCATCTCAATGTTTCCATCATTCTGCAGGTGTCAGCGTAGTGTTTTACATATCCCTTCTCCCCTACACCTGTCCCTCTGTCCACTTCCCCATTTACAGACCTTGCGAGGATTTTACGCAGTTTCGGAGAGTCTGCCAGAAAATTGCGGCCAGATTTAGGAGGAGCGCATATGGAAGTGTCTGAGTGCCAGGAAGCCCTCTTGAACACAAAATCTGAACTTCAAACTTTTTTCTTTCTGTGTGTGTTTCTTCTCTCTTTTTTCTCTCTTTCCTATCTTTGCGCTTGGTTCACCGACGCTTTCTGTCCAAGGAAAAGGAATCGATTTGCTGTGCTATTTTCATGCCAAGCAGATGTCCTCATAGGAGTACAGTGACGCAGGGCACGGCAGAATCTGACGCAGAATCCTGTTGAATTTGCCAAAACATGTACGTTTGAATCACAGGTTGGGAACAATGCAAGAATTAACAGATGTCTGGATTTTTTTCTTTTGAAACAAATTTTTTTCTTTTCTTAGTCAGCTATTATCAATGGTCATTTGCTAACATGTCTCGATGGGTTAGTTGGCAAGAGCCATGGACTCAAGATCTGATATCTCGAGTTCGATCCTAGCCTGCAACATTAAACAGTGACCTTTTCGCTGCCCATCTTAGTGTTTCCATTAGTGTGATGGTGTCAGCATAATGTTTCATAGGTCCCCTCTTCCGGTTTCGCGCAGGTTTCGGAAGTCTGTCAGATATTTGCTGACAGATTTGGATGGAGCGCATATGGAGTTTTCTGAGTGCAGTAAATCCCTCTGGAACAAACTACTAACTACTAACTAACATGTCTCAACTTTCCGTTTTTTCAGTGGTATAGATATTTCCATCAGTTGTGTTTTCGTTTACATCATTAGATTGCAGTGGGTACTGTAGTATCTACTATAATAATGTTTGTTTATTCGCCAAAATGCACATACGTGGAATTTTTGTCTTCTATGACTTAGTATTTATATACACGTGTGTAAATGTTCTATGGTAACGTTAGTACGAAAACTTTTGGTTACACTTAATATAGTTTACAAAAAATGAACATCTGCTTTTACGTGGATATGTTTCTTGTACTTTTATTGTAAAAGCTATATTCAAATGTTTGTTACTAAAAACTTGGGGATTTGCATTTATGGACACCAGGACTTTATATTTGTCTTTAGATACCATAATTATCCCTTAGATCATATTTGCGTGTCAGGATGGCTACAAACAACATGAATTGAATTAAGTAATCACTATCATGCTTTTTTCTTTCGTTCTTTTATTTGTCTGGAAAATGAAATACCTTTTGGAAAGTGATGTATACCACATATATCTTAAAAAGTGTCTGAAGGATGAACATAATATTTGTCTGGAAAATGAAATAACTTTTGGAAAGTGGTGTATATTACATATACCTTAAACAGGATCTGGAGGATAAACACAGTTTCAGTTTTAGTTACAATTTCTCAAGATGACGTCTCCGCGTCCGGAATGAATCCAACATGCACTAACGTCACAGGTGCCATGTGATGGAGAAGATCCAGAATGATCACGGCACAAGCCTTAAGCCTGCACATAAATCCATGTGCTGGCCAGGTCCTGTGGTCTTACCTAGATAGTTCCATAACCCTGGGGTCGTGGGGGAGTGAGGTGGCAGAGACCTCAACTTTTCCCGGGGTTAGCATAACAAGGGCGGCGCTCCTCCCATCTCCCTCAATTCAAATTGACATTCATATCCACTTTTTTTTTAACCAAGACTTCAGAAAGGCAAGAAGGCTAATTGGTCTTTAAGGGGTGGGACCTGGGATATCAACCTATCTGTCCAATGTTTTATATCAAGGAAGCAAGGCAATACCCTTCTCTTCACGATATTCAATTGCTGTGGGATCTTTGACGTGCGCAGCCAGAAGGCACACGGGTCCGACTCGTTTGTGTTCCTTTCCGAAGGACAAGACGTTCAGTTCGATTATCCGGTCAAACTGAGAAGAAAAGTCAAGGCCTCTACTGGGAGCGAACCCTGGAACCTCGAGTTTAGTTATTGGCAGGCGAACGTCTGAACCATTCTGCCACCCTTCTCCCTCCCAGATGAACACAATAAACTCCAAGTGAGACTTGTGAAGAACAATGCACAGTGGTTGATGGACGTTATGAGTATAGCTTGTAGCGTTCCCGTCTGTTTCGATCACGGCTGTTGCTGGGAAATTTGCAAATGCAGACAACTGAGTAAACGATGTCTGTTGGTTTGGCAGTTAAAGAGAACGTCCTGCCCAAACCATGCATTTTAAACACGCAAATTCAGTCATGATGTGTTGAACAGAGCATTCCTTTTATACAAAATAAAAGATTCTGTTAACAATGGTGTTAACTCGAAAAACTCGTCACAGCCCTAACAGGCGAATGGCCTTCTGGTTAAGGCACCTGCCTCAGGAAGAGAGACATCTGATAACGGAAAGGTGTGATACCAGGCTGGTTAATTATTTCCCCGCCTCCATTAGACCTTGAATGGTAGTCTTGTCGATAGTTTTTCGGGTGAAATGATAAACAGAGATCATGTATGCAATATGCATTTGCGCACGTAAACGATTCTTCAGCAGCAGAAGATTTGCTACTCGCAAATTTCTGTAAACATAATTTAAAAAAATGTATAGGTAAACACAAGTGTGTACAATCATTAATAAGCAAAAGAAAAAACCCCCAAAAGAACAAAAACAAAACAAAAAAAAACAACAACAAAAAACCGCCAAAGGGTGGTGCCATACTGTTGAGGACAAGGGTTCCTCAGGGAGACCAACTCAACCCACGCTACAAAAAATCTGCTGTGATATACAGTGTATCCAGCCTAGCCCAGCACCCAATCGATGGCATTTTTTCTTCTCCTCCTCCAACGAGTGAGGTGGTATACAGAAAAAGAAAACAAAACGCCATCAAGACGTGTAAAATCCTCTTTGTCAACATTGCAAAGTGGATGATGATGTTTCATATCTGCATGTCAAAACAAACTAGCATTGCTTAGAAAGAGTATTCTGGACACGTGTCACATGTCAGCCACAGCGAGAAGAGAAGCATCGTAAGATCACTTTTTTCAGTCACAGACAGAAAAGGACGACTACCTCCTTTCCAGAGAACAGCAAGTGATCCTCGCTCCGTACCAGGGGCGACAATCGGAGCAACTAGAACCTCAAGTTCAGATTGAAACCATCATTAACGTTTTTTAAAAAAATTTCTTTTGTTTTGTTTTTAAAGATCATTGCACTCTGCGTGGTCAACTTTGTGTTCACCTTTTGTTTCGTCCCTTTTCTACGCCACCTTCATGGCCACAGAAGCTGCAACAGTTTTTACAATGCGATGATGATGATGATGTCGATAAGGATGCTAATCACGATGCTATGGAGTTCCATATAGAATTGAGATTGCATGACCGTATTCTACACTTACCATCATAACATATCCTGGCGTCAAACAGGCCCGAGAGACACAGACACCTGAGGTATTGGTCAGAAGATTCCAGCAACACCCTCAATGACGCATCCGTGAAGTGGATGAGACTCGACTGTGTGTGGTCCCAGTCTTCCCAGTGAGCCCATAGCACGCCCAACTCTGGGTAGGAGCCGGTTAGTAAAGCCGGAAAATCCCACAATGATTTTTGAAGGTATTGATGGGGGATTCGAACCCACAAGCTTCCGGTCGGTAGTCCGTTGCGTTAACCACTACACCACGGCGACTGGTCGAAACCATCATCAACTTGACCCCCCTCCCCCTGCGGTCAAGAGGACCAGAGTGCTGAACACATAGTCCAGCGATGTCCCCTCTATCAAGTTGAGTGACACGAAACATGGCCTATTACAACTCCACTGATCACCAAGCCCCATATCAACAACAGGCAAAGAACGAGAAGAAAACGGCCCACATTGTCTCATCATCATCATCATCATCATCATCATCATCATCATCATCATCATCATCATCATCATGTGCCCTGCCGATTGGCGTTGGCAATCATGGCTCTCCATATGAATGTATCTATCTCTTGTTGCCGCAAGTACATCGTTCACCCCCTCTGACCTCAGCCACCCTACAAGTCTGTCCAATATTTTCTCTCTGCAGTCTACCTGGTGTTCTTTCCCTCCAGCTGTCCTGTTCTGATCATATCGACAGCAAACAAAATAAGTGTCAGGTGTGGGGTTCGGGCGGAGAAGAATTATTGTTTTTTTTTTTATTTTTCAGTTTCGCAAGATCACGTCTCCGTGCTCCGAAAGAATTCCATATGCAGTAAAGTCACAGGTGCCATGTGATGGAGAAGATCCAGAATGATCACGGCACAAGCCTTAAGCCTGCACATAAACCCATGACCTGGCCAGAGCCTGAGGTCCTATCTAGACAGTTCCATAACGCTGTGGTCGTAGGGGAGTGAGATGGCCAGTATCACTAGGGCGGCGCCCATCCCCTCTCCCTCGATTCAAATTCATATTTTCTATTCACAATTTTTAACCAAGGTTTCAGAAAGGCAAGAATGCTGATTGGTTTTCAAGGGGTGGAACCTGCGAAATCAACTTATCTCTCCAATGTTTTTTTTAATTAAGGCAGCCGGACAATGCCCTGCTTTTCACGGTTTTCAACTGCTCTGGGATCTTAAGCGTGCACAGCCAGAAGGCACACGGGTCCGACGCGTTTTTTGTCCTCTTCCGAAAAACTAGACGTTCAGTTCGATTTTCCGGTCAAACTGAGGAGAAAAGTAAAGGCCTCTACAGGGAGCGAACCCTGGAACCTCGAGTTTAGTTATTGGCAGGCGAACGTCTGAACCATTCTGCCACTCTTCTGAAGAGACTGACATAAAGAAAATCGTAGGAAGAGAAAACCAATGAATCGATAAACTTAATAACCTTTAAACCTTTTTTACCAATTAACACAGGGTTATTTACTGGGACCATGTTCAGAAGTAGTTTACAAATGACCCCAAAACATTTGATTTAAGAGATCTGAACTAAATCTGAAGATGTTCTGCAATAAGTGAGACGTTTCCAGATACGTTTTTAGTAGATTCTTCCCGTTAGATTATTTCAGATCTTTGATAAAGAAGATTAGGAAAAGACAAGCAACATTTATAGGCCAGTTTATGAGGAAAGGGGAATTAGAGAGCACCTGGTCACAACAGGAAAGCTGGAGGGAAAGGGAACACCAGGTAAACCCAGGGAGAAAATATTGGACGGACTTGCAGGGTGGCTGAGGACAGAGAGGGTGGAAGATGTACGCGCAGTGACAAGGGATAGATTCATATGGAGGGCCATGATCGCCAATGCCTTTAAGCAGGGCACTTGATGATGATGATTCCAGTAACATACTGTTATATTGGAACAATTATAAGTGTCAGTGAACCCCCACTGGGAAATGGTTTTCCGTAATTATAGATTGCTGCCTCATAGCATGATGACAATATGGATGCATTAATGCGGTGCTGGTTCCCAATCAGTTTTGGCAGAGCGATTGTATACACGGTGGTGACATTTTAGTGTCTGGAGATGAAAGCTCGTCATGAATTGGACTGATGATAGGGAAAGATATGTAAATGTATGGATGGCTCTACTGAGAGAGGTGGATGTGTGTAAGAGGAGACATTATCATACTGCAGAGAGATCATCAGCTAGATAAAATAACAATTCCTCTCCAGAGTCTGTGAGCTTTATACATGAGTGGACAACATGCAAATATGAGAGATCAAGCAGACAACCCGAAACGATCCTCAAGGAAACAGTTCTGACAAGGCGGGCAAAGGAAGAGATGGGCTGAAGACATCGCTGAATGGAACGGAAAAAGTTTTTATGCAACCCAGGCACTTGTCCACAACCATCAGAGATAAAGAGCTGGCTACCGTGGCGTTCCTTACTGTTGCGTCACCAAGAGCTTGGTGAACTATGAGAACGGTGCACAGCATGCCTTTTTGTTGTTGTAAGGATAGTCGCACGTAACCAGTTTCATCTGTACTCATATTTTTATCATTATTGTCTCTGTTAAGAGTTCCATATAGCGAAGAAAACAAAAGAGACAGGGAAACTAACATTAACAAAGAAGATTAGGAATGGACAAGAAGCACGTACAGGACATTTTGTGAGGCAAGAGAAATTTGAGCACCTAGTCACAACAGGAAAGCTGGAGGGGAAAAAGAGCACCAGGTAGACCCAAAATGAAGACAGAGAGGGTGGGAGTGTACTTGCAGCGACAAAAGATAGATTCATATTGAGGACCATGATCGCCAACGCCATGTGGCAGGATACATGATGATGATGATGATGATGATGATGATGTGTCATTGTTTTTATAGGACATTTAATAGGCAAGAGAAATTAGAGCATCTAGTCAGAACAGGAAAGGTGGAGGGAAAAAGACCACCGGGTAGACCCGGGGAGACAATATTGGACGGACTTGCAGGGTGGCTGAGGACAGAGAGGGTGGGAGATGTGCTTGCTGTGACAAAAGATAGATTCGCGTGGAGGGCCATGATCGACAACACCATGCAGCAGAGCACATGATGATGATGATGATGATGATGATGAGTGTCATTTTGTTGTTGTTGTTGTTGTTGTTTGTTTGCTCCAAATTTCCTCGCCACATTTTTGGCCACAGAAACCGGGGCAGTTTATGCCATGACGATGACGACGACGAGGATGATAATTATGATTAGGCAAGTTCCGTCTGGGAATGAGACTGTGACAGGGATGTACTCCTTAGTCATACAAACACTGCTATTTTATCAGTTGCCGTGGTGTAGTGGTTAACGCAACGGACTACCGACTGGAAGGTTGTGGGTTCGAATCCCCATCAAAAGTCATTGTGGTATTTTATTTTTCGGCTTTAACCGGCTCCTGCTTAGAGTTGGCTATGCTATGGGCTCATTGGGAAGACTGGGACCACACAATCGAGTCAAATCCACGTCACAGATGCGTCATTGAGGGTGTTGCTCCGATCTTCTGACCAGCACCGCAGGTGTCTGTACCTCTCGGGCCTGGTTGACGCCAGGATGTATTATCGCAGTCTCCTTCCTAGCTCGATCTCCATGTCATCATTATTATCATCCTCATCGACATGATCAATCATCATCACATTGTCAAAAATGTGCCAGGTTCTGTAGCCATTAAGGTGACGTAGAAAATAGTAAAAAAAAAAAAAAAAAAAAAAAAAAAAAAACCAGGACAAAAGTAACCTCGCTATGTGCGATGATCCTTAATACAAAACAAAACAAAACACACAAACGCGCGCGAGCGCGCGAGCGCACACACACACACACACACACACACACGCACGCACACACACACATACACACACACCTGCACGCACACACCACACACACACACCACACACACACACACACACACGTACACACGCACACACATACACACACACACATACACACACACACACACACACGCACACACACACACACACACAAACACACACACACACACACACACATCGCGGTTTTGGTCAGGACGTACTGGCATCATCCTCAATTACTCCATCAACACTGGAATGAAGCCGGTTGGGACTGAAAAATCCCACAGTGATTTTGACAGGGACTGATGGGATTCGAACTCACAACCTTCCAGTTGGTAGTCCGTTGCGCTAACCACTGCACCAATTCGACTGATGTAAACAGCATAGTTGGCTTAGAGTTTGAACTTGGTCTTCCAATTTGACTGGCGATGGTCGAGTTAGTTTTATGAAAGTCGCTGTGCGCGTATGACTTTAGTATCTCACTGTTGCGAGGACAATGTTTAACCCTTTGACTCCCTGACCCTGTCCACCAGCATCCTGCATTGTCAACCCATGCTGGCAAAGCAAAAACGTAACCTTTTGACTCCTTCACCCTATCCACCAGCTTCCTGCAGGAAGTTGGTGGATAGGGTGAGGGAGTCAAAGGGTTAATTTTTTTGTATTTGGTGGATAAGGTGCGGGAATCAAAGGGTTAAGCAGCGAGGGAGCGAATATTGGCATTGCCTTTACACTCATCCATGACTTCGGAGTAATGGAACAAGATTTCCTAGATAATAAGCATATTCCATCATCGGATCAGACATGGGGGACATAGGATCAGACATGGGGGACATAGGATCAGACATGGGGGACATAGGGTCAGACATGGGGGACATAGGGTCAGACATGGGGGGACATAGGGTCAGACATGGGGGACATAGGGTCAGACATGGGGGGGACATAGGGTCAGACATGGGGGGACATAGGTTCAAACATGGGGGACATAGGATCAGACATGGGGGACATAGGATCAGACATGGGGGGACATAGGATCAGACATGGGGGGGACATAGGGTTAGACATGGGGGACATAGGATCAGACATGGGGGACATAGGATCAGACATGGGGGACATAGGATCAGACATGGGGGACATAGGATCAGACATGGGGGACATAGGATCAGACATGGGGGACATAGGATCAGACATGGGGGACATAGGATCAGACAGGGGGACATAGGATCAGACATGGGGGGACATAGGATCAGACATGGGGGACATAGGATCAGACATGGGGGACATAGGATCAGACATATGGGGACACAGGATTAGACATGGGGACATAGATCAGACATGGGGAACATAGGATCAGACATGGGGGACATAGGATCAGACACTGGGGACATAGGATCAGACATGGGGGACATAGGATCAGACATGGGGGACATAGGATCAGACATGGGGGACATAGGGTCAGACATGGGGGACATAGGGTCAGAAATGGGGGACATAGGGTCAGACATGGGGACATAGGGTCAGACATGGGGGACATAAGATCAGACATGGGGACAAAGGATCAGACATGGGGGACATAGGATCAAACATGGGGGACATAGGATCAGACATGGGGGGACATAGGATCAGACATGGGGACATAGGATCAGACATGGGGGACATAGGATCAGACATGGGGGACATAGGATCAGACATGGGGGGACATAGGGTCAGACATGGGGGGGACATAGGATCAGACATGGGGGACATAGGATCAGACATGGGGGACATAGGATCAGACATGGGGGACATAGGAACAGACATGGGGGGACATAGGATCAGACATGGGGGGGGGACATAGGATCAGAAATGGGGTGACATAGGATCAGACATGTGGGACATAGGGTCAGACATGGGGGACATAGGATCAGACATGGGGGACATAGGAACAGACATGGGGGACATAGGATCAGACATGGGGGACATAGGATCAGACATGGGGGACATAGGATCAGACATGGGGGACATAGGATCAGACATGGGAGGACATAGGGTCAGACATGGGGGGACATAGGATCAGACATGGGGACATAGGATCAGACATGGGGACATAGGATCAGACATGGGGGACATAGGGTTAGGCATGGGGAACATAGGATCAGACATGGGGGACATAGGATCAGACATGGTGGGACATAGGATCAGACATGGGGAGATAGGATCAGACATGGGGGACATAGGGTTAGACATGGGGGACATAGGGTCAGACATGGGGGACATAGGGTCAGACATGGGGGACATAGGATCAAACAGGGGGGACATAGGATCAGACATGGGGACATAGGATCTGACATGGGGACATAGGATCAGACATGGGAGGGACAGAGGATCAGACATGGGGGACATAGGGTCAAACATGGGGGGACATAGGATCAGACATGGGGGACATAGGGTCAGACATGGAAGACATAGGGTCAGACATGGAGGGACATAGGGTCAGACATGGAAGACATAGGGTCAGACATGGAGGGACATGCCTGCCGTCTATGTTGGCAGCTCGCGTCAGTCTGTGGATCACTTCACGCCACTTTTCTCTTCTGTTGATGGTGTGAAATATCTCAGAGTTGTTTTTTTCCTGTCACGTCTCTGATGTTGTCAGTGTATCTTGCTCGATGTCTTCCTCTGTCTTTTCACTTCTAGTTTTCCTTGTATTACATCTTTCATGAGGGAGCATTTCTTGTTTCTGCATACATGCACCCCCACCTCCCCCCTAAATTCTCATCTTTCCTTTCTTTATATTTTCAGGTGTGTTTGGACATTCAGTTTTTGGGGGATGCCTTCATTTGTTTATGTATCATCTCATTTCAGCCCAAGAAGGTGTCTATAAAACCACATCTCAGCGCTGTTTATTCCGTCAATGTCTGTTTTTCTAATAATTAATAATAATTACAATATTTATATAGCGCAAAATCTTGATAAAATCAAATCTAAGCGCTGAAGCAGACACACACGCACGCACGCACGCACGCACGCACGAACGCACGCACACACACGCACGCACACACACACACACACACACACACACACACACACACACACACACACACACACACACGCATGGCTATAAATGGGGAGAAAGAATAAAAGCAATAAAAGCAAGAATAAAAGCAATGGAAAATTATAGAGAGCATAGCATATACAATTATATATTATAACCATGTGATTCCCCTCCGAGCGGAGACAGGCTGCAGAGGGGGGGGGGGGGGTGGAGGGGGGGGTTGAGTGAGGTTAGGATTTTATGCGGAGGAGAAAAGGTGAGTTTTGAGAGCGGACTTGAAGGAGACAAAAGTAGGTTGCTGACGGACTGAGAGAGGAAGTTTGTTCCAGGAGAGTGGACCAGAAACAGAGAAGGCTCGTGGACCATAGGTATTGAGCTTAGTGCGTGGAAAGCGAAAAGTCAGAGGATCGGAGGCAGAGCGGAGGGTACGTGAGGGAAGATAGATCTCAAGTAGGCTTGACAGGTAATCGGGGGCTGCGTTATTGAGGCTTTTGTAGCACATGGTGTCTAGTTTGTACTGTATGCGCTTTGATACAGGGAGCCAGTGAAGTTGTGCCAGGAGAGGAGATATGTGGTCAGCTTTTTTTCTTTTTTGAGTACAAGGCGTACAGCATTGTTTTGAATGCGCTGTAGGATGTGAATGGTGGAGGCAGGAAGACCAGACAGGAGTGAATTGCAATAGTCAATGCGAGACATTATGAAGGAGAGAACGAGTTTTGCAGTTGTTTCGACAGAGAGATACTTCCTGATCAGCCTTATACGATGGAGATGATAGTAGCAAGATCTGGCAGTTTGAGAAACAAAGTTGTTCATGGAGAGGGTAGAGTCAATGCAGACACCAAGGTTTTTAGCTGAATCAGAAATTGGGACTGATGTGTTACATAATGGGAGAGAAAGAGGAGGCAGCTGAGAAAGTTTCTGACGGGTGCCAATGAGGATAGCTTCTGTCTTGTCGTCATTAAGCTGAAGTTTGTTGAACGTCATCCAGTTCTTAATGTCCGAGTAACACTCAGTGGTGCGAGTCAACAGGCGCTGTATATTATCAGGTGAGTCACTGTCTTGAAGTTAGGTGTCATCAGCATAGAAGTGGTGTTTTATAGAGTGGGAGTTAATGATGGTGGACAGGGGGGATGTGTAAAGAGTGAAAAGAACAGGGCCAAGGACAGATCCTTGTGGAACACCACAGGTCAGGTATGCAGGTTGAGAGTAAGTGCCATTGATGAGAACAGTTTGTTTTCTGTTTGATAAATACGAAGTGAAAAAGGAGAGAGCAATGTCAGAGATGCCAAAAGTATGATGAAGTCTAGAAAGGAGAATACCATGGTCAATGGTATCGAAGGCTGCAGACAGATCAAGGAGTGTGAGGAGAGAGACTTTGCCAGTATCAGTTGCAAGGAGGAGATTGTTGAGAATGTGTAGTAGGGCAGTTTCAGTGCTATGGCACTGGTGGTAGGCTGATTGGAAAGGATTGAGGAGATTGTTGGCAGACAGGTGAGAGTTCAGCTTGTTGAGGACGACTTTTTCAAGGAGTTTTGACAAGAAAGAGAGATTAGAGATAGGCCGGTAATTTTTCAGTTCATTTGGGTCTAAATTGTGTTTCTTGAGGAGAGGGTGAACAATAGCAGACTTGAAAGAATCTGGGACAGTTCCAGTTTGAAGAGAAGTGTTGATGATGTCGGTGATGAATGGGAGGAGAGTAGGGAGACAGTCGGAGTAAAGAGAACCTGGAAGAGGATCCAGTTCGCAGGTTTTGAACGACATGGATCTGATTGTGTTGAAAATTTCTTCTTGTGAGACTGGGGTAAAAGTAGTAAGAGGTGTGCCAGAGAAGGAAGGGTCAGGTGGGCATGGTTGACAGGGTGTCCTGTCAAGCCTGTCACGAAGAGTTTGTATTTTGGTGGTGAAATACTTGGAGAATACAGATGGGAGTTCTTCATTTGTATGTTTTGTTGGGAGATGTAAATCTTTTCGTGTGCCAAAGAGATGATTCATGGTTGTAAAGAGTTCTTTTGAAGAAGAGGCATTCAGGATTTTGGTTTGGAAATAGCTTGCTTTTGCTGATGCAATGAGGGTGGATACTTTTGTTTTAGAGGCTTGGAAAAGTTGCCTGTGTACAGTGAGTTTGGATTTGCGCCAACGGCGCTCTGCTCTGCGGCGGGCACGTTTTGCACAGGCAATCTCATGAGTGAGCCAGGGTGTAGGGGGGCGGTCAGGTAAAAGACGGGTTGTGGCTGGAGCATGAGTGTCCAGAAGATGGTGGAGAGTAGTATAGAATTCATCGGCAAGGTTATGTGACTTTTCAGAAGGGAGACGGGAGGCATCAGATGAAAATGTGGAGAGGTCGATAGATTTGAGATTGCGTCGAGTCACTGTGCGCATGGTACGGGAAGGAGGAGAAATGTCGAGAGAACAGAGAATTGCAGAGTGGTCAGATGGAAGGGCTGAAGTTAGACGGGTAGAAAGAACTAAGCAGTTGTCAGTAGCGGAATTGTGGTGATCACGAGAAATGATCCAGTCAGGAATGTGACCTTTTTGATGGGTTGGTTCAGAAATGTGTTGAGTCATATTGTGATTGGACAGAGAGTTGATGATATGTCTTGTGTCATAACGGTGAGTGTTGTCATAGTGGACATTGATATCACCTAGAATGATGAGATTTCCAGGTAAGAGGCAGTAGTGGTCAAGCAATTGGTCAAAGTCAGAGAGAAACGTGGATGTGGTGAGTTTGTTGGCAGAGCTAGGTGGGGGTCGATAGACACAGGAGAAGGTGATGGGGTGAGGGGTGGATTGGAAGGATACTTCAACGTGCTCGAAAGAAGGATGGGAGAAAGGCAGAGACTGCGAGAAAGATAGGCGGGAATGGAGTGAGTCGTTGTAGAGGATGGCGATACCGCCACCTCGGGATGAGCGATGGAAAGAAGCAAGCCTGTAAAGAAGCAAGTCTGTGTCTATCCTGTATACAATCACATCTCAGTGCTGTTTATTTCTGTCAATGTCTGTTTTTTTCCTGAGTGTCCATCCTACTTCCCCATATGTCATCACTGTCCATGCTAGAGAGTTTCATTATTTTCACTTTTAGATTAAGGATTGGTGAGCAGTCTTTCCATATGTTATTTAATTCAACCATTAAGTTGTTGTACCGTACCAATCCTTTGCGCGAATATCATTTGAGCAGTAAGCATCTTCAGTCTTGGTGGCTCCAAGGTATTTAAACTATTTAAACTTAGACTATGACAACAGTCAAAACAGATGACTATAAGTTTTGTAAGAATTTGCCGAGAAAGTTCATTAACATGCTCGTCTGTAGACGCTGATTTCCGGCACTTCTGTCTATGGTCTATGGGAACTTGACTTTAACACCTTGGCCTCCAACTTATGCATTTATAACTGCTTCGCAATCTGTAGCTTTGATTGCATTTGTTTAAAAGATCCAACTGAAAACAACTGAGGAATATTTGCTATCTTATTTTAATAACGAACACAAGAACTCACACAGCTGTTCAGACAGACTCACGTAGAGACATATAAAGAGGCACACACAGATACACAGACAGACACTAATATCACTTATAGTGAAAAGACGTTAAATTAAAGAACGAACGAACAGACACAGACACACACACCGACACACAGACAAACACACACATACTGACACAGACCCACGCAGAGACACAGACAGAGACACACACACACACACACACAAACACACACAGAGACTCACACACACACAAACATACATACAAACACTCACACAACACACACACACACATACACACACACACACACACACACACACACACACACACACACACACACACACACACACACACACACACACACACACACACACACACACGGCCCTTGGGCTAAGGGATCAGAATTGTGCATTTAAATACGTATGTATGCACGAATGTATACGTGCTCGTGAGCTTGCATGAGATGGATAGGATGTATAAACGGATAGACAAAGACATTTGTGTCTGTAAACAAAAAGTAAGTAAACTGGATGAATGGATGATTCTGTATATATTGTCAGCCTGTGCGTTTTGCGAGGGTCTCTGCGTGTATGCAAGCGTATGTGTGTGAATACGTTTGTAGTCACTCGTGTGCGTTTGGGTGTGTGTGCACGCGTGTTTGTGGTGTGCATATATGTATGTTTGTGCATTCGTGTGTGCGTTTGCTCGTATGTGTGTTTGTGAGTAAGTGTATACATTTATATAAATAAACTAATCTAGACATACGTATATGTTCGTTCGTTATTTCTTTTAACGTCTATTCACATACGTGCTTTTTATCTATCTATCTATCTATCTATCTATCTATCTATCTATCTATCTATCTATCTATCTATATATCTATCTATCTATCTATCTATTTATCTATCTATCTATCTATCTATGTCTGTCTGTCTGTCTATCGATTATCTATCAATCCAGCTATCTACTTATCTATCTGTCTATCCATCTGTCTGTATATCTACCTATCTATCCACACACACAAACACACACACACAAACACACACACATATGTATATACATATATATATATATATATATACATTCATACGTACATATGTATGTATATATATATATATATATATATATATATATATATATTATATATGTATCACGTGCGTGCGTGCGTGCATGCGTACGTGTGTGCATGCGTGTGTGCGTGCGTGTGTGTATGTGTATGCTTGTATGTCGATGCATGCATGCTTGCAGACGTGCTAACGTGTATGTATATGTATGAACTTATCTAACGAGATTTGAACATAATAGCATTACAGTTTCATAAATATGACATACTCTATAAATGTAATAGATTTAAGAACTGAACATGGTTCTGCCTAACTCTACAGCGATTGAGCTTCCTGGCAAGCTGAGAAAAGGACCCATTTTTTTTATTGGGCTGATAGTACTTTTTTACCCAGTTAGGCACGTGACACCAATTGTCCATATGGTGGTAGCGACATTCTGAATCTAGAGAAGAAGAAAGCATGGAATGAATGGGATTATTGATAGGAAATATATATGTAGATATATGGACGATTTCACTGTGAGGAGGATGCGTGTAAAAGACGAGCATTATCATATCGCAGAGTGACCCATAATTCGCATAAATCCTCTCAATTATCTCCCTGCTTTGGTCCATGCATAAGCAAATTGAGAGCCGAGATGAAAGATCACATGGATTCACACAAGCACAGGCTCCTTTTCCAGGCAATTTCTTTTAGCGTTCTGATCTTTTTCGAATGTGGGTATGTACGTTTCACCCACTCTGCGCAGGTGTTTGTTGTTGCACAGTCTGCGAACTATGGTTTCGTTGGATGTGTATGCTGAGTATTTTCATGTTTCCATAACCAGCCAATGGGATGATTTAACCCTTTGACACCTGCACCCTATCTACCAACGGCAAAAACTCAACTTTTTGATTCCCTCACCCTATCCACCAGCTTCCTGGTGGATACGGGTGAGGAAATCAAATGGTTAGGTTTTTGCTTTGCTAGCACGGTTGACAATGGAGGATGTTGGTGGACAGGATACAGGAGTCAAAGGGTTAAAGGATCTTTAACGAGCATATTTGATATTGTGCATGTGTACATGTACACACATAGTGTGGGTGACTGGTATGTTTGTAGAACCAATACTGTTGTACGAATGCAAAGCTTGCGCAATCAGCAAGCAAAGTGAGAACAAGATTGAGGTAACTAAGATGTGGTTTATAAGAAGAATGTTAAGAGTTCCATGGACACCAAAGAAAACAAGGGAGACTGTCTTGAAAGAAGCAAACTCAAAATAAAACATAGTACGTGCTATGTTTCCGTAGTTTACTTTGACCTCAGGGCACGGGATCAGCCAGAGGCTACCCCCGAAACCGGCCGGGCGGTATAAGCAACAACACAAAAACTATATTGAATACTTGCCATCATGGCTGTCTGAATGGTCCGCCCGCCAGTTTGTCTGGATATACTGGAAACCGTTTTCGGAAATGGGGTGTACACTACATCTTTCTGTAAAGAAGCTGAAGTATCAGATGTACAAACCGACGAGATGTACGTGCAATAGACAATAAGACTGTGTTCGTCCGACGACTCAAATACAGGTTGTACGTGAGCGTTTTTATTGTCTATGGGGTGTCATTGTCGGCAATCGGCAGTTGGCGTCTCTTGGTCTCCCGACTAGGATTCCTGTTTTCTTTTTAGATTTATTCCCCCCCCCCCCCCCCCCGTCTCGTGGGGATGCCAGCGGCTCTTTCAGTATAAACAGTATCCCTTCCTTCTGGAAATTCTGTGCTAGAAATTTCCTCTGTTCTGTCACTGTCTTTGTTTCTAATCTTGCTCACTAATGATCTTCTTGTGTTTGCCTCCATCAAAACTGTCTCGTTTGTTTTCTTTGCTGTCCATGGAACTCTCAACATTCTTCTTAGAAACCACATCTCGGCTGCCTCAGTCTTGTTCTAGCTTTGCTTGTTGACTGTCCACACCTCGCAACCGTACAACAGTATTGGTTCTATATAACATTCAGGATCTCTCTTCCTGATGTTAATTGATAGGCATGTGTTGGCAAGAATGCTTTTCATCTTCTTCAATGCTAAGCCCATTCTGCTGGCTATTTCTGATGTGCATGTGCCGTCTGGTGAGATGACCGTTACCAGATATTTAAACTTATCAACCAGTCTCAAAGTTGTGCCATTTGCTGTTATTTTGCATGAGGGGATTTCATGTTTTTTACTGATTACTACGATTTCCGTCTTCTTGCTATTTAGCTCCAACCCTTTTTTTTTGCTTTCTATTTCTATTATATTCAGAAGGTTTTGTAGGTCCCTTTCATTTTCTGCAATTAGCACGGTGTCATCTGTATCGAATGTTGTTTGTCATTTTTCCTGCAACATTTAATCCAGGGCATTCGTCTGGGTTTCTCATGATGGTTTCTCTGTAAAGTGAAAACAAATTTAGTGATAGAATACAACCTTGCCTGACTCCTCTTTTGATATTTTGGAAAGAGCTTACCATATATCGTTTTCAGTTCTCATTGCTGGTATTTGTTGGGATCATCATCACCATCATCAAGTGCCTTGCCACATGGCGTTGGCGATCATGGCCCTCCATATGCTTCTATCCCTTGTTGCCACAAGCACATCTTCCACCCTCTCTGTCCTCAGCCACTCTGCAAGTCCGTCCAATATTTTCTCCCTGGGTCTACCTGGTGCTCTCTTTCCCTCCAGCTTTCATGTTATGACCAGGTGCTTTAATTCCCCTTTCCTCATAAAATGGCCTATATATGTTGCCTGTCTTTTCGTAATCTTCCTTATGAATGATCTTCTTATGTCTACTTCCATCAAGACTGTCTCCTTTGTTTTCTTTGCTGTCCATGGAACTCTCAACATTCTTCTTATGGTACGTTCACACTAGGCTGTAACCACGATCTAACCAAATGGTTACATCGCTCTCTAACTAACTGGAACCACAAATTTTTGGTTGCAGTGGGTTCCCATCGGTTAGACGATTTTTCGGGAAGACCCGATTTTTTGTTAGATAGGTGGTTAGATGGCCCCCAAAAATATGACTTGGGAGATAAAAATTTTTCGAGGTTACATCGCCCGATCAAGTTATAAACGGTTACAAAGGCATTCACACTAGTCCCCATCGGTTCCAGTGAGTTAGAGCAGAAAATAGAGGCGGAGCCGAGTTTGAAAAAAACTCCGACGTCAAAACAAAAAGCATGCCTTGCACGCACGCTGCGTGCGGTATGCAAATTGTCTGGCCCGACACATCTAACCGACTGCAAGTGATTGCAACCTTCTTTGCATGGTTGGGGTCAGTTATAGTGAGTTACATCGACGCGTGTTGTAACTTGATCAGTTACAGTGTGAATGTATTTAAGCTGGCTGACTGTCATTTTTTTTCGTTGTTCTTGCTGCGTCTACACGAAGCCACGACACACGAGACTGATTTTTCGACATGTCTTCTGACTCTGATGTTGCTGCTTCCGACCAGTCCCTGGCTGCACGTGAGCAGGATGAGCGACTGCAGGAGCCCCCATCCACCCCACCTGCCTTTGAGACTACCGCCGGTGCTGGCAAGGGCAAAGGAAAGGGGAAGGGCAAGAGAGGCAAGAAGGCAGTGGAGGGACACCTGACTGAGGACCAGAAGCAGGAGGCCATAGATTTTTTGCGGGAGAGGCCCTACCTTTATAATCGGAGTCACTCCGATTATAAAAATGCAGCCAAGCGGAACCGGGAATGGAAGGAGTTCGCTGACCAGTTGGGAGTGCCCGTCGCAGTCCTCATGAGTTGGTACCGTTGCATGCGGGCCCTGCTGGGACGGGCGAAGAAGGCCAAGACGAAGAGTGGATCAGCAGATGTTCGTCTTCCGCGTGCCCAGGAGTATGTGTGGACGCACATGCAGTTCGTGGTGCCCTACATCAGTCAGATTTCATCTGACACCCTGGGCCCCAAGAAGAGGAAGCCAACTGCTGAGCCTGTGGAGCTCACTGAGTCTGAGGCTGAATTCGACCATGACCAGTCTGCTCCAAGTTTGATGGTGCCTGGACATGCTGGCATCTACAGTGCACGCCCCTCAGCCTCCACTCCAGTCTCCGCTTCTAGACGTCGCCGTGTGGGCCCTTCAACAAGAAAGGCCAGTGGGGACTCAGCAGCCGCGACCTGTTGCGGCCACTTGTGCTCCCAGCTGGACTCCATGATGCAGCACTTGGCCAAACCGGAGTTGCAGTTTTGGACCACTCTGCACTGGCGGGTTGATCACTTTACCCCAGCCCAGATGATGGACCTGCAGGAGGAGGTGTGGAATGTGGTGGTGAAACATGTGAGGAGGAATGGCCAGAAGCCTGACCCCATTGCCACCACCGTCCGTGCAGACCCAACGCCTGCAACGGGGTTCCAACCCGCTGCTGGTGGATCCAGAGGTGGACTTAGTGCCTACTCGACAGCTCCTCCTCCAGCCATGGACCAGCAAGGGCCATCGACGATGCCAGCACCACCTGAGAGTCTGGAGGCGTTCCTGGCAGGGAGTCTGGACAGTCAGTTGATGACTGTAGCACAACAACGACGGTCGTCACCCAGGAAGTCCGCCACACCGATTAAGGTCCCAAGGCAGCCCGCACCTTCCAACACGTTTCCGCTGACAGTACAGGATGTGGGCATCGACTTCTTGGACCTGTAGATGCATTCCTAGGTGCATCGGCCTTTTAAGGGCCACAATTGTTCCCAAGAGACTTAGTTTGGTTGCATTGCCCTACCCCACACATGCACACAGCCTAACACTGGTCTCATCCCCAGACCCAGAAGGTCAATCCTAAAAATATCCACACTTCATGTTTGTTTGTTTGTTTATTGAAATAAAATGAAACAGAATAAAAAAAATGATACAATTGACCTATGTTTTCTTTTTGGGGGGGAAGGGGTGGTGAAGATGGGGGATTGAAATTCCAGGAAAAGGTGTTTATTTTATGTTTTGTGTGTGTGTGTGTGTGTGTGTGTGTGTGTGTGTGTGTGTGTGTGCGTGCGGGGGTGTGCTTGTGTATGTTAGTTTATGTGTGTGTGTGTGTGTTTTTGGATAGCCACAAAAGAGATATCACAAACACAGAGACAGAAAAATATACATTTCAATACCTCAAGATAAATTTATCAGTGAGAAACAACCGGTATTTAATTTTTGGCCACAGTTTGTGCCCTTGTATATACATTTGGTTATACCATAGTCATATAACACAACGCTGTCTTTCTGTGTGTATGTGTGTCTGTCTGTCTCACCCCCTTCTGTGTGTACGTCCGTTTGTGTCTGTATCCCCATCTTTCTCGGTGTATGTTTATGTGTATGTCTGTCTGCGTGTCTGTGTGTCTGTTTGTGTGTCTGTCTATTGGACTCTCTCTCTCTCTCTCTCTCTCTCTCTCTCTCTCTCTCTCTCTCTCACTCTCACTCTATCAATATGTCATTTGGATAAAGTGGATTAATGCAACAACCCAGGAAATAAATCTCTGAAAATTTTTTAGGCCCTGAAAAGGGCCAATGATCTGAAGTTGTACTCATGGCCATATCACTGTGGAGAGGAGGGAGCTGGAGACGGCGGTGCAGACTCAGCTTGGGGTGAAGCAGCAGCAGCAGGGTTGCGGTTGGGATTGGCAGCACCGGGTGGTTGGTGGACACTGGCCTTGTCCCACTGCCATGGGACAATCCCTGCAGGACTCCCGAAGAAGTCAGCCAGCGTTTCCCTTACTTTCTTCCCATCGGTGTTGGCTCGTCCTGCTCGTGGCTGTGGTTGCTCAGTCCAGATGACGTGTTCTCTCCAGGCACCAGGCAGCACATTCATGTGGGCATCCTCCCTGTCCACTGCATCCTGAGGTGGGGGAAGTCGGTCCAGCAGCAGGTTGTGGAGTGTGGTGCAACACTTCATGACTGCTCTGGCGTTTTCAGGTGTCAGCTCGCAGGTGCTGAGCATCAATCGGAACCGTTGTGCCAGCAGACCAAAGGCGTTCTCCACCACCCTTCTTGCTCGTGACAGCCTGTAGTTGAAGATAAGCTCCTTGGGTGCCATGCTTTGCCTGGAGTAGGGCTTCATACAGTAGTCCTTGAGTGCGAAGGCATCATCACTGACGATGTAGTAGGGCACATCTGTAGTGTCCTGAGGGTCGTCAGTGAGAGGGCATGGAGCTGGCCGGTTGATGGTGCCGTCCTGAAGGTCCTGTCGCAGGTCGGTTTCCAGGAAGATTTGGGCATCGGACATGTGGCCTAATCCCCCAAACTCCACCCATAGGAACTTGTAGTCCGCATCCACCAGGGCAAGCATGGGGATGGAAAAGTAGCCCTTGTAGTTGTGATACAGACTCCCACTGTGCGTGGCTTCTTGATCGCAACATGCTTCCCGTCCAATGCCCCCATGGTGTGGGGCATGTTCCAGCGGGTGTAGAACTTGTCGGCGATGGTCTTCCAGTGGTCTTCAGTCCACTCCTCCGGGAACACTTCAGCATTGAAGGCCTCCGTGATGGCCCTGCACACCGCAGGTAGGAAGGTGCTGATGGTAGATACCCCAATCCTGAAGGCGTAGCACAAGGACCTGTAGTTGTCCCCAGTGGCCAGGTACCTCAGTGTCACAGCCAGCTTCAGGCCAGGTTCAATGGCTTTTCGCATTCGAGTGTCTTCCTTGCTGATGGCGGGACGAATCAGGTCCAGGACCTCGAGGAAGACTCCTGGGGTCAGTCTGGTGTAGTTCCTGAACATCCTCTCTTCAACGTTGGCCATGTTGAGGTCCAGCAGGGTGTAGTAGTGGCCCAACTCCCTCCTTCTGTCCTCAGTGAGCCAGTTGCGAACCCAGAAACGCCTCCAGGTTGGACGTCTCCTACGCCGTCCCTCCTCTCTAACGACATGATGATCGTGGTGGTGATGCAGGTCTCGGTGAAATCGAGCCAAGAATACCGGTACAGCGACGTTCATGATGACAGGTCAAGATGGAATGAAGAGACCCCCCTGAAACAAGGGGGTTTTATACTTTCAAAGGGAGTTACAAGGGAGTTACAAGACCCAAGTTCAAACAGGTTGCAGCAGGTCACATCAGGCTGGTGGAGATGCACAATCTCAAGACACCCCACCTCATGGAAACCCACGGGAACCACAGAAAACAAAAGTATACCCCAATCTGTACATGACGCCTCAGCCACAGCATCCCTGTAACTTGGCTTGTAACTTGTTAAGTTAGAACGAAGTTACAACGGTAGTTAGTCTAACTTCAGCGCAAAACAAAACCCAGCCAGCGAGCGAGAACTGCTGCTCTCAGTCAAAAAACGCGCGGGAAAAGGGGTGGAGCCTAATAGTTAGACAGTGGTTAGACGCTTTCCGTTCACACATGCTGTATCAAAAATCTAGAGTTTGTCTCATGGTAGTTACATCCCTCAATGTAACCATTTGGTTAGATCGTGGTTACAGCCTAGTGTGAACGTACCATTAGTAACCACATATCGACTTTGTTTGGATGTTAACGGGAATTCCCGTTTAGCCTCGCTGAGGTCCGTTTGTTTTATGTTAAGCAGATAAGGTTGCGCCGGAAATGTGCATTTCTTTATTCCAGCTCGCGGTTAGACTACCTAGGTACTTCGCTACGTGAAGCTAAAAGTTAGTATTGGGAGGATTTTTCCGGCGAGGTAATGAAGGCAGCTGGATACGTCTGCGTCTGCTTCGTGTCCATTTCATTGCACAATATTTTTTCGCCCTCTCCACTCTCAATCTTGCCATTTTTCCGTGAGCGTCCTGCCGTGTAAGGAATGGGCCCCTGTGTGCATCAGCACGAAACACTGATGCTCATGTTGGCGTTTCCTGCAACTTTGTGCATAACGCTGTCAATTTCTCTTTCCCTTTCAGCCTGTCGTTCTGTCTGTCTGTTTATTGGTTTCTTCTTCTTATTCTCTCCATTCTTCCTCTGATTCAGCACTTCTTCAGAAAAAACAACGATCGAACGAACGAACGAACGAACGAACGAGCCAACCAACCAACCAACCAACCAACCAACCAACCAACCAACCAACCAACCAACCAACCAACCAACCAACAAGCAAGCAAGCAGGCAGGCAAGCAAGCAGGCAGGCAAGCAAGCAGGCAAGCAAGCAAGCAAGCAAGCAAGCAACCAACCAACCAATCAACCAACCAACCAACCAACCAACCAACCAACCGACCAAACACGCTTCAAACATAAATGTAGTAACTCCCCTTATTCCTGTGTCTATGACCCCCAGCTCCGGAATTCCTTACCAAATAATATCATAAGAAATCTGTTCCATATATCGAATCCCACTTTAAAATTTACTTTTTCATACAATGTTTTCATGTTCTGAATTTTTCCCCTATATTTTGTAGTCTGTTTCTGTGTCCATTGTATTATTATAGAGATGTTTATATTTGTGAGTATGGGGCTTCTAGCAACGTTGTGCATAACGTTGTCAATTTCTGTTGCCCATTTAGCCTGTCGTTCTGTCTGTCTGTTTGTTAGTTTCTTCTTCTTATTTTCTCCATACTTCCTCTCTGACTCAGGACTTCATCAGCAAAGAACGCTTCAAACATAGATGAACTAGCTCCCGTTTTTTCTCTCTCTATGACCCCCAGGTCAACACGCATGTCAGATTAAAATTGAGGCATTGAAAAGTAGTTTCTAAGAATAATGTTGAGAGTTCCATGGACAGCAAAGAAAACAAACGAGAGATAATCTTGAAGGAGGCAGACACAAGAAGATCATTAGCAAAGAAGATTAGGAAAAGACAAGCAACATTCATAGGACATTTTATGAGGAAAGGGGAATTAGAGCACCTGGTCACAACAGGAAAGCTGGAGGGAAAGAGAACACCAGGTAGACCCAAGAAGAAAATATTGGACGGACTTGCAGGGTGGCTGAGGACAGAGGAGGGGGGTGGGTGGGAGATGTACTTGCAGGAACAGGGGATGGATTCGTGTGGAGGGCCATGATCGCCAACGCCATGTGGCAGGGCACATGGTGATGATGATGACCCCCAGCCCTGGGGTTCCTTTCCAGATAATCTCGGACACAAGACTTCTGTTCCTTCTAACAAATCCATCTTTAAAATTTACTTCTTCAGACAATATTTTCATGTCCCGAGTCTTTTTAATGTTTTACAGTCCGTTTCTGTGTCCATTGTTTGATTGTAAATATGTCTATGTTTGTGAGTGTGCGTGCGAGAGAGAATCTGTTTTTGCGAGCACCTACATGTAGATCCTTAGAGAAGGTGCACACATACAGGTACATGCAGGTATCCTGGCCATTGTTTCCTTGCAAATCCTCTGCCCATGACCTAGTACATAGCGTATAAGCAATTGACTAGGAAAGATCAGGTTCAGAATGAACGGCTGAAACCAGCTCCTGAAGCGAGAGAGAAGAAATCTACGTGACGCATGCTCTGAAGTTCCAGCCGTTTGCAAACAGCACCTAGCTTCAAGCAGTTAGCTGGCACCGTGAACGTACTTGTTAACTATTACTGTTGTTTAAAGCCCAGCCGACTGCGTATAGCCATATCAGGGCTATAACCTCTCCAAAACATACAAAACTTCAACAGGAAAAAAAGAAAAGAAAATTAAGTACACATATCAATGCATTCGCGCACATAATCTAAGGACACGCCCCGGCGTTGACCACTCCGTCCAATTTATCGTACAGGGGATTTAAAAAAACACAACTGAATACAAATTTAAGCATATCTAAGGGCACCAAAACATACATAAGAACGGGCCTAAATTACCTTAAATTGCATCTGCATATCTCACCTCCCCAGATGCAAAAACTGCAGTCAATACATGTACCCAATTATCAATCCTAAGAAAAAATATGCAAGACTTACTCGAACACATACAGGTGAATGGACCAGCAAAGACAGAAAATGACAAGAAGAAATGACAGAAAGCACAGGAACAAGGCAGAAACAAAGAGAGTGACAGAAAAGAAGAAATTTCTAGCACAGAATTTCCATAAGGTGGGGGGATACTGTTTATATTGAAAGAGCCCCTGGCATCCCCACGGGGGGAGTGAACGTACATAATACTTAGTGCCCTCCAGACGTCGTGGTGTACATGTTGTATATGTATGTTTCAGGCAACGAGGACAACCTTACAGACGAACAGCGTCTACTCCACTCACTCCGTGGGAACTATGACTCAGCTGTCCGTCCAGTCTACGATGCCAGTCGACCTGTGGTCATCGACCTTGGAATCACCTTGACCCAGATAATTGACGTGGTAAGGCCGCGAAGCATTTTTGTATCATTGGTGTTGATTTGTTGACCTAGGTTGTTGATATTAAGGTCCATAAGATGTGCTGACGCCATGTGTGTGTGTGTATGTGTGTGTGTGTGTGTGTGTGTGTGTGTATGTGTGTGTGTGTGTGTGTGTGTGTTACTGTGTGTATGTGTGTGTTTGTGTGTGTGTGTGTGTGTGTGTGTGTGTGTGTGTGTGTGTGTTAGTGTGTGTGATAGTCTGTTAGTGTTTTTGTGTGTGTGTGTATGTGTGCGCGCGCGTATGCGTGCATGTGTGTGTGCATGTGTGTGTGCGTGTGTGTTCGTATGTATGTGTGTTTGTGTGTGTGTTTGTGTGTGTGTGTGTATGTGTGTATGCGTGCGTGTGTGTGAGTGTGTGTATGTGTGTATGTTTATGTGTGTTTGTATATGTGTGTCTTTGTCTATGTGTGTGTTTGTGTGTTTGTCTATGCGCGCGCGCGCGCGCGTGTGTGTGTGTGTGTGTGTGTGTGTGTGTGTGTCTGTGTGTGTGTTATCAATGTAGTGCTAACATCGGGCAGTTACCACCAATCATTTGCTAATCCTGCTGTTGTCTTGTTGTCTTGTGTGTACGCCTGACAAAGGCCAGCTGGCCGAAAATTTGCGCCTGTCCTCTTGTGTCTATCAAGTACACGATTTCGTTGTATTTTCGTAAAATTCAACTTGATCGTTAAATTAGTAAAGTTACATCTACTTGATTTATTGTCATCACGAATGTCATTATATCATTTGTGTTGTTTTCATCATGACTCCTACCTATTATTTGTGTGCTAAATCCTTAGATGTGCAGTTATTATTTATTTTGCCATGTGAACACCTGATAGGCTCAGTCATTAGTATAACACACAGGTAGTAGTTTGTCAGTTGATAGAGTCATGGCATCACAAGTTTAAATTTTGGAGTTCAATCGCTGCCTTCAAGAATAAAAACAAAATGTTGTTATTTAATTTGTCATTCTGGAGGTATCAGTTTAATGTTTTATTAGTCCTGACTTCTCATACTATTTCAATATTTCGCTGAAATGAACGCCTTTTCCTTCCTTTTTTTCCCCACAGTACTGATAAATTTTCTAGATCAACTGTAGCCAGCATTTTGAATTTTGAATTTTGAATTTTGAATTTTGAATTTATTCAAGAGGGATTCATCTCATTAGGACAACTCAAAAAATGTGCAAGCAGCTATCTGGTAATCTCCCGAAATTGACCAAAAAAAAAAAAAAAAGAAAAAAAAAAGAAAAAAAAAGAAACCTATTGACTGGCAAGGTCTTAAAATTGGTTAAAATTGGTAAGGGGTTAGACAGACCGATAAAACACTGAACTGACAGCACCAGAACGATGGAAACACAAAGACGGGCAGCGAACAGGCCAGTTTTTAATGTTGTCGGGCTGGGATCGAACTCAAGATATCAGGTCTTGATTCCACGGCTCTTATCAAAAGAACCAACCAAACAGCCAGCACAAAAACCAACCGTGGCCCACCCGAGATTTGAACCTACATCCTTTATGTTATGAGCATGGCACTCTAATAATATCTAAGCGAATGGATCAGACTGTTGATTCATCAATTGTCAAGCGTGGCTTTGAACTCTAGGTAACTACGCAACGAGCAGGCATTATTGGGTTTATTGCATTCAGCATAAACAGTTCAATCGTTGGGAGTCGTTCGGTCATGTGATTAAGCCAATAAAAAACAGATCTTACTAATTAGCTTTGTCGCTGCTGTCCTCTCTCTCTGTTTCTGTCTCTCTCGGTCTCTCTCGCTGTCTCTCTGTCTGTATCTGTGTCTGTCTGTGTTTGTGTCTGTCTGTGTCTGTGTCTGTGTCTGTCTCTGTCTCTTCTCAGTCAGTCTGTCTGTCTGTCTATCTGTCTGTCAGTCTGTCTGCCTGCCTGTCTGTCCATCTCTCTGTCTCTCTGCCTCTGTTTCTTTATTTGTGTGTGTGTGTGTGTGTGTGTGTGTGTGTGGGTTGTGTGTTTTGTGTGCGTGCGTGTGTGTGTGTGTGTTATGTGTGTGTGTGTGTGTGTGTGTGTGTATGTGTGTGTGTGTGTGTGTTGTGTGTGTGTATGTGTGTGTGTGTGTCTGTGTGTGTGTGTATGTGTGTGTGTTGTGTGCGTGTGTGTGTGTGTGTGTGTGTGTGTGTGTTGTGTGCGTGCGTGCGTGCGTGAGTGCGTGTGTGTATGTGAGTATGTGCTTGTGTGTATATGTGTTTGTGTGTATGTATGTATGTACATGTACGTACGTGTATGCAAGTATGTGTGTACGTGTGTATGTGTGCGGCATGAATTGTTGCTGCTGTCGTGGTGTTAGGTCACACGTCTTTTACCAGCTCAGGAACATAACAGAGAAATCCCAAAGAACAGTCTTGTCTTCAGGCCACCTATTATATGCAGATGGATGTCCGCTGAGTCTCCTGGTTTTTTTTTTATTATAATAAGATGAAGATGAGATGTAAAAAAAGAAAAAAAAGAAACAGAGAAAGAAATGGAAGGAGAAAGGAAGAACTGAAAAAATCAACCCCACATCGAACAAAATTGGGACAGAAACAATAATTGTAAAAAAAATGTAAGAAAGGGAAAAAAAAGAAGAAGATTAAAAAAAAAAAAAACCAGAATAAAGGGGAAAAAAGAATGAAAGAACAAAAGAAACGAAGAATTGAATAAGACAAGAAAAAGTACAGAAGAAAGAAAAACAAAATACAATAAAAAACAAAAACAATAACAACAACAAAACAAAAACACAAACACAAACAAACAACCCCCCCGAAAAAACAACAACAACAAACAAACAAAAAACAACCAGACAAACAAACAAAGAACAACAACAAAAACAGGAGAATAGGAAGGAAAACTGAATAAAACAAAGACACAAAACGTTTAATAGATTTCACACATTTAGAAACATTTGGACGGGTGGTTGGGGCTGGTAGGTGGGTGGATGGTGGTAGAAAAGGTAGAAGACA
>JAPXFY010000016.1:43172465-43179965 GCA_030674185.1 Monoplex corrugatus
TACTCATAGATAGTGTTGGAATATGTCGTTTTACCTTAACGCAAGAAAGAATATGACTATGTGTTATCTTCTTTCCACACAGACATACTATGTTCTTGGTGTATTTTGTTTTGAATGCATCAAGTTTCCATCTATACATAAGGGATTGTATAATTATGCTGGCATGAAGCTGCTTAAGTATTTTGCTAATTTCAAAGTTCATGTGACATTTATCATACTTTTTCTGTTTTAATTGGAAGTGTAATTCTCGTGCAACGAGAGAAAAAGCTGGATATTGTTTGAATCTGGTGAGTTATTAGCTCCCCGTTTGGCAGCCCTGTCAACTTTATCATTATAACGAAAAGAACTATGAGAAGGTATCCAGCAGAAAGAAATATCAGTGCCTCTTAAAGATAAATTATGAATCAAGTGACTAATTTCCAGAATCATTTCTGATCTTGTTTGTAATTTTGATAATTCAAGAGCCTGAAGTACTGATTTTGAATCAACGCAAAAAAGTGTTTGAAAAATTGTCCTAGGAAGACTTATCATAAAGTTTAAAGCCATCAATATTGCAAAAAGTTCAGCTGTAAAGACAGATTTATGAAGTCCTATGTAGAAAGATTTTTCAATTTTGAGAGCAGGTATTAAAAACGCTGAGCCTGCTTTTCTTTCAATTACTGATCCATCAGTGTAAATTTTCAAATGATCGGAATATAAGTCGTCTATATGACATTTAACCTGACTTGCCAGTAAGTTTACATTGTCTCCTTTTTTTAAGTTAGTGTGATGTACGTCAAATTGTGCTCTTTGGAGTTCCCAACTGGGTACTGGCGAAAAGGAAGGTCTTATAGATACAGGATCTACGTGTAGATCAATTCCTGAACCTTTCATGACGTCAGATGTGTATGTTGCAAGAGTGACCTGTGAAGATATTGATTTAGCTCTTTTTGGAAAGTCGGTATCTGATCTCAGTTTAATTTCTGTTTCAGAGATGTTTTCTACAGTGGTGTGTCTTAACAAAAATTTAGTAGAAGCGACTTTCCTTTGCTCATCAAGTGGCAACAGTTTGATTTCAGTATATGTGCGAAGACAGGAAGCATGCATTGGAAGACCCAGTGCAAGTTTGAAACCTTTACAATCTATGCTCTGCAGTTTTTTCATTAAGTGTTTCGGTGCACTGAAGAAGATTTCTTGGGCATAGGTTAATTTAGATCTAACAAGCGATTTACAAAGATGAACAAGTGTTGATGAATCTTGACCCCATGCCTGTTTGCGAACTATTTTTAAGAAATTTAAACTTTTTTGAGCTTTGGTTAATAAGTATTCAATATGCTGATTCCAAGATAATTTTGCCATAAGAAAAACTCCTAAGAATTTAATTGACTCATTAAACTGAAGACGAGTATCTCCCAGTTTGAAAGTGGGAATATTTACTGGGTTAGCTCCATTATTAAATAAAACTATTTTCGATTTTTCCAGGGATAGATGTAACCCATTTTCTACCATGTATCGTGTGTGTGTGTGTGAGTGTGTGTGAGTGTGTGTGTGTGTGTGTGTGTGTGTGTGTGTGTGTGTGTGTGTGCGCGCGCGTGTGTGTGTAGGTGTGTGTGTTTGTGTGTATGTGTGCGTGTGTGTGCGTGAGTGTGTGTGTGTGTTTGTGTGTGTGTGTGAGTGTGTGTGTGTTTGTGTATGTGTGCGTGTGTGTGCGTGAGTGTGTGTGTGTGTGTTTGTGTGCATGTGTGTGTGTGAGTGTATGTGTGTGTTTGTGTATGTTGTGTGAAGGTGCGTGAGTGTGTGTGTGTGTGCGTGTTTGTGTGTTTGCGTGCGTGTGCGTGTGCGTGTGTGCGCGTGTGTTCGGATGCATGAGTCTATGTGTGTGCGTGTGTGCGGGTGCGTGAGTGAGTGTGTATGTATGTATACATCTATGTGCGTGCATGTGTACGAGCGCGTGTACGTGTGTTGTGTTGGGTTGTGTGTGTGTGTGTGTGTGTGTTTGTGTGTGTGTGTGTGTGTGTGTGTGTGTGAGTGTGTGTGTGTGTGTGTGTGTGAGTGCGTGTGTGGTGTGTGTGTGTGTGTGTGTGTGTGTGTGCGTGTGTGTGTGTGTCTGTGTGTGTGTGTGTGTGTGTGAGTGCGTGCGTGCATGAGCGTGCTCGGGCGTGTGTTATGTGTGTGTTTGTAGATCAATAATATCACTAAGGCCTTATCTTTCAATATTTGCGGATATGCGCTCGGGCGTGTGTTATGTGTGTGTTTGTAGATCAATTATATCACTATGGCCTCATCTTTCAATGTTTACGGATGGACTTTCGGATACAAGCGTCAACCACAAAGTCAGGCCCTGTTAAAACCAACATCGTCGGTAGTATAACTTACAGCGCGTTTACGAAATGTAATTACAACGTGCTCGCGGTGGTGAAATGGGTAAGACTGTGTCAGTTTTCCATTCGAAAGGTCTGAGGTTCGATCCTATCTGTACACCTCTCATCTGGTGGGCAAAGGATGGACATTGTTCTGATGTCAACAATGACGTGTAGACAATGTTTGTTCCGTGTGGATGCGCACGGAGAGCATCAAATATGAACGTTAACCCTTTAACTCCCGTTAACACCCTATCCACCGACTGCAAAAACTTAACCCTTTGACTCACTCATCCGACCCACAAACTTAAAAAACTTAACACTTTGACTCCCTCATCCTATTCATCGACTGCAAAAAAATTAACCCTTTGATTCCCGCACCCTATCCACCAACTGCAAAACCTTAACCTTTTAACTCCCGCACCCTATCCACCAACTGCAAAAAAAAAACAACCCAAAAAAACAGACAACCCTTTGACTCCCGGACCCTATCCGCCAACTGCAAAAAAATTAACCCTTTGACTCCTGCATCCTATCCACCCACTGCAGAAACTTAACCCTTTGACTCCCTCAACCAGGAACATGGTGGATATGGTGAGGAAATCAAAAGGTTAAGATTTTGCTTTGCAAGTACGATTGATAATACAGGATGCTGATGGACAGGGTGCGGGAGTTAAAGGGTTAAAGATACTGTAAGTCATGGCAGCGTGCGGTGGCTTATGGAGACATACAGCTACCCAGCATGTACACTCCCCGAAGACAGAATATACAGATTGGGCTGCAACATACTTCCTGTACGTTTGTCAAAACACCGAACACGCACCCATCAAGAAGAAGAAAAATAAGTCAGAACAGTAAAAAGATAAAGCATGTGTATTTCTCTAAGATTTCTACGTGTGTGAATGCAGATAACATCCTTTGTTTTATTTCAAAAGTCAGAACAGTCGTCGTGAACTCTGCAGAAGAAGGGTTAAAGGTTTAAATGTCGTATCCTAAAACGTCGTCAAATTGGCGGGAAGAGTGACGGTAATTTGATCGAAATACCGGAATTGGGTTCAAAATGGCAGCGATCGTGGCGGGTTTTTTGCTAGAATGCGATGCCATATACTCATTTTCAAGATCTCAATCACTGTCATCTGTTTATTGATGTGAAGTTTTCTCAAAATCATGATGCAATAATACGAGGAGGAACTTTAATGGATCACAGAATCAACTTGTCCACTTGTTGTTATTGAAAAAAGTACAATTATCTGCCATCATAAAAAATAGCTGTTTTTACGTCCGCTATTGATCAGTTTTAAGAATCACCAGGCTGTAGTTAATTGGATCATAACAGTCAAAACTGTAACTATTTTGTGAAGATTTGTTCGTTAGTTATGGAGACATTTCAAAATCAGTATGATTCGAACATTTGTAAAAAAAAAAAAGAAAAAAAAAGAGCAAAACAGCCTTTCCGTGTTTTTTTTTTTTTTCAAAATCTCTCCCGCATATCCATCATCCAATATCACACTTCAAAACAAACAAACAAACAAACACAAAAACAATCAAACAAACAAACAAGCAAACAAAAACAACTAACCAACCAACCAACCAAACCAACCAAACCAACCAACCAACCAACCAACCAACCAACCAACCAACCAACCAACCAACCAACAAACCAACCAACCCAACCCAACCCACCAACCAACCAACCATCCAACCATCCATCCATCCAACCAACCAACCCAACCCAACCAACCAACCAACCAACCAACCAACCAACCAACCAACCAACTAATCAACCAACCAACCAACCAACCAACCAACCAACCAACCAACCAACCAACCAGCCAACCAACCAACCAACCAACAACCAACCTACCAAGCAACCAAGCAACCAAGCAACCAAGCAACCAACCAACTAACCAACCAAACAAACAAAAGAACAAACAAACACACAAACACACAAACACAAAAAACAAACAAACAAACAAACAAACAAACAAACAAGCAAGCAAAAAACAACTAACGAATCAACCAACCAAACCAACCAACCAAACAACCAACCAACCAGCCAACCAACCAACCAACTAACCAACCAACCAACCAACCAACCAACCAACCAACCAACCAACCAACCAACCAACCAACCAAACAACCAATCCAACCCAACCAACCAACCAACTAACCATCCAACCATCCATCCATCCATCCAACCAACCAACCAACCAACCAACCAACCAACCAACCAACCAACCAACCAACCAACCGAACCCAACCAACCAACCAACCCAACCCAACCAACCAAGCGACCAAGCAAGCAAGCAAGCAAGCAAGCAAGCAAGCAAGCAAGCAAGCAAGCAAGCAAGCAACCAACCAACCAATCAACTAACCCAACCCAACCCAACCAACCAACCAACCAACCAACCAACCAACCAACCAACCAACCAACCAACCACTAACAACAAACCAACCAACCAACCAACCAACCAACCAACTAACAACAAACCAAACAAACAAACAAACAAAACAAACAATCAATCAAACAAACAAACAAAACAAACAATCAATCAAACAAACAAACAAAACAAACAATCAATCAAACAAACAAACAAAATAAACAATCAAACAAACAAACAAACAAACAAACAATCAATCAAACAAACAAACAATCAATCAAACAAACAATCAAAACAAACAATCAATCAAACAAGCAAACAAAACAAACAATCAATCAAACAAACAAACAAAACAAACAATCAATCAAACAAACAATGAAAACAAACAATCAATCAAACAAACAATGAAAACAAACAATCAATCAAACAAACAAACAAAACAAACAATCAATCAAACAAACAATGAAAACAAACAATCAATCAAACAAACAAACAAAACAAACAATCAATCAAACAAACAAACAAAACAAACAATCAATCAAACAAACAAACAAAACAAACAATCAATCAAACAAACAAACAAAACAAACAATCAATCAAACAAACAATGAAAACAAACAATCAATCAAACAAACAAACAAAGCAAACAATCAATCAAAACAAACAAACAAAACAAACAATCAATCAAACAAAACAAACAATCAATCAATCAAACAAACAATCAATCAAACAAACAAACAAAACAAACAATCAATCAAACAAACAAACAAAGCAAACAATCAATCAAAACAAACAAACAAAACAAACAATCAATCAAACAAAACAAACAATCAATCAAACAAACAAACAAAGCAAACAATCAATCAAAACAAAAAACAAAACAAACAATCAATCAAACAAAACAAACAATCAATCAATCAAACAAACAAACAAAACAAACAATCAATCAAACAAACAAAACAAACAAAACAAACAATCAATCAAACAAACAAACAAAACAAACAATCAATCAAACAAACAAACAAAACAAACAATCAATCAAACAAACAAACAAAACAAACAATCAATCAAACAAACAAACAGACCCATCAACATCCATCCAGTGCCGTAAGATCGGTGATTACCTTTTGGGTGCTATCTGTTTTATATACAAAACTGTTCATGACTATCACCCTATGATCTGCTTTCTCCTGTTTGCTGTTTGTACAAGACTACAAAATGATCACTGTGTCTGTCCTGTCCTGTCCTGTCCTGTGAAGTAGCTGCTAAATCCCTCCCACCTCCCTGGACACCCTGCCATGATGTCTGCGTGTCGTGCGGTTGTAGGCCTATATGTTCTGCAAACAGCCACTTCATATTTCCCAGGTTATATTCATCTAGTCTCTGTGAAGTCAGTACATCAATCTGGCAACAACAACAAAAATGAATAGATAAATAAATATATACATACGTAAATAGACAGACAGACAGACAGACAGAAAAAAAGAAGACAGACAGGCAGATAAATCGATAGATTGATAGATAGATAGACACACAGACGGACAGACAGACAGATAGATAGATAGGTAGGTAGGTAGATAGATAGATAGATAGATAGATAGACAGATAGATAGATAGATAGATAAATTAAACAAAACAGTAGATGAATAAATGAATGAATAAATGAATAAATAAATAAATAAGTGAATAAATAAATAAATAAATAAATAAATAAATAAATAAATAAATAAATAAATAAATAAATAAATAAATAAGTAAATAAAAAAAATAAAAAAACCGATATAGAAAGATTACAACCGTCGAAGATTATTAGGTTTTCTCGCCGATACAAACATGTGACTATAGACACATGCAGAACTGCGATATACATAGATTTGTTTATGTAGTACAAATACAACACACACACACACATACAAAAATATAAGCATACCCAGCCAACTAGCTAACAGCTAGCTAGCTAGTTAGTTAGCTAGCTAACCAAGTAATCAACTAACTGACTGACTGACTAGCTGACTGACAAACTGACTGACTGACTGGCTGACTGAAAGACTGACTGACTGACTGATTGATTGATTGACTGACTGACTGGCTGACCGACCAACCAACTAACCAACCAACCAACCAACCAACCAACCAACCAACCAACCAACCAACCAACCAACCAACCAACCAACAAACAAACCAACCAACCAACTGATTGACTGACTGACAAAACGCACTATCTCTGTATCTAACTAAATTCATCAACTAACTCGAAATTAGACGTATGTCCAATGCATCAACTTAAAGTTAAACAGAAAAGTCTGTAATAAAACGTTTCGTTTCGAGCACGAACACAGTGGCATAAAGAGAGACATGCTCACACACACAAACATACAGACTCAACCTCCAGTGCTCTGTTTAGTTTTCAAGAGAAACCTTATTGAAAAGGAGAACAAAAAAGAAAACCTCATTCCTACCTAGCATTATTCCAGCCGGATGTTTAAATGTCAAACATGCAGGCAAGAAGGGGAAATTCTTCAAGGCAATTTTTGCTGAGGGAGAAAAAAAAATTGTTGTTTTTGTGTTTCTCGTTTTTTGAATAACTGAGATCAGCTGGAAGTCTCTCTCTCTCTCTCTCTCTCTCTCTCTCTCTCTCTCTCTCTCTCTCTCTCTCTCTCTCTCTCTCTTCTCTCTCTCTCTCCCCCTCTCTCTCAGTGGTTTGTTGGTTGGTTTCGTTTTGTTTGGTTAGTTGTCTTTATCTTTCTGTATTTGTGACCTGTTCTCACGAATGGGGTCAC
>JAPXFY010000016.1:43197465-43202465 GCA_030674185.1 Monoplex corrugatus
TTATCCAACAGTATAAGTTATTAGATAACAACCATTTTCTTAACCTTCTCGTTCTTCGCATGCTGGCTTTTTTCTCATGTTTTCACTAGCCACCCAATGACGCGAACTTACTGAATCTTTAATGTGCATAGTTCATATTCTGTACGCGCATAGACACGAAGGGAGCTTAGGCACTGGCAGATCTGCACACATGTTGACCTGGGAGATTGGAACAATCTCTACCCTTTACATACCAGTCGGGGGTCTGGGCGGATCAAACCCAGAACTATTAGACTGGAAGTCTCATATCTTACCAAGATTATTCCAGGGACAGGCTGATAAAATACTAGAGTATAAAAAACAGAGACTAAATAAAACATAGGCTAGGTAAGGCCTCAGGATCTGGCCAGCTCATGGGTTTAGGGTGCAGGCTTAAAGGCTTGTGCCATGATTACCATACACATGGCAGCTGTGACGTTAGTGCATATGGAATTCGTTCCGAGCGCGGAGACGTCGTCTTGAGAAACTGACACTGAAACTGAAACGGGTTATAAGCATTTGGCCACCGCGCTCGTCAACACACAGAAAGAGGAAGAGACAGAGACACAAATGTGTATTTTCATATTCATTCTCATATTCATATTCATGTTCATATTCATATTCATATTCATATTCATATTCATATTCATATTCATATTCCACATTCATTTCTTTGTCACAGTGGATTATCTATAATGAGAAATTCGGGCTGCTGTCCCCTTTGAGAGCACGTCGCCGCAGTGCAGTGCCACCCATTTTTTTTTACTAAGATTTCAGAAAGGGAAGAAGGCTATTTGTCCTTCTAGGGGAGGGACCTGGAAATTCAACCTATCTCTCTAGTGTTTTATACCAAGGCGGCCAGACGGGCGAATGCCCCATTCTTCACGATTTTCAACTGCCGAGGGATGTGTAACGTGCGCAAGCTAGAAGGAACACGGGCCCGACTCGTTTTTTGTCATCTTCCGAAGGACATAGGACCATAGCAGTTTAATAGTTAAATAAAGAAAGTATGACAAAGTTTCGTCCAGCGGATTGTTCCATCATCCTTGCTATCTTTAAACAAAAATGCAGCTGTTCTAGTTTCATAGGAAATCAACAATGATCATTCAAAAAACATCATGAACAACATGTTTCAGTAAAAGACATTCTACATGGATTTCGATTGCTGTTGTAGTTGTTGTGTGTGTTGTTGATGGTGCTGTTGTTGTGCTTGATGTAGATGGTGTTGTTGTTGTTGGTGGTGGTATTTGTTGATGGTGGTGATAGTGGTGGCAGTGGCGGTGGTGATGGTGTCGTTCCTTATCTTTGTGTTTTGTTGTTGTTGTTGTTGTTGTTGATGGTGGTGGTGGTAGTTGTGGTGATGGTTGTGGTGGTGGTGGTGGTGATAATGGTGGTGATGGTGGTGGTTGGTGATGGTAGTAATGGTGATTGTGGTGGTCGTGGTGGTTTTGGTCTTCTTGTTTGTGTTGTTGGTGGTGGTGGTGATGATGGTGTCGTTCTTTGTTTGCTTGTTTGTGTTGTTTGTTGTTGTTATGGTTGCTATTGTTGTTGGTGGTGGTGGTGATGATGTTTGTGGATGTTGCGGCAGTGTGTTTTTTTGTTATTGTTGTTGGTGTTGGTGCTGGCGATGATGGCAGTGGTGATTGTGGTGATGGTGTCGATTTTTTGTTTGTTTGTGTTTTTGTTGTTGTTGTTGTTGATGATGATGGTGGCGGTGGTGGTGTTGTCATTCTCTTCTCGTTTATGTTGTATTGCTGTTGTAAATGCTGCTGTTGCTGTTGTTATTGTTGTTGTTGTTGTCGTTGTTGTTAATGTTGCTGCTGCTGTTGTTATTGTTGTTGTTGTTGTTGTTTTCGCTGTTGCTGCTGTTCCTTTAAAGTAGTGGTGTTGTTAAAGAGGAGAGATGGGCTGAAAACTTTGCCAGAGGGAAACATGTGGTGGGGAAACAGAGAATCAAGCGGAAATTGCCACTTTCCATCATGAAGGCCTGTTATGTTGTGACAGGCTGTGTTTGTTGACAAAAAAACAGCCTCTAGAATGTGCTTCTTCATTTTCATTTCAATTTTTTCCCAGGTTTTTGCCCCTTTCGTCTTCTGTCCATTTCTGTTTCTTCCTTCTGTCTATCTTCCCCATCTTCCTGTACTCCACTCTTTTTTTGCCTCTTTCTTCCTCCGTCCATTTCTCTTTCTTCCTTTTGTCCATCTTCCCTTCTTGGTTTACTTTACCCCTCTATTTTGTTGTTGTTATTGTTGTTGTTGTTGTTGTCTGTCTGTCTCTGTTTCTATGTCTTTCTATTTTTCTTTCCGATGTTTTGTGCGAAAAAGAGTTGGAACTAGATACCACTCACGTTTTTCCGTTAAGGTGTGGGATTTGTTCAAAAGTGATTCGCTGTATTCGGAGAATTCCATATGCGATCAACCCGGATCTACCAATGGTTATCTGGCAGATTTCTGGAGCTTGCACACACACCCACCCACCCACACACACACACACACCCCCCCCACACACACACCCCCACCACCACCACCCCCACACACCCCCTCCCCCACACACACAGAGTCTATGTGCTGGTAAGTTCAAGGGATGGCGACTGGGGAGAGAACCAACAAAACACTAACAGAATGATTGAAGTATTTAGATGGGCCGTGAGCGAACAAGCCAGCTTGTATGTTGTATCCCCCCCCCCCCGTGGGGATGCCGGGGGCTCTTTCAGTATGAATAGTATCCCCACCTTCTGGAAACTCTGTGCTAGAAATTTCCTTTTTTCTGTCACTCTCTTTGTTTCTGCCTTGTTCCTTTGCTTTTTGTCATTTCTTTCTATCCTTTGTTGGTCCATTCATCTGTATGTGTTCGATAAAGTCTTACGTACTTTTTTCTTAGGATTGATAATTGGGTACATGTATTAAATGCATTTTTTGGCTCTAGGGAGGTGAGATATGCGGAAGGAATTTTAGGTTTAGTGTCATTAGTCATGTTTCAGTTTGTATTCAGCTTTGTTTTTTTTAATCCCCTGTGCGATAAATTGGACGAAGTGGTGAATACGAGGACAATAGGACAAAGATGACAATGATCGTAACATCGACGACATCACTGAAGATGATGATAATGAAGATGCTTATACGACGAAAGTGACACTGATACTGATGTATTGATAAATCCTTTCAGCGTGGAGAACCACAACAAAGGCTACATGAAGTCCTTGGCTATGGTCCACCATACCGGAAGAGTCTTCTGGCCTCCCATCGTGCGCATGCGCAGCTCCTGCAAGATGGACATCACCTACTTCCCGTTTGACGATCAAATCTGTATAATGAAGCTGGGATCCTGGGCTTATGATGGATTTCAGGTCTGTTTTCTCTATGACAAAGAAATTATATTCATAGTTCGAGTTGTACTCTCATTTTTCCTCTTCTTGTTCCTTGCCTTAGTATTCCTTCTTCTCATCTTCTTCTTCTCTTTCCCTTTCTTCTTGTTCTTCTTGTTCTTGTTCTTCTTTGTATCGCTCTTCTTCTTTGTTTTTTTTCCTTCTTCTTCTTGCTCTTCTTCTTGTTTTTTTCATCATCATCATCATCATCATCATCATCATCATCATCATCATCATCATCATCATCATCATCATCATCATCATCATCATCTTCATCATCATCATCATCTTCATCTTCTTCTTCTTCTTTTTCTTCTCCTCCTCCTTCTTCTTCTTCTTTTTCTTCTCCTCCTCCTCTTTCTTCTTCTTCCTCGTCCTCCTCATTTTTTTCTCTCTCTCTGTCTGTCTGTCTGTCTGTCTGTCTATCTGTCTGACTGTCTCTCTGTCTGTCTGTCTGTCTGTCTGTCTCTCTCTCTTTCACTCTTTCTCTTTCTCTGATTCTTCTTTTCCTTATTCTTTTATTCTGTTTTCCTTTAGCGTGCTTCTTTCAATATCACGTATGAAAGGTAATGAGCACTCTATCAGCCAATGATGCCTGTGTCCATAACCTGCAGGTGGACGTGACCAACCGCACGGAGAACATCGACCTCACCAACTACGTGGACAACGGAGAATGGGAGTTGATAGGGACCAAGGTCATCCGCAACGTGCACTACTACCCCTGCTGCCCTGAACCTTTCCCCGACATTAAGTTCTACCTCCACATCAGGAGGCGCGTCTTGTACTATCTGCTGAACGTCATCGTCCCTTGTATGCTGTTGTCTAGCCTTTCTCTGACTGGTAAGATGACGTTTTGTGGCGTTATGTGGCGTTATATGACGTTTCTTTCTTGACTGCTCCTGTCTAGTCTTTCTCTGGCTGGTAAAGATGACGTTTTGTGGCGTTATGTGGCGTTATATGACGTTTCTTTCTTGACTGCTCCTGTCTAGTCTTTCTCTGACTGGTAAAGATGACGTTTTGTGGCGTTATGTGATGTTATATGACGTTTCATATCTACTTCTGTCTACTCTTGACTGCTGTTGTTTGTCTTTCTCAGGCTGGTGAAGATGAGATTTTGTGGCGTTATTTGACGTTATTAAGTGTTTCTCAACCTGCTGCATGTCTTTCTCTAATTGGTAAAGATATATTTTTGTGGTGGTATTTAACGTTACACAGCGTTTCTTCACTGCTCTTCTAGTCTTTCTCTGACCTTAAGGTGGTGTTTTTTTGCGTTACATGTCAGTTATATAGCGTTTCCTGAATGCTGCTGTCTAGTCTTTCTCTGACTGGTAGAGATGACGTTTTGTGGCGTTTTTTGATGTTACGAGGGTTGTTCAATTTAAGATGTCACCACCCCCTAAAAAACGTACCTTCATCTCAGCAACTTGAAACTTTTACATCCCCTCGAAGTATTCTCCGTTGGCTAGGATGCAAAGTTCAAGCCTCCTACGCCAATTCTCAAGCGCCCTCTGATAGTCGGTTTTAGGCAGACCAGACAACTCTGATCTTACGGCTTTGGCGAGGTCTTGTACCCGGTCAAACTTACGCCCAGCGAGCTTTTCCTTCAGAACAGGGAACA
>JAPXFY010000016.1:43212465-43227465 GCA_030674185.1 Monoplex corrugatus
AGAAGAAGAAGAAGAAGAAGAAGAAGAAGAAAGAAGAAGAAGAGAAGAAGAGAAGAAGAAGAAGAAGAAGAAGAAGAAAAAGGAGGAGGAGGAGGAGGAGGAGGAGGAGGAGGAGGAGGAGGAGGAGGAGGAGGAGGAGAACAAGAAGAAGAAGAAGAAGAAGAAGAAGAAGAAGAAGAAGAAGAAGAAGAAGAAGAAGAAGAAGAAAATATACTAGGCAACATACAAACTGATTCCTTGATTCTCGAGCATGGAATATATTTCACATCATAATGGTAGTAAATAAAGTAAAGTATGACATTTTTACCGTCATGATATCAGTTTTACTTGTCTCTGGTATCTTTAACATCAGTCTTGTGTGTCTGCTAAATATACGATAGAGCAAATTTCCAACATCCCCTCTTCTTTATCTACACATACACATACACAAGCGCGCGCGCGCACGCACGCACACACACACACACACACACACACACACACACGGTGTACGCACGCAAACACGCATGCACGCGAACACACCCTCCTCCACACATACACATAGACATACACACGCCAGACCTAAGATAACAAGAAGATGTTATCTTGTGCTGAATGTTCTCTCTTGCACTAAACTGGAAAAACGAAACGAAACAAAACAAACAAACAAAACAAACAAACAAACAAAATCAAACAGAGATGGTCAAAACAATCTAATAATCTCTCTTTTTACTCAAAAATATCATTCAGATTGTCCACATTTGGTATTAACTTTAGATCTCTATGACCTTGAAGAAGATTCAGTTGAGACAGAACTTGAAATTCATGGAAAACAACGATAGACTGTGACAACAGTGCAGACGTTGTCAGATGATGCTGAGAAAGGGCTGTTTTCAGATCGTAAAAAAACAAACCAAACCAAACCAAACCTAACCAAACCAAACCAAACCTAACCAAACCAAACCAAACCTAACCAAACCTAACCTAACCAAACCAAACCTAACCAAACCTAACCTAACCAAACCAAACCAAACCAAACCTAACCAAACCAAACCAAACCAAACCAAACCCGCTGACATCAGGTCGTTTTTTTCCCCTTCTCATTCATCTTTCCTGCTTTACCTGCCAAAAATTACAAATTCGCAAATCCTTGATGATCCTCTGTTTTCATTCAGATTCATGCAGAAACAGCTGAGAAAGTCTTGCTAATAACTTTTTGTGGCAGGGAAGCAGACACAGACACAGACACAGAGCACAGACAGACATACGCACTGACAGACAGGCAAACACGCAGAGAGTCAGTCAGTCAGACAGACAAACAGGCAGACACACAGACACACGCACACAAACACACACACACACAGAGTCAAACAGGCAGACACACACACACACGCGCACACACACACACACACACACACACACACACACACACACACACACACAAACCTTCCTCATGTCGATATTGGTATGAAGACATGTCGTTTGTCTTTATAGGAAGAGTGAACAGGAAAAGAGTTGAATTATATTCTCATGTGGAAAAAAGGTGTGTTTGATACGGTTGTAGGCAATCTGAACTAAACATGTCTAAACTGACATAATTGTTTATGCTGTTTCATGCCACAAAGATGAGAATGCCTAAATACTTTCAGTCATAGTTTCCATTGTGTGTTTTACGTGTGTGTGTGTGTGTGTGTGTGTGTGTGTGTGTGTGTGCGTGCGTGCGTGCGTGTGTGTGTGTGTGTTTTCTGTGTGCGTGTGTGTGTGCGTGCGTGCGCGTGTGTGTGTGTGTGCGTGTGTGTGTGTGTGTGTGCGTGTGTGTATGCGTGTATGTGTGTGTGCGTATGTGTGTGTATGTGTGTGTGTGTATGTCTCTGTGCGAGTATATGAACATGTGTGTGCATCAATATATGTATATATATATATATATATATACATATATATATATATCGATATACACACATTATGTACATGTGTGTGTGTGTATGTAACACTCTTGCATGTATTATGAATGCCTAATGAATGAAGATATGTATGCAAGTCTATATGTGTTGTGTCTTATATTTTCCAATATCAATAGAAAAAAATAGTAAAGAGAAAACATCGGCATTCCGATATTTTTCGGATGCCTGTATGCGCGTCGTCTCGCCCACACTGTGCAGACAGTATGTTGCTGTGCAGTCTGCATACTCCGTCTTCAGTGGGCTTTCATGCTTAATTTTTCCCCCGTTTCCATAAGCCAGTCACCGATATGATTTACAGGATCTTTAACGTGTGTATTTGATGTTCTGTATATGTATACACACGAATGGGAGTGTAAGCACTGACAGGTCTGCACGCATGTTAACTTGCGAGACGGGCAAAGTCCCTCCCCACCCACCATCTCTCTTTCAGCCACCTAAAGTCCGTTGTTGGACGTAGGCCTTCCCCAGCTGTTTCCAGTCACTTCGTTCCAGCGCTTTTCCTCTCCAGTTCTTGTCAAATCCTTCCATGTCATGTCTCCATCTAGTTTTCTGTCTTCTTCTATTGAGAGTGCCGTCTATTGGTATCCAGAACGTGGTTTTTGTTGTCCAATGATTGTCCATTCTCTGGGTGAAATGTCTTGCCCAGTTCCATTTCAGTCCGTTGATCCACTCAACCGTTTTGCGATCTTTCCAGTTGTTACCAAGCATGATTCTTTCATGTGCTCGCTGCATGATTCTTAGTTTCAAAGCGAGTTTTTTCTCTCTCGTTTGATTCTACGTTTCTGCACCGTAGGTGAATGCGGGCAGAATGCATTGGTCGTAGACTTTTCGTTTCAGGACAGTTGGAATTTTGTTGTTCTTGAAAACCGAGCTTGCTCTTCCAAACGTTTGCCAGCCAAGGGTTATCCTAGTTCTGGGGATTGGTTCTCCACGTGTAGGTCGTCCAACAACTCGAGTAAGAAATCGGTTGTTGTCTGGTAACCCTGGGGACGGGAGGAAACCCCGAGCTAGTGTCAGTTCGGTTTCAGTTTCTCAAGATGACGTCTCCACGCTCGGAATGAATTCCTTATGCACTAATTTCACAGGTGCCATGTGATGGACAAGATCCAGAATGCTCACGGCACAAGCCTTAATCCTTCACATAAACCCACGAGCTGGCCAGGTCCTGAGGTCCTAACTAGATAGTTCCGTAACCCTGGGGTCGTAGGGGAGTGATGAGGCAGAGACCTCAACTTTTCCCGGGGCCAGCGCTACGCGTGCGGCGCCTATCCCCTCTCCCTACCTTCACATTCATATTCAAGTGGTTTTTTTTTTATTAACCAAGACTTCAGAAAGGCAAGAAGGCTACTTGGTCTTCAGGGGATGAAACCTGGGAAATCAAACTATCTCTCCAATGAGTTATACTGAGGCAACCGGGCAATGCCCTGCTCTTCACGATTTTCACTTCAGAAAGACAAGAAGGCTAATAAGTCTTCAAGGGGTTGGACCTGGGAAATCAAACCATCTCTCCAATGTTTTATACCAAGGCAACCAGGCAAGCCCTGCACTTTACGATTTTCAACTGCCGTGGGATCTTAAGCGTGCGCAGCCAAAAGGCACACGGGCCCCGACTCGTTTTTCGTCCCTTTCCGACTATACGTTCAGTTCGATTTTCCTGTCAAACTGAGGAGAAAAGTTGAGCTAACTCTCCCCTCCCCCCTCCCGCAACTGCCAACTCGTCTAGGGCCAGTGTGGCAGATATAGTCTATTCCTTCCCATGCAAGACAAAAAACAAATACGAAAAGTCTCCACCCAATACCACACGGATCGAAATCAGGACTCTCTGATTGTAAGTCCGATGTTTTCCCACTTGATTAGGGTACCCGTCAATTAAAGTGATTTCACAAGTCGCCGTGATGTAGTGGGTTACGCAACGGACTACCGACTGGAAGGTTGCTGGTTCGAATCCCCTTCAGACCCTTCAAAATATATATCATTGTGGGATTTTTCGGACCTATCCGGCTCCTACTCAGAGTTGGGCGTGCTATGGGCGAACTATCCGTTATTCATTTATTTAACTTGTTTAAAGCAGACCCCACCCTTCCAAGTCGCGATGAGAGCAGGAGGGGGGGGGGGGGCATAGGGCTAACAATCCAGTCCCAGAAAAAGAAATCCAAAACAAGTACGACTGCCCGCGTTCAAGCAAACAGGAACCAAGAAAAAAACAACACGAAAACAGAATTGGAACGTGTATCTAATACAACCAGACAAGACAGACGCAAACTTTCGGCCAACTGGCCTTTGTCAAGCGTAAACGTAAGATCACTGATTGTAGTCCTTTACTCCCACTGGACAAAACAGCAGGGAAGTTTTAGTTTTTTTCCCTAATTTCTGTATTTGGTGTCTGTTCGTTTGTGATCTTACGTTTTTGTTTGACAAAGGCCAGTTGGACGAAACTTTGTGCTTGTTTTGTCTGGTTATATCAAATACGTGTTCGGATTCTGTTTTCGTGTTTGTTCTGGTTCCGGAAAAAGAAAGCCAACTAAAACAGCAACAGGAAGAACCGACGCTGAATGAATAAAACAAACAGAGAAAAGGAATAAGCAAACTCTACAAATACTTATGGCTCGCCACCCACGCAATCCACGAGAAGTGGATTTTTAAAAACTACCCTACAGTCGAGTATTTTCAATGACACAATTTTAATTCTTGAAATCAAAACATCAACCATCAAAAAAATGATAAAAACAACCACAACCACCAACAATAACAACAAACAAACAAACAGAAAACTATTCAACCAAATCAAACAAATCGAAAAAAACTGTCAGTATATTAATCTCCAAATGTGTACAGCAATAAAGAAAAGGATTTTATTTATTTTACTTTTCCATACATTTTTTCAATCGAAATTGTATGCAAGAAAATCAAAGAATCTTATCATAGTCTTGTCTTTTTTCGCGATTCTTTTTTCAAGATCGCCGGCGTATATGCAGGTATGTATGTAATATATATAATATATACATATATATACATATATATATATATATATATATATATATATTTATATATATTTATATATATATATATACATATATATATATATATACACATATATATTCAAAAAGCTTTTTCTTTGGATTATCATACAAGAAACTTTTTCTTCGGATTATCATACAAGCAGCCCCAAAATTACTTTTTAGCTTACTAACATCAAGACTAAGAACAAACTTGAAGCGACTGAAATGTGGTTTCTAAGAAGAATGTTGAAAGTTCCATGGACAGCAAAGAAAACAAACGAGACAGTCTTGAAGGAGGCAGACACAAAAAAGAGATCATTGATAAAGACGATTAGGAAAAGACAAGCAACATTCATAGGCCATTTTATGAGCAAAAAACTGCCTGATCACAACAGGAAAGTTGGGTGGAAAGAGAGCACAAGGTTGACCCGAGGAGAAAAAATCGGAAGGACTTGCAGAGTGGCTGGGGACAGAGAGGGTGGGAGATGTACTTGCAGCGACAAGGGACAGATTCGCATGGAAGGTCATGATCGGCAATGCCATGCGTCAGGACACATGATGATAAACATCAGGACTGTTTCCGGGCCAGGAGATATTAAAAAAGAAAAAAAGAAAGGAAAAAAAAAACGACGAAGAAATCTCTTATTTGCAAGTTCTGCTGGCTGGTGTTCTTATGAATTATTTGGGTTATCTGTGTGTAATCTAACAGAAGGATTATTATTTCTTTTGTCATAATCCACATATTAGCATTGTATGGTTTTCATTCATGCTTACATACAATTGTTTTCATATATGAGCATCGGATTTTACTTATGGTTTTCACCATTTCATTGAACCGATTTGTATACATTGAAAATAAAGTTGTTGATAAAAAAAAAATCTACTGGTCGACAGCCGCCACAATTTGTCAGTCAGCCTTCTTACAAGGTCATCATGATGGTCCCACAAAAATAAACATTGTCATAGGGGAGTGAGGTGGTAGAGACCTGGATGTTTTTCGCTACCTTTTAGAGGGCGGATTCTACACTTCTACCTCACTGCTTCACCTTCCCCAAACGCTGAACAGGAGCAGGAACCCATACTTTCCCAATGTTGGAATAGACTCGGAGGCTTCAGATATAAAATTTCCAGAACAAAGCTTGAACTCGTGCGTTCACAATGAAAGGTGTTTCAAGTTTGGTGCATAGGTTTATTCAAGAAGGATTCAATTCATTGCACCGGGGCAATTCCATATATGCTCCACCCAAATCTGTCAGCAATTAACTGGTGGACTTCCTGAGCCTGCCCAAAACCCTTCACACAGGCAAATTCTTGAAATGGGGTGCAAGGGTAGACAGAACTATGAAACGCTAGGCTGGCACCACCAGAATGATGGAAACATTAAGATGGGTAGCCAGTACCTGAATTCCCTCCAGGACATCAATCATTTTTCATCACGCGTTAAAGAACATGGAAATCACGGCAGTAGTTAGCTCATGGAAACATGAAAACAACCAGCATGAACGCCCACCGAAGACGGAGTATGCAGACTGTGCAGCAACATACTGCCTACACATCGTAAGCAAAGCAAAGTGCATAAATACATTTGAAAAAATTCAAGCCACTTAAAAAAAAAAAAAAGAAAAAGTGAATTTTGCAAGCGAGATGTTTCTTCGTCACTTTGACCGTCTTCTTTCTGTTCTTTTCGTAATGACAATGAACAATATTTTCATCCTTTATTCAATCCATCCATACATTTCAGCACCATCCAGGGGTCCAGACCCCTCCCCAGAGGCTGGGATCCGACTCGGGACTGATGCTTGCTCTTTGTGCCGGTACTTGGGAAGCCATCCAGGTGTCCAGTCTCTTCAGCATCATTCTCAACGTTTGGGGATCTGTACTGGCCAGATCGTGACGTTCTTCAGGATCATCTGTACATTGGCACACAGACACACTGATAAGACAAGACAGGCAGGTGTGGTGCATACCCGCGCGCATGCAGACACACGCGCACGAGAACGCAAAAAAGTACACGCAGGTATGAGGCACGAGACATTAGAGCATCTAGTCACAACAGAAAAGCTGGAGGGAAAAAGAGCACCAGAGGTGGACCCAGGGAGAAAACGTTGGTCGCACTTGCGGAGGGGATGAAGACAGAGAGGGTGGGAGATGTACTTGCAGCGACAAAAGATAAATACATTTGGAGGGCCATGATGACCAACGCCATACGGCAGGGCACATGATGATGATGATGATGATGCTTAACCCTTTGACTCCCGCACCATGTCCATCCGCATTCTGCATTGTCATCCATGCTGGGAAAGTAAAAATTTAATCCTTTGATTCTCTCCAACCTATCCACTATGCAAGACGAGAATAGGAGTGCATGCAAGACAAGAATAGGAGTGCATGCAAGACAAGACAGCAGGAGTGCACGAAAGACGGCATGCAAGACGAGACATTAGGAATGCATGCAAGATGAGACGGTAGGAGTGCATGCAAGACGAGAATAGGAGTGCATGCAAGACAATACAATTGAAGTGTATGTAGGATGAGACAGTAGGAGTACATGCAAGATAAGACCGTAGGGGTGCATGCAAGACGAGACAGTAGGAGTGCATGCAAGACAAGACAATAGGAGTGCATGCAAGACGAGACAATAGGAGTGCATGCAAGACGAGACAGTAGAAGTGCATGCTAGATAAGACAGTAGGGGTGCATGTAATTCGAGACAATAGGGTGCATGCAAGACGAGACAATAGGGGTGCATGCAAGATGAGACAATAGGGGTGCATGCAAGACGAGACAATAGGGGTGTATGCAAGACGAGACAATAGGGGTGCATGCAAGACGAGACAATAGGGGTGCATGCAAGATGAGACAATAGGGGTGCATGCAAGATGAGACAATAGGGGTGCATGCAAGATGAGACAATAGGGGTGCATGCAAGACGAGACAATAGGGGTGCGTGCAAGACGAGACAATAGGGGTGCATGCAAGACGAGACAGTAGGAGTGTATGCAAGACGAGACAATAGGGGTGCATGCAAGACGAGACAATAGGGGTGCATGCAATATGAGACAATAGGGGTGCGTGCAAGACGAGACAATAGGGGTGCATGCAAGACGAAACAATAGGGGTGCGTGCAAGATGAGACAATAGGGGTGCGTGCAAGATGAGACAATAGGGGTGCATATCAAGACGAGACAATAGAGGTGCATGCAAGACGCTAGACAATAGGGGTGCATGCAAGATGAAACAATAGGGGTGCATGGAAGACGAGACAATAGGGGTGCATGCAAGACGAGACAATATGGGTACATGCAAGACGAGACAATAGGGATGCATGCAAGATGAAACAATAGGGGTGCATGGAAGACGAGACAATATGGGTACACGCAAGACGAGACAATAGGAGTACATGCAAGACGAGACAGTAGGAGTACATGCAAGACGAGACAATAGGGGTGCATGCAAGACGAGACAATAGGGGTGCATGCAAGACGAGACAATAGGGGTGCATGCAAGACGAGACAGTAGGAGTACGTGCAAGACGAGACAGTAGGAGTACACGCAAGACGAGACAATAGGGGTGCATGCAAGACGAGACAATAGGGGTGCATGCAAGACGAGACAATAGGGGTGCATGCAAGACGAAACAATACGAGTACATGCAAGACGAGACAGTAGGAGTACATGCAAGACGAGACAGTAGGAGTACATGCAAGAGACAATAGGGGTGCATGCAAGACGAGACAATAGGAGTACATGCAAGACGAGACAATAGGAGTGCATGCAAGACGAGACAATAGGAGTACATGCAAGACGAGACAATAGGGGTGCATGCAAGACGTTCAAGATGGATCTGGGAGCAGTGGTTCTTGTCTCTCCTGATTGGTTACAGCTTTGCAAGCGCTGTAGTTATTTGAGCAGTTTTTGAGAGGACATTTGACTTTGATTATCAGTTTGTGTATTATTATTATCATCATCATCATCATCATCATCATCATCATCATCATCATCATCATCGTTATTGATATTATTATTATTATTATTATCATTATTATTATATCATTATTATTATTATTATATTATTATCATTATTATTATTATTATCATTATCATTATTATCATTTTCATTCTTCTTCTTATTCTTGTTAATATTATTATCATTATTACTATTGTTGTTGTTATTAGCAGCAGCAGCAGCAGCAGCAGCAGCAGCAGCAGTAGTAGCAGTAGTAGCAGTAGTAGTAGTAGTAAGTGGTAGTACTTCTACTACTACTACTTCTACTACTACTACTACTACTACTACTACTACTACTACTACTACTACTACTACTACTATCATTTCCGAATCAAGCTACGTACAGACTTACCTCGGATGTTGTAGAGCTGAGGTTTCCATTCTTTCTTATGACCTTGTCTCGTCATCTGCGCTGTTACGTTTTCGACGTCAGTGTGGTGGTTGTCTTGTGATGTGGAGGTAGGTGCAGGATACCAGTCATTGAGACTGCCTGGGGACCCCGTCATCAGTTTGAAGTCCTTGTATCTGTGAAACTTTATACTTTCAGCACACGTTCTAATATTAGTACAACTACAGCAACAACTAATAAATTTGCTTGATTTTCTTTTTTTCCACACACACACACACACACTCTCTCTCTTTCTCTCTCTCTCTCTCTCTCTCTTTTTTTTTACATTTTTGCTTTTAACTCGTTTTCCACAAGGTACAAAAGCACATGCAAGACTAGAAGTTGCAAAAAAAACCCCCAAATGTAATTACGACAACAATGACAAGAATATACAAAATAATTAACATGCAAGTGGTTGAATTTTTATAGGAACATTAATAAAGAAGATTAGGACAAAAACAAATAAGCAACATCTATAGGACATTTTATGAGGCAAGAGAAATTAGAGCACCTAGTTACAACAGGAAAGCTGGAGGTAAAAAGAGCACCAGGTAGACTCATGTAGAAAACATTGGACGGACTTGCAGGGTGGCTGAGGGCAGAGATGGTGGGAGATGTACTTGCAGCGACAAGGGACAGATTCATTGGTAGGGAGGGCCATGATTGCCAACGTCATGGGGCAGGGCACATGATGATGATGATGACGCGGTTGAAGAACATTGATGTTCATACATCATATCTAAAATCTATACTTGCATGAAACATGGCTACAAAACTATAAGCACGAAAATAATTGATAATAATATATGAGTTATCAATTAGAGCTGAGGTTTCCATTCTTTCTCATGACTATGCCCCGTCTTCTGTGATGTTACGTTTTCGTCACCAGTGTGATAATAATACATAATTGATAATAATATATAGTGTGTGTCAAAGGCAGATGTGATGCGTCTAGTGTGTCGGCTAGTGACTGCGTGCTGGTCACCTCTCACTTTCAGCCTGCACCACTGGCTAGCACTGCTGCTTGCAGCTATGCGAAAAGAAGAGCAGAAGGCGTAAGTCTCTTCCTGTCAGTGCATAGCCTCTCCATCAGCAAGCCCTACGTTATGCCTCCTCGTGGCGACATGCAATAACTGAGCACCTGACGGACTCAGGCTAAATCTCGAGGGACTCGAAGGAGGTCTGGCCCCCAGACGTGCGGCACGCAGGCCCACCGGCGTGTGGATATGCCCTCGTGCCCACGAACCAGATCCCCAAGCTATGGGTAAATAGCTCCACTGCCTTGTGGACATCTCGGGAGAGAATAAGGCTAAAGGAGTAAACCCTGAAAAAAAATCACCCTACTGCCTTGTAGGTTTCGTAGGAACGACAAAGACTAGCGGAGAGACCGTAAACAAACCGATGGAAGGCAAGGGGAAACCACCATCGTATTCTCCCTAGAAAAATCATGGACAGACAAAACAAGATGAATGAAGATAACGACGTAAATAGATGTTCCTATGGAACACCTTTGTCCGGTAGGGACCGTCATGCGGCGCAGGTGACACCAAACCGTCTTCAAGCTACTGCCACCAACCTCAGAAATACCAAAATCGCAACATGGAACATCAGAACATTGTTGTAAAAAGGTAAATCAGACAATATCAAAATGGAGATGGAAATACTTAACATTAGTATTTTAGGACTAGGAGAAGTGAGATGGAAGGGGCAGGTATGATAACATCAGGAGAGTATACAGTAATATATTCTGGTGGAAACTCATATGAAAGAGGAGTAGGCATCGTAATGGACAGGGACAAAGCAAAAGCAGTTAAGGGATACTGGGCTGTGTCCGACAGAGTCTTGCTGGTCAAACTGGGAGGCAGACCATTTAATATCAACATCATTCAGGTGTATGCACCAGCATCCTCAAGTACTCAGGAAGACATCGACAACTTCTACGAAGTATTAGAGATGGCCAAGGCCCAATGTAAATCACAAGAAGTTATAGTAATAATGGGAGATTTTAATGCTTAAGTGGGACAGGATAGGGTGGAGGATATAGTTGGATTTCATGGCCTTGGTGCACAAAATGAGAGGGGAGGGAAACTTGTAGAACGGGCACAGATGAATGAATTCATAATAGGAAGCACCTGGTTTGAGCAGCCTAATGGAAGAAAATGGACTTGGATGAGTCCAGGAGATAATACCAAAAACCAGATTGACTACATCCTGATTAATAAAAGATTTAGAAATTCTTTACTGTCAGCAAAAACTCTCCCAGGCGCAGACTGTAACAGTGACCACAATCTTGTAGTGGGAAGATTAAGCCTGAAATTAAGGAAAAGAAAATAGACCAAAAGCAACAGCAAACTAAATCTTGGACTCTTAAAGACAGATGAAGTGATACGTAAAAAAATTAATGTACAAGTTCAAAACAAATTCAATGCTCTGGAAGACGTTAGTGACCGTGAGGAACAATGTACAAAGTTGAGAAATTCGATAAATGACGCTTGTGAAGAAATCCCTGAAGTAGATAGAAAAGCAAAAAAGAACTGGATGACAAAATAAATTTTAGGCTTGATGGAGGAACGGAGGAAGGCCAAGAGAAAAGAGGAGTATACATGAAGATAAACAAAGAAATCAGGAATATGTGCAATGAAGCTAAGGAAGCTTAGCTGAAAACAAAATGCACAGAAATAGAAGACCGACACAAACCTGATCCTAAGGGTATGTAAAGACGAACTGAAGAAATTGTCCACAGGAAAAATACATGCACATCAACAGGTTGCTTAAAACTGAAAGATGGTAAGCTTATCATGGAAAAAGACAAAATATTAGACAGATGGGGAGAGTACATTAAAAACCTTTTTGAAGATGACAGAAACGAAGAACACATTATAAAAAAGAACGCTGAAGGACCACCCATAATGAAAGATAAAGTTAGAGCAGCACTTAAAAAGATGAAACCAGGAAAAGCCCCAGGACCAGACAATATTACTACAGAGATGATTGAAGCCCTGGAGGAATTTGGTATTGAAAAAATAAAAGTTCTCCTAAATGAAATTTACGACACTGGGAAAATCCCTAAAGGTATGTCAAAATCAATTTTCGTTGCACTTCCAAAGAAGACAGAGGCTATAGAATGCCAACTCCATCGCACAATCAGTTTGATGAGTCATTTAGTCATTTAACAAAATCCTATTAAGAATAATCATGATGAGGACAAGGAATAGAATCAAAAGAGAAATAGTAGATGAACAGTGTGGATTCGTGGAAGGGAAAATAACTATTAATACCATATACATCCTAAGAACTATCATAGAGAGGTCAGTCGTGATGAATAAGGATTTATATTTATGCTTTGTTGATTATACCAAGGTTTTCGATTGGGTAAGACATGAAGAATTAATCAAAGACTCAATATTGATGGAAAGACTCAATATTGATGGAAAAGATTTACGAATAATCAGAAATATGTTTTGGGAAAAAACAGCTGCAATGAGAAAAAAACCACACGATATAAGCTCTTTCCAAAACATCAAAAGAGGAGTCAGACAGGGTTGTGTTTTGTTACCAGATCTGTTTTCACTTTACAGCGAAAACATCATGAGAAACCTGGAGAAAGACCCTGGATTAAAGGTTGGAGGAAAAATAATAAACAACATTCGATTCGCAGATGACACCGTGCTAATTGCAGAAAATGAAAGGGACCTACAAAACCTTGTGAATATACTAGAAATAGAAAGCAAAGGTAAGGCATTGGAACTAAACAGCAGGAAGACTGAAGTCATGGTGATCAGTAAAAAACATGAAATCCCCTCATGCAAAATAGCAGTGGGAACGACCATTTCACAAGACGGCAGATGCACATCAGAAGTAGCCAGCAGAATCGGCCAAGCCAAACAGCATTCAAGAAGATGACAAACATTCTTACCAACAAATGCCTATCAATTAACATCAGGAAGAGAGTTCTTGAATGTTATATAGAACCAGTACTGTTGTAGGGTTGTGAGGCGTGGGCAGTCAACAAGCAAAGCCAGAACTAGATTGAGGCAGCCGAGATGTGGTTTCTAAGAAGAATGTTGAGAGTTCCAAGGACAGCAAAGAAAACAAACGAGACAGTCTTCATGGAGGCAGACACAAGAAGATCATTCATAAAGAAGATTAGGAAAAGACAGGCAACATTTATAGGCCATTTTATGAGGAAAGGGGAATTGGAGCATCTGATCACAACAGGAAAGCTGGAGGGAAAGACAGCACGAGGTAGACCCAGACAGAAGATACTAGACGGACTTGCAGAGTGGCTGGGGACAAGGAGGGTGGAAGAGATACTTGAGGCAACAAGAGATAGAGACAGATGGAAGTCCATAATCGCCAACGCCATGCAGCAAGGCACCTGATTTTGATGATGATTTTATATGAGTGCTTCTGATTCAATTTCCCAGTTGATCGGAGAGATTAGCAGGTATGCTGGTCCTCATGGCCTGGAGTGGGTCTTCATGTGGGACACAAGACCGATCCTGGAGACACATGTACTTTCTGACACATGTTTTTTTTCTCCAGGCACTGCAGGAGAAGTCCTGCGGGCTTGAGTTCTGCATCCGCAGAGAGAGAGAGAGAGAGAGAGAGAGAGAGAGAGAGAGAGAGAGAGAGGGGGGAGAGAGGGAGAGAGTGAGAGAGAGTGAGAGAGAGAGAAAGAGACAGAGAGACAGAGACAGAGACAGAGACTGAGATAGAGACAAAGACGGGAGAGACAGAGAGAGAGAGAGCGACAGAGACAGAGAGAGACAGAGAGACACAGAGAAAGAGACAGAGGAGGGAGAGAGAGAGAGAGACAAAGAAAGAGACAGAGAGAGGAGTGAGAGGGAGAAAGAGAGAGGGAGAGAGAGAGGAGGGGAAGGAGAGAGGAAGAAAGAGAGATGGAGAGAGAAAGGGAGGGAGGAAGAAAGAGAGAGAGAGAGAGAGAGAGAGAGGGAAAGAAAGAAAGAAAGAGAGAAGGAAGGAGATATCAGACAGACATCGCTATCATAACGCTGGCACTGTAGATAATCCAAGGTCTTTACTATCGCACTCCCTTGGAACCCAGACCTACAGACAGGTTTTGACCTTTTTTGTGCTGTGGAGGGGGTTTTGGTACTGTTTGTCTAAGCATTTCTTTACTTAATGATTACATTGCTCTGACAGCTTTATGGAGCGCATATGGTATCACCCACACACCAACTCCTGCATGCTTATGCGAGTAACCCATATGTGCAAAGAAAAAGGTGCACACAAGAGTATATACGGATCGGCGAGTGCATAATGTACTTGTGCACATCCATAAAAAAAACAATATAAACGATTTGAGTCCACAAATACACAAAAGTAATAATATTTATCTTCAACTTCTATTTTTTTTCTCAGTCTACCGACACACACATTCACACACATGCACACACGCACACACACGCACACACACACCACACACACACACACACACACACACACACACACACACACACACACACATCACTTACCGGATGCCTGTGCGGCTACCATCAATATTGTAGACAAACTCGTCCCTGTTGCTGGGTGCACCTGTACTCAACATGTCCCACTGGTTGACACCGTCTATTCCTTTTTCTGAAACATAGCGTTAAAGCCATGTCACACGTACAATATACAAGTAGTGTGTGTATGTGTGTGTGT
>JAPXFY010000016.1:43232465-43234965 GCA_030674185.1 Monoplex corrugatus
AAACAGGGGCTACAGAATGCAAACTCCATCGCACAATCAGTTTGATGAGTCATGTAACAAAAATTCTATTAAGAACAAACATAATGAGGACACGAAAAAGAATCAAAAGTGAAATAGCAGAAGAACAGTGTAGATTTGTCGAAGGGAATGGAACTATTAATGCCATATACATCCTAAGAACTATCATAGAGAGGTCAGTTGAGATGAATAAGGATTTATATTTATGCTTTGTTGATTATACCAATGTTTTCGATCGGGTAAGACATGAAGAATTGATCAACCAACTAGAAAGACTCAATATTGATGGAAAAAATCTACGAATAATCAGAAATATGTATTGGGAACAAACAGCTGCAATGAGAATAGAAAACGATATAAGCTCTTTCCAAAGTATCAAAAGAAGAGTCAGACAAGGTTGTATTTTGTCACAAGATCTGTTTTCCCTTTACAGCGAAAACATCATGAGAAACCTAGAGGAAGACCCTGGATTAAAAGTTGGAAGAAAAATGATAAACAACATTCGATACACGGATGACACCGTGCTAATTGCAGAAAATGAAAGGAACTTACAAAACCTTGTGAAGAAAATAGAAATAGAGGGCAAAGGTAAAGGGTTGGAGCTAGACAGCAAGAGGACTGAGGTCATGGTAATCAGTAAAAACATGAAATCCCGTCATGTAAAAGAACAGCAAATGGCACAACTTTGAGACAGGTTGATAAATTTAAATATCTGGGAACGATCATTTCACCAGACGTCAGATTTACAATAGAAAATGCCAGCAGAATCAGCCAAGCCAAAACAGCATTCAAGAAGATGACAAGCATTCTTACCAACAAATGCCTATCAATATATTATGAGGAAGAGAGTTGCTGAATGTTATACAGAACAGATATTGTGAGGCGTGGACAGTGGGCAAACAAGGCCAGAACAAGACTGAGGGAGCCAAAATGTGGTTTTTAAGAAGAATGTTGAGAGTTCCATGGACAGCAAAGAAAACAAACGAGACAGTCTTGATGGAGGCAGACACAGGAAGATCATTTATGGGGAGGATTGGGACAAGGCGGGCAACATATGTCGGCCATTTTATGAGGAAAGGGTAATTGGAGCACATGGTCGCAGCAGGAAAGATGAAGGGAGGGAGAGCGCCTAGTGGACCCGGGGAAAAATACTGGACGGACTTGCAGGGTGGCTGGGGACAGAGAGGGTGGAGGATGTGCTTGCGGCAACAGGGGACAGATGCATATGGAGGGCCATGATCGCCAATGCCATGTGGCAAGGCATTTGATGATGATAATGATTTCACGTCATGGAAACTATAGTTAACAGATTAACAGATTGTAAATGACGTCAGTCACTGACTTTACAAATGACTTTCAGTTACAGAGATAAGCATAGTAAGTATTGTAGGTGACGTTTGTGACTGATGTCATACACAGCGCTTACGTCAGAGGTGAAGATGAGCAGAGCGTTGTTCAACAGTCCCTTGCGGTCCAAGGCCTCCGTGATGTTGCCGAAGGCCTCGTCCATCATAGATACCATGCCTGCGACAGACAGACAGACAGACAGGTGGACAGACAGGCGGACAGGCAGGCAGATGGACAGACAAGCAGACAGGTGGACAGACAGGCAGACAGGTGGACAGGCAGGCAGACAAGTGGACAGACAGGCAGACAAGTGGACAGACAAGCGGACAGACAGACAGACAGGCAGACAGGTGAACAGACAAGCGGACAGGTGGACATACACAGAGACAGATACACAGGCGAAGCGATTCACAGACAGAGATGGCGGGCGTGAAAGTCAGGTGGTTAAGGCGTCAGACTTTCAATCGGAAGAACTGGGGTTCGATCCTGCTTGGGTACCTCCCGCCTGGTGGTGTAAAGGGTGGAGATTTTTCCCATCTCCCAAGTCAACACGAGTGCAGACCTGTTATGTCCTAATCCCCCTGTGTGTGTATACGTTACTGTTACCGTTATTTTGGTTTAAAGCCCAGCCGACTGCTTGTTGAGCCATATCAAGGCTATAACCGTTTCAAAACACACACAATACTTCAACAGGCAAAAAAAAAAAAAAAAAAAAAAAGAAAAAGAAAATTAAGTGCACGTACCAATGCACTTGCGCACGTAATCTAATTAGAAGCCTCTGGCGTTGACCACTATGTCCAGTTTGTCGGACAGGGGATTTAAAACAACATACCTAAATACAAACTTAAACACAACTAAGGAAAACTAAAACTTGTACAAAAACGAGCCTAAATTACGTTAAATTACTTCCACATATCTCATTTCCCTAGAGCCAAATGCATTTTAATACGTTTACCCAATTACCAACCCTGAGAGAAGGTACTTAAGACTTCATTGAACACATACAGGTGAATAGACCAGCAAGGCAGAAACTGATAGGATAAATGACAGAAAACAAAGGAACAAGACAGAAGAAACAAAGAGAGTGACAGAAAAGATGAAATTTCTATCACAAAATTTTCCAGAAGGTGGGGAT
>JAPXFY010000016.1:43244965-43269965 GCA_030674185.1 Monoplex corrugatus
GAGAGAGAGAGAGAGAGAGAGAGAGAGAGAGAGAGAGAGAGAGAGAGAGAGAAGAGAGAAGAGAGGAGAAAGAGAAAGAGAGAGAGAGAAAGAGAGAGAGAGAGAAAGAGAGAGAGAGAAGAGAGAGAGAAAGAGAGAGAGAGAGAAAGAGAGAGAGAGAGAGAAAGAGAGAGAAAGAGAGAGAAAGAGAAAGAGAATGAGAGACAGACAGACAGCAGACAGATACAGGCAGAGACAGACAGAAGAGAGAGAGAAAGGCATACAGAGACAGGACACACACAGAGAGAGAGAGAGAGAGAGAGAGAGAGAGAGAGAGAAAGAGAAAGAGAAAGACAGACAGACAGACAGCAGACAGATACAGGCAGACAGACAGACAGAAAGAGAGAGAGAGGACAGAGACAGGACAGAGAGAGAGAGAGGGAGAGAGGGAGAGATTGAGAAAGAGACATAGAGACAGACAGAGAGACAGAGACAGACAAACAGACAGATAGAGAGACAGAGAGAGAGACAAACAGAGAGACAGACAGACAGACAGAGACAGAGACAGACAGACAGACAGAGAAACAGAGAGAGAGAACAAGAAAGAATAGGAGCGAGAAAAAGAGGGAGACGGTACAAGGGACAGTCACAGAGAGAGAAAGAAGAGAGAGATAGAAAAGAACAACGACCGAAACAGACAGACAGACAAGACATCCATCCATCCATCCAGCCAGCCATCCAGCCATCCATCCATCCATCCAGCCAGCCAGTCAGCCAGCCAGACAACCAGCCAGCCAGCCAGCCAGCCAGCCAGCCAGCCAGCCAGACAACCAGCCAGCCAGCCAGCCAGCCAGCCAGCCAGCCAGAAACTCACGGAGAACAGTAGTACTGGGCATAAGAGTTGTTGAGGAGGACGCCCTCGTGTGCGTAGCGGTTCAGGTTCGGGGTGAGAATGGCAGGATTGTGCCATCCCACGTCATTCCACCCTGAAAATACCCGACAACAGACCACGTTTAACATCGGCCTTGGAACCAGTCGCCACGGTGTAGTAGTTAGCGCAACGGACTACTGACTGGAAGGTTGTAGATTCGAATCCCCATCAGTCCCTTCAAAAATCGTTGTGAGGTTCTTTTTTTCGGCTCTAACCAGCTCATACCCAGAGTTGGGCTGTGTTATGGGCTCATTGGGAAGACTGAGACCACACAGTCGAGTCTCATCCACTTCACGGATGCATCATTGAGGGTGTTGTTCACATTTTCTGACCAGCATCGTAGGTGTCTGTATCTCTCAGGCCTGGTTGATGCCAGGATGTATTACAGCAGTAAGCGTAGAGTTCAGCCCTGTCACGCGATTTCAATCCTAGATCGAACTCTATAGCATCCTGGTTATCATCCTCATCGATATCATCATATTCATCCCATTATAAAAACTGTGCTAGCTTATGTGGCCATTAAGGTGGCGTAGAAAATCGGACGGAAAAAAAAGTGAGCACAAAGGTAACCTGCCTGAGTACGATGATCCTTAAAAAGAAAGAAAAAAAGGTGTTTCATCATGATAATGCACTTGCACTCGTCATCCATTACCATGTCTACTGTTCGAAAATGTTGTTTCGAAATCATTGATCACCCACCCAATTCGCCATACCTTGCGCTCTCATTTATCGCTTGTTTCCAAATTCAAAAAAGAAAATCTAACTCTGGTTGGTCAGAGATTTGATTGCGACAATGACGTCATTGGAACCGTCAACGCCTACCTTGAGGTGATGCCCAAAGAATTTCTTCTGGAATGGCATTGAGACCCAGCAGCGGCGCTGGAAAAAGTGTGTGGAGTTCAGAGGGAATTATGTTGATAAAGTACGGGTGAAAAAAGAATCCTATTCATCTCATTCATGTTGAGGCCGAGAACGTTCGGTACATTCTTCGTATACAAAAAAAAAGAGAAAAAAACAAACAAACAAAACAACAACAACAACAACAAAAAACAACTAACTAACCAAGTAACTAAGCAACTAAGTAACTAAGTAATTGAGCAACTAAGTAACTAAGCAACTAACTAAATAACAAAGCTACTAACTAACTAGCTAGCTAGCTAACTAATTAACTGACTGACTGACTGAATAAATGGCTGATTAACTAACTAACTGACTTGCTAGCTAGCTAGCTAACTAGCTGACTGACAGACAGACTGACTGACTGACAGACTGACTGATTGACTATTAACTAATTAACTAAAAATAACTAATTAACCGACTAACTAATTGACTGACTGACTGACTAATTGACTCACTCATTCACTTACTCACTCACTCACTCAGTCATCCACCCACTCATCTTCCCACTCATCCACGCACACGCTCACTAACTAACTAACTAACTGACTGACTGACTGACCGATTATCTCACCCACTGACCCACTCACTCACTCACCCACTCACCCACCCACCCGCGAGCTAACTAACTAACTAACTGACTGACTGACTGACTGACTGATCGACTGATCGACTAACTCACCTGCTCACCCACTCACTCACTCACTCACTCACTCATTCACCCACTCACTCACTCACCCACCCACCCATCCACCCACTAACTAACTAAAATGATAATAAATGATTATCACTCTCTCTCTATAACCTACTGCCACATGACCTACCCAAGTCGTCAGCCACCACAAAGATGATGTTGGGTTTGTTGAAGTCTGTGCTTTCAGCAGGCACTATGTCCACTAACACCACCACAACCACCAGCACCACCAGCAACACCACCACCGTCGCTAGCATCGCTTTCATTATGAGCTTAAATGCAAAAGAAAAAACAAAACAAATGATTTTAGTGTTGTGGAGAAAATGATAATTAACACACGCACACACACAGACACAGACACAGACACACACAGACACACACACACACACACACACACACACGCACACACACACACACAAAGCACGCACACCTACACAGACACGCACACGTACACTCATACATACATACACATATATACTTACATACACATACACACACGCACACAGACACACACACATATACATACACATACATGCACACGCACAGACACACAGACAAACACAGACACACACACAGACACACACACACACACGCACGCACGCACACAGACACCCATGCACACACATACACAAACACTCCTCACACACACGCACACACACATGTATACACACACGCACACACATACACACACAGAGACATACACACATACACACACACGCACGCACGCACGCACAAACAAACAAACAAACAAACGTATGTATGCATGTCTCAACTGTGAAATAACTGAAGAAAAAGAAATTGCTGTCTCTCTAAAGTTAAGCGCTTTGTGTAGAAATAAAGATAAATTCCGAACAACTTTAGTGGCAGTTAATAATGACATCAATAAAGTGAATCTAAATACGGACGGCTCTCTATAATATTTTGAGCGTATGTATTTCTCACGAATAGAATTGAGTGCTGGACAACATAACAGAAAATGTACTTCATCTTCTTTTTGATATTTTTCACAATGGACATAATAGGTCACTATTACTATGTACTCTGTATTCAATTGTGACTTATGATATACGTAATCTAAATCGTGTCACTGCATATATTAGATGTCTGTCCATATGTATCTCTAAATATGGTTTCAAACCGTGCGTACTAGAAACAAAGTTCTGTATATGTTATACCTCTCACTATTTTTGAGTATGTTCGTTCCATTCCTGCCATCCACTGTCGATTAAATATTGACGAAAAACACGAATGAACTGATTCAATTTGCCAACACCTTGACAAGACCATTCAACACCTAAACCATATTTAAACAAGGAAATACTTACATTAGATATACAGTTTAGCATCTAAATCATATAACATATTGTACGCTTTTTGTGGAATCCTATGGTCTTTCATGTGCAACAATTTAAACCAGTAACGAACACAACTAAGTGCTGAGTTTATACATATGGCATGGCGATTTGTTTCACCGTATACAAGATCATTACGTGTTCGTATATTCATTTTCCTAGAAATTTCTTTAAAGCAAAAGTATTAACTGCTTCGCAATGAATTGCAGCTTTACTTAATCGCCATAGCTCAGACCCATATTGTGCAATAGGTTGTACCTGATAATAAAATAATTTAACAAACATATCAAAAGAATTAACATTAAGAGGTACACCTTGTCCATAATAAAAAGCAAAACATTTTTAGCTCTGCTAGATACATCTTTGCATGTTGCAGCAAAACTCAGACGAGTAGAGAACAGTATTCCAAGATACTTGTACACATTTACCACAGGCATTGCATTTCCGCCATACACCCATTGCACCAAAGTATCCACCCTTTCTAAATACTATATGTTACTGCCGTCTAGTGAGATGAACAGTCATCTCACCAGACGGCAGATGTATATCAGAAATAGCCAGCAGAATCGGCCAAGCCAAAACAGCAATCAAGAAGATGAAAAGCATTCTTAGTAATCTTACTAAGACATGCGTATCAATTAAAATCAGATAGAGAGTTCTTGAAAGTTATATAGAACCGATTATGTTATACGGTTGTGAGGCATGGACAGTTAACACGTAAAACAGAACAAGATTGAGACAGACGAGATGTGTTTTGAGAAGAATGTTGAGAGTTCCATGGACAGCAAAGAAAGCAACGAGACAGTTTTCATGGAGGCAGACACAAGATCATTGAAAACGAAAATTTGGAAAAGACAGGCAACAGTTATAGGCCATTTTATGAGGACAGGGGAATTATAACACCTGGTCACAACAGGAAAGCTGGAGGGAAAGAGAGTACCAGGTAGACCCAGGGAGAAAAATTAATACTGGACAGATTTGCAGGGTGGCTGAGAACAGAGAGGGTGGAAGATGTGCTTGCGGCGACAAGGGATAGATGCGTGTGAAGGGCCATGATCGCCAGCGCCATGGCACATGATGATGATGATGATGATGATGATGATGATGATGATGATGATGATGATGATGATGATGATGATGATGATGATGATACTTTGACATACTGACCTCTAAACGAAGTACAGCTGCTGCACGTTGCGAACAGTTTAACTCTGTTTGGGGTCCATTGCTTGTTTCCGCCATTATAACATCATCTGCCAGCAAAAGAAGAAATAATTCAAAAGCATTACGAGACAGAACAGCACTGTGTCTTCCATAGTTAATCACCTCAATTGCCAGTTCGAGAGTGTCAGTTAGTGAGTGAGAGAGGGGAGAAGAGAGAGAGAGAGAGAGAGAGAGAGAGAGAGAGAGAGGAGAGAGAGGAGAGAGGAGAGAGAGAGAGAGAGAGAGAGAGTTTACGAATACGAAAACGAATACGAATGTTTTACTGTTTTAGGCTGTCAGCCCATTCACAGGGATCACAGGAGACGGAGTAGGTGGTCAGTGAAACACTGACACTGACAAACATGATCGACTTTTAACATGATCATACATCGCGACCTGGTAACCATGTCACGGTTATGTTAAAGTCATGTATCACTCATCACCATTATGTACAGTCATTGGTGGAAAAACACAAGTCTTGTTTCAGTCAGTCAGTTAGGTGGGTGATAAATCTGTCCTGTTTTTATTCTGTCCAGTTGGAAGGTGACAGCCTCAGTACTGGAATTATCTCCTTTTTCTTGGCTGGAACTACTGACAGGACTGTCCATTTTCTTTTTCCATTCAGTGAGAACTACCATGATATCACTGATTGTGACATCGGAGTTGTCAGTAGGTCTGTGTTGTTTGGTGTGTATCACGGACATCAGTTACACTGCTGACACTGTCTTCACTCTGTGCATCAGTTTGATCGTCTGATAGATGAACATCAACCACAGTACCGTCTTTCATTATGGACTGTTTCTCTTTACCATCACACTGTAGACATTTTCCGTGTCAACAATGTCAGTATTCATTTCCTCGCCTGACCCGTTTTAGTCGTGGAATTCCGTGTCTATTGCGCGGTCATGTTTGGATACAAACAATCCGGTTAGCAGGCCGTGTTTCTCATGCTGATTCAAGTACACACCAAGGGGTAGGGCTGTTGCACTGGAATGTGTCCCACACCGTAAATATGTCAGTTGGCCTTTAATAAAACAAACTTGGTGGGCTGGGAAGAAACAAACCAGATGGAGAGTAAACATGATTTGCCTGATCTTTATTAAGTGTACTTCTGTGAGCCTCAGCCCTTCGTCTGTCCCTATAAACCTGAGATGGACATTTTCTTCTGTACACAGCACTGTAGCTATCTTGTTGTGTCGCTGTGTGTTGACTGACACATGTGTTCGTCAGGCGTAACACCACCACTGTCTGGTTGCCCCTACTGTCAATTTTAAATCATGAGAGAAACTTTTCTATCAGCACTGTGTTAAAAAAACTTCCTAACGATGCTGGAAGTCCTTCAACAGGCATGCTGAACAACTTTGGAACGAAAAAAACACAATGTTTTTGTACTCACCTTTGAACAAGCATCTTGTCGGAAACCGAACAAGGCAGGTAACTCCGAGAGAGAGAGAGAGAGAGAGAGAGAGAGAGAGAGAGAGAGAGAGAGAGAGAGAGAGAGAAAGAACACACACACACACACACACACACCCGTACATACATATACTCTCTCTTTCTCTCTCTCTCTCTCTCTCTCTCTCTCTCTCCTGTGTCACACACAGACACACACGAGCGATGAATGAAAAGTATGCATGTATTCTGGTTCGTATATTTGTCGGTGGCCTTCACAATAAACCATGTGTCACTGTCACTCTCTCTCTCTCTCTCTCTCTCTCTCTCTCTCTCTCTCTCCTCTCATCTCCACACACACACACACACACACACACACCACACACACACACACACAACCGTCGTCTGTTTGAGGGTCAAACACACGACACCAGTGTTATCAAGCGCACCACTTTGACAAATCTGACTTACAATGGAGGTCCTTTTGTCTCCTTGTCTCCTGTACAATCCTTCGCCAGGCTGCCTGAGCACACTGACTTAATTCACAACACTGAGTTTGGAACTAGGAGTTTGTTCAAGAGGTATTCATCGCACTGGCGCCATTCCGATATATATGTGCTCCATCTGGTCACAGGAAAGCTGGAGGGAAAGAGAGCACCAGGGAGACCAAGGGAGAAAACACTGGGCGGACTTGCAGGGCAGAGAGGGTGGAAGATGTGCTTGCAGCAACAAGGGATAGGTACACATGGAGGGCCATGATCGCCAACGCCAAGCGGCAGGGCACTTGTTGATGATGATGTGCTCCACCCAAATCTGTGTGTCAGCAATTACTGCATCTGGCAGACTCCCTGAGTCTGCGCAAAACGCTATGCGCTGGCAAGGTCTTGAAATGAGAGGGGGGGGGGGGGGGAGGAGGAATGAGAAAAGACCTATGAAACCTAAACTTTCACCACCAGAATCATGGAAGCATACAGACGGGCAGCCAACAGGCCAATTTTTAATGTTGTGGGCTGGGATTGAACTCATGAAATCAGATGTTGGGTCCACAGCTCTATGACAACAACCAATCAGCCCGCATCAACCAATGCTGATTGTTTGCTACAGTAGACTCCTGTACTGCAGGAACTGTTGTTATAGTAGACTCCTATATTGCAGGAACTGTTGCTATAGTAGACTCCTGTATTGCAGAATATGTTGCTATAGTAGACTCCTGTATTGTAGGAACTGTTGCTATAGTAGACTCCTGTATTGCAGGAACTGTTGCTATAGTAGACTCCTGTATTGCATGAACTGTTGCTATAGTAGACTCCTGTATTGTAGGAACTGTTGCTATAGTAGACTCCTGTATTGCAGGAACTGTTGCTATAGTAGACTCCTGTATTGCATTAACTGTTGCTATAGTATACTCCTGTCTTGCAGGAACTGTTGTTATAGTAGACTCCTGTATTGCAGGAACTGTTGTTATAGTAGACTTCAGTATTGCAGGATCTGTTGTTATAGTAGACTCATGTATTGCAGGAACTGTTGTTATAGTGACTCCTGTATTGCAGGAACTGTTGTTATAGTAGACTCCTGTATTGCAGGATCTGTTGCTATAGTAGACTCCTGTATTGCAGGAACTGTTGTTATAGTAGACTCATGTATTTCAGGAACTGTTGCTATAGTAGACTCCTGTATTGCAGGAACTGTTGTTATAGTAGACTCCTGTATTGCAGGAACTGTTGTTATAGTAGACTCCTGTATTGCAGGAACTGGTTGTATAGTAGACTCATGTATTGCAGGAACTGTTGTTATAGTAGACTCCAGTATTGCAGGATCTGTTGTTATAGTAGACTTCTGTATTGCAGGAATTGTTGTTATAGTAGACTCCTGTATTGCAGGATCTGTTGTTATAGTAGACTCCTGTATTGCAGGATCTGTTGTTATAGTAGACTCCCGTATTGCAGGATCTGTTGTTATAGTAGACTCCAGTATTGCAGGATCTGTTGTTATAGTAGACTCCAGTATTGCAGGATCTGTTGTTATAGTAGACTCCTGTATTGCAGGATCTGTTGTTATAGTAGACTCCTGTATTGCAGGAATTGTTGTTATAGTAGATTCCAGTATTGCAGGATCTGTTGTTATAGTAGACTCCTGTATTGCAGGAATTGTTGTTATAGTAGACTCCTGTATTGCAGGATCTGTTGTTATAGTAGACTCCTGTACTGCACGAATTGTTGCTATAGTAGACTCCTGTACTGCTGGAACTGTTGCTATAGTTAGTAACTCCTGTACTGCAGGAACTGTTGCTATAGTAGTAGACTCCTTTACTGCAGGAACTGTTGCTATAGTAGACTCCTGTATTGCAGGAACTGTTGCTGTAGTAGACTCCTGTATTGCAGGAACTGTTGTTATAGTAGACTTCTGTATTGCAGGAATTGTTATAGTAGTAGACTCCTGTATTGCAGAATTGCTATAGTAGTAGACTCCTGTATTGCAGGAACTGTTGTTATAGTAGACTTCTGTATTGCAGGAATTGTTATAGTAGTAGACTCCTGTATTGCAGGAATTGTTATAAGTAGACTCCTGTATTGCAGGAATTGCTATAGTAGTAGACTCCTGTATTGCAGGAACTGTTGCTATAGTAGTAGACTCCTGTATTGCAGGAACTGTTGTTATAGTAGTAGACTCCTGTATTGCAGGAATTGTTATAGTATTAGACTCCTGTATTGCAGGAATTGCTATAGTAGTAGACTCCTGTATTGCAGGAACTGTTGCTATAGTAGTAGACTCCTGTATTGCAGGAACTGTTGCTATAGTAGTAGACTCCTGTATTGCAGGAAGTTGTTTATAGTAGTAGACTCCTGTATTGCAGGAATTGTATAGTAGTAGACTCCTGTATTGCAGGAACTTGCTATAGTAAGACTCCTGTATTGCAGGAACTGTTGTTATAGTAGACTCCTGTATTGCAGGAACTGTTGTTATAGTAGTAGACTCCTGTATTGCAGGAACTGTTTTATAGTAGACTCCTGTACTGCAGGAACTGTTGCTATAGTAGACTCCTGTATTGCAGGAACTGTTGCTATAAGTAGACTCCTGTATTCTAGGAACTGTTGCTATAGTAGACTCCTGTATTGCAGGAACTGTTGTTATAGTAGACTCCTGTATTGCAGGAACTGTTGTTATAGTAGACTCCTGTATTGCAGGAACTGTTGCTATAGTAGTAGACTCCTGTATTGCAGGAACTGTTGCTTAGTAGTAGACTCCTGTATTGCAGGAACTGTTTCTATAGTAGACTCCTGTATTGCAGGAACTGTTGCTATAGTAGACTCCTTGTATTGCAGGAACTGTTGCTATTATAGTAGTAGACTCCTGTATTGCAGGAAATGTTGCTATAGTAGACTCCTGTATTGCAGGAAATGTTGCTATAGTAGACTCCTGTATTGCAGGAAATGTTGCTATAGTAGACTCCTGTATTGCAGGAAATGTTGCTATAGATAGACTCCTGTATTGCAGGAATGTTGCATATAGTAGACTCCTGTATTGCAGAACTGTTGCTATAGTAGTAGACTCCTGTATTGCAGGAAACTGTTGCTATAGTAGTAGACTTCTGTATTGCAGGAACTGTTGCTTATAGTAGTAGACTCCTGTATTGCAGGAACTGTTGCTATAGTAGTAGACTCCTGTATTGCAGGAATGTTGCTATAGTAGACTCCTGTATTGCAGGAACTGTTGCTATAGTAGTAGACTCCTGTATTGCAGGAAACTGTTGCTATAGTAGACTCCTGTATTGCAGGAACTGTTGCTATAGTATAGACTCCTGTATTGCAGGAACTGTTGCTATATAAGTAGAGACTCCTGTATTGCAGGAACTGTTGCTTATATAGTAGCAGACCTTCCTTGTATTGCAGGAACTGTTGCTATAGTAAGACTCCTGTATTGCAGGAACTGTTGCTATAGTAGAACTCCTGTATTGCGAGGAAACTGTTTGCAATATAGTAGACTCCTGTATTGCAGGAACTGTTGCTATAGTAGACTCTGTATTGCAGGAACTGTTGCTATAGTAGACTCCTGTATTGCAGGAACTGTTGCTATAGTAGACTCTGTATTGCAGGAACTGTTGCTATAGTATAGACTCCTGTTATGCAGGAACTGTTGCTATAGTAGACTCCTGTATTGCAGGAACTGTTGCTTATAGTAGACTCCTGTATTGCAGGAACTGTTGCTATAGTAACTCTTGTATAGCAGGAACTGTTGCTATAGTAAACTCCTTGTATTGCAGGAACTGTTGCTATAGTAGACTCCTGTATGCAGGAACTGTTGCTATATAGTAGACTCCTGTATAGCAGGAACTGTTGCTATAGTAGACTCCTGTATAGCAGGAACTGTTGCTATAGTAGACTCCTGTATTGCAGGAACTGTTGCTATAGTAAACTCTTGTATAGCAGGAACTGTTGCTATAGTAAACTCTTGTATAGTAGGAACTGTTGCTATAGTAAACTCTTGTATAGCAGGAACTGTTGCTATAGTAGACTCCTGTATTGCAGGAACTGTTGCTGTAGTAGACTCCTGTATTTCAGGAACTGTTGCTCTAGTAGACTCCTGTATTTCAGGAATTCTTGCTATATTTGATTCCTTTACTGCAGGAACTGTTGTTATAGTAGGCTCCTGTATTACAGACATTGCTGCCTTAAATTGATTTTGTTAAAGTCTTTTTGTGCTGTGTCCAGAGAGTTGATGTGGTCATTTGCTGTGTTGTTTGTTTATGTCACCACTAGCAGCGGAAAGAATTGATGTCCCCCAGTTTCAGTTTCAGTTACAGTTTCTCAAGAAGACGTCTCCGCGCTCGGATTGAATTCTAGCGTCACAGGTGCCATGTGATGGAGAAGATCCAGAATGATCACGGCACACAAGCCTTAAGCCTGCATATAAACCCATGAGCTAGCCGGGTTTTCCAAGCCTCTAAAACAAAAGTATCCACCCTCACTGCATCTGCAAAAACAAGCTATTTCCAAACCAAAATCCTGAATGCCTCTTCTTCAAAAGAACTCTTTACAACCATGAATCATCTCCTTGGCACACGAAAAGATTTACCTCTCCCAACAAAACACACAAATGAAGAACTCCCATCTGTATTCTCCAAGTATTTCACCACCAAAATACAAACTCTTCGTGACAGGCTTGACAGGACACCCTGTCAACCATGCCCACCTGACCCTTCCTTCTCTGGCACACGTCTTACTACTTTTACCCCAGTCTCACAAGAAGAAATTCTCAACACATGTCGTTCAAAACCTGCGAACTGGATCCTCTTCCAGGTTATCTCTACTCTGACTGTCTCCCTACGCTCCTCCCATTCATCACTGACATCATCAACACTTCTCTCCAAACTGGAACTGTCCCAGATTCTTTCAAGTCTGCTATTGTTCACCCTCTCCTCAAGAAATACAATTTAGACCCAAATGAACTGAAAAAATTACCGGCCTATCTCTAATCTCTCTTTCTTGTCAAAACTGCTTGAAAAAGTTGTCCTCAACCAACTGAACTCTCACCTGTCTGCCAACAATCTCCTCAATCCTTTCCAGTCAGCCTACCGCCAGTGCCATAGCACTGAAACTGCCTTGCTACACATTCTCAACAATCTCCTCCTTGCAACTGATACTGGCAAAGTCTCTCTCCTCACACTCCTTGATTTGTCTGCAGCCTTTGATACCATTCATCATGGTATTCTCCTTTCTAGACTTCATCATACTTTTGGCATCTCTGACATTGCTCTCTCCTGGTTCACTTCATATCTATCAAACAGAAAACAAACTGTTCTCATCAATGGCACTTACTCTCAACCTGCATACCTGACCTGTGGTGTTCCACAAGGATCTGTCCTTGGCCCTGTTCTTTTCACTCTTTACACCTCCTCCCTGTCCACCATCATCAACTCCCACTTTATAAAACACCACTTCTATGCTGATGACACCCAACATCAAGACAGTGACTCACCTGACAATATACAGCGCCTCCTGACTCGCACCACTGAGTGTTACTCGGACATTAAAAATTGGATGACATACAACAAACTTCAGCTAAATGATGATAAGACAGAAGCTATCCTCATTGGCACCCGTCAGAAACTTTCTCAGCTGCCTCCTCTTTCTCTCCCATTATGTAACACATCAGTCCCAATTTCTGATTCAGCTAAAAACCTTGGTGTCTGCATTGACTCTACCCTGTCCATGAACAACTTTGTTTCTCAAACTGCCAGATCTTGCTACTATCACCTCCATCGTATAAGCCTGATCAGGAAGTATCTCTCTGTGGAAACAACTGCAAAAACTCGTTCTCTCCTTCATAATGTCTCGCATTGACTATTGCAATTCACTCCTGTCTTGTCTTCCTGCCTCCACCATTCACATCCTACAGCGCATTCAAAACAATGCTGCACGCCTTGTACTCAAAAAGAAAAAAGCTGACCACATATCTCCTCTCCTGGCACAACTTCACTGGCTCCCTGTATCAAAGCGCATACAGTACAAACTAGACACCATGTGCTACAAAAGCCTCAATAACGCAGACCCCGATTACCTGTCAAGCCTACTTGAGATCTATGTTCCCTCACGTACCCTCCGCTCTGCCTCCGATCCTCTGACTTTTCGCTTTCCACGCACTAAGCTCAATACCTATGGTCCACGAGCCTTCTCTGTTTCTGGTCCGCTCTCCTGGAACAAACTTCCTCTCTCAGTCCGTCAGCAACCTACTTTTGTCTCCTTCAAGTCCGCTCTCAAAACTCACCTTTTCTCCTCTGCATAAAATCCTGACCTCACTCAATCCCCTCTGCAGCCTGTCTCCACTCGGAGGGGAATCACATTGTAATATATAATTGTATATAATATGCTCTCTATAATTTTCCATTGCTTTTATTCTTTCTCCCCATTTATAGCCGTGTGCGTGTGTGTGGTGTGTGCGCGCGCGCGCGCGCGCGCGTGTGTGTGTGTGTGTGTGTGTGTGTGTACGTGCGTGTGTGTGGGTGCGTGCGTGCGTGTGTGTGCGTGCGTGTATGTGTGTGTGTCTGTTTCAGCGCTTAGATTTGATTTTATCAAGATTTTGCGCTATATAAATATTGTAATTATTATTATTTATTATGTCCCGAAGTCCTATCTAGATAGTTCTATAACCCTGGGGTCGTAAGTGGGTGGGTGGGGTGGGGTGAGGTGGCAGAGATCTCAACTTTTTCCTGGGCCATCCCCTCTCTCTCGCTTCAAATTCATATTCTCATATTCTTTAACCAAGAGTTCAGAAAGGCAAGGAGACTAAGTGGTCTTCAAGGGATGGGACCTGGGAAATTAACCTATCTCTCCAACGTTTTATACCAAGGCAGCCGGGCAATGCTCTGCTCTTCACGATTTTCAAATTTAATGGGATCTGTTGTTGTTGTCGTTGTTCTTTTTCTTCTTCGTCTTCTTTTTCTTCTTCTACTACTTCTTCGTCTTCTTCTTTACTACTACTACTTCTTTTTCTTCTTCTTCTTCTTCGTCGTCTTCTTCTTCTTCTTCTTCTTCTTCTTCTCCTTCTCCTTCTTTTTCTTCTTCTTCTTCTTTTTCTCCTCCTTCTCCTCCTCCTCTTCTTCTTCTTTTTCTTCTTCCCCTCCTCCTCTCAGACGGGCGCTGAGTTAAGTGGGTGATTGTCAGAATTTCAGTCAGAAGATCCTGGGTTCGATCCGCCAACGCACCCCAGGGCCCAGCCTGGTGGTTCATCATCATCATCATCATCATCGTCATCCTCATCATCGTCATCATCATCATCATCATCATCATGTGCCCTGCCGCAGGGCGGTGGCGATTATGGCCCTCCATACGAATCTATCCCTTGTCGCTGCAAGTAACATCTCCCACCCTCTCTGTCCTCAGCCAGTCTTCAAGTCCATCCACTATTTTCTCTCTGGGTCTACCTTGTGCTCTTTTTTCCCTCCAGTTTTCCTGTTGTGGCCAGGTGCTCTAATTCTCTTGTCTCATAAAATGTATAAATGTTGCTCGTTTTTTCCCCCCTAATCTTCTTCATTAATGTTTTTCTTGTGTCTGCCTCCTTCAAGACTGTCTCTCGTTTGTTTTCTTTTGCTGTTCATGGGACTCTTAACGTTCTTCTTATAAACCACATTTCAGTTGCTTCAATCTTGTTCTGACTTTGAGTGTTGACTGTCCACGCCTCACAAGCACACAACAATACTGATTCTGCATGATACCCTGGTGGGTGTAGGGTGATTTTATCCCCATGTTTCTTTGTCAATATGCGTGCAAAACTACCGAGAGTGCTAAACCCCCTTTTCGTGTGTACACGCATGCATAACATCAAACATGCCCGTTAAAGATCCTATTATTCCTGTCAGTGGCTGACTCATGGAAACATGAAGACACACAACATGCACACCCACCGACATCAAAAGTCGGCGTCACCGGGTGCAGTGTTGACCGCTGAACTCTTGAAACACCACCACCTCCTTCCAAGCCAATCTGTCTTGACTTTTGTGGACAATTTCTTGAATATTTAGGCCACTGATGTTGATTATGTTCTTGCTGTATGAGATTGGAGGTCTGCCTTTCTTCCTTTTTGCCTCTGTTTTTCCTTGAAAAAAATTTGCCATGAGGTCTGTGCTCTAGTTGCGTGACACATGGTCAATGCATTTTAGTTTTCTCTTGTTAATGTCTGCTAGTAGTTTTCTGGTGGTATCAATTTCTTCCAGGACACTTTCATTAGTTCTTCTATCTGTCGATTTAACACATAGTAGTCTCCGATAAAACCACGTCTTTGCTGCCTCAATTCATTTGCAAACAGCTTTTAAGAGAGTCCAGGCTTCGGAGCCATAAATCATGACTGGCCAGATCAAACATTTTAAAAGTTTAATTTTCAGGCCATTTGGTGTGCCTCTGTCTTTCCAGATATTGTTGAATTGGGACTTTTTTTTTTGCTTTGAAATTCCAATTCTTTTTTGATGTCTTTTGAGCAAGTTCCATCATCAGTGGGTTTTTTTTTCTTACAGAACCAAGATGTTTAACATTTTTAAAATGTTCTTAAGGGACTTTATTAATTAAGATGTCTTGATTGTTTTCAGTGTCTTTGCCTTTAATACGTATCACTTTTGTTTCTATACAAACTGAGCAACAAAATATTGCCTGGGCAAAAACAACATGCACACATCCGAGAAAAAAAAATCGGAATGCTTTTAAATCATTCATACTTAGTAATAATAATAATTACAATATTTATATAGCGCAAAATCTTGATAAAATCAAATCTAAGACGTAGCTACACACATGTGGACAAGCTCACTTTTTGTTTCAAATGATTGAGGAAAAAAATCGTAGGATAAACACACAGTTGAATTTATAAAGAAGAACACAAAATCACATACTGTACTTACTCTTTGTGCGATACAGACAGAATGATATCAGCGACTGACTACTTCACGAATACGACTTGAAAACCCACTGCCCCCCGTCCGTCGTGGCACAACGCACGATGCAGAGTTTTAGTCACATTTAATGACACATAATGGATGACTCAGCGTAAACCGAGTAAGGATGGCCCTCATCGCACGCTACCGAACAAATAAAACCGTGCATAACGACGACATTTTAAATAACAAGCTGATCTGATAAAGTACTTGAAGATAAGGGTTTTACTCAAGTGTATTCAAGATTCAACTTCTTGTCGATCGTGATTTGGTGTTTCGCATTGTTTGGTACCGCTGGAGATTTTGGCCGGGAAATATTTCATTCTGTATGAAAAACTTGGGTGCATCACTCTGAGTCAAGTTTATAAATTTCCATACTCCATTGAAAACAGGCGTACATGTCTTACATCATATTTACAGTTATTTATTCATTTATGTATTTATTTGTTTATCTGTCTATTTATTCATTCCATTTATTTAACTATTTATTTATTTTCGGGAAGGTTGTCTTGTTGATTTCATGTTCAAACCAAAACGAGCACTCACTCTCACCATTCACCAATCACCCCAAAAACGACCCAAACTCCAGAGCACAAAGCATATGCAAACCCAAGGGGAGGTCAGGAAGGCAGTGGGACAAAACAGTGTACATGTAGGGGGTAGGAGATGTGTGTGTGTGTGTGGGGGGGGGGTGACTCAGTGCTTGAAGGATGAAAGAGTTTGTGACTGTCGAAGGAAAGAAGGAAGGAATCTTTTACTTAATGTCTGTTCACAATGGTGATTTTATACACACACACACACACACAACACACACACACACACACACACACACACACACACACACACACACACACAACACACACACACACACGTGTGATTTTTCGTGCGTGCTGTGCGTGCGTATGTTGTGTGTGTGTGTGTGTGGTGTGTGTGTTTTCGTTGTTGTTGTTCTGTGTGCGCTAGGCGGCGCGTGCAAGTCGTTGCTCTCTGTCTCTGTCTCTTGTGCGGTGCGCTGTGTGTGTGTTGTGTGTGTGTGTTTCTCTCTGTGTGTGTGTTTCGTGTGTGTGTGTGATGTGTGTAATGTTCGTGTTTGAATGTCTGTGTGTGATGTGCGTGCGTGAGTGCGTGCGTGTGTGTGTGTGTGTTTTTGTGTTAGATGACAGTACCTCCCCACTCCCTCCCCCCCACCCATCACACCCGTCAATTAAAGTGATATTACCAGTCGCCGTGGTGTAGTGGTTTACGCAATGGACTACCGACTGGAAGGTTGTGGGTTCGAATCCCCTTCAGACCCTTCAAAATAATCATTTTGTGGGATTTTTCGGATCTAACCGGCTCCTATCCAGAGTTAGGCGTGCTATGGGCGAACTATCCAGTCCCGGAAAAAGAGATCCATAACAAGTGGACTGCCCACGTTCAAGCAAACAGGAACCAGAAAAACACGAACATAGAATCCGAACGCAATCTAATACAACCAGACAAGACAGACGCAAACTTTCGGCCAACTGGCCTTTGTCAAGCGTAAACGTAAGATCATGATTGTAGTCCTTTATTCACACTGGACGAAACAGCAGGGAAGTTTTAGTCTTTCTTTAGTCTTTCCTAATTTGTGTATTTGGTGTCTGTTCGTTTGTGATCTTACATTTACGCTTGATAAAGGCCAGTTGGCTGAAACTTTGCGCTTGTCTTGTCTGGTTATATCAAATACGCGTTCTGATTCTGTTTTCGTGTTTGTTCTGGTTACGGATAAACAAAAGCCAACTGAAACAGAAAAACAAACAAACAAACAAACAACCAAACCACCAACCCAACCAACCAACCAACCAGCCAGCCAACCAACACAACCAACCAAACCAACAACAACCAACCAAACAAACAAAGAAACGAACAAAAAAACAACAAAACAAATAAACAAACAAAAACAAAAACTCCCACACAAACAAACAAGCAAACAAACAAACAAACAAACAAAAAATCAATGCTGAACAAATAAGATAAATAGAGAAAAGGAATAAGCAAACACTACAAATACTTATGCTCGCCACCCATGCAATCCATGAGAAGTGGATTTTTAGAAACTGCACTTTATAGTCGTGTATTTTCAATGACAGAATGTTAATTCTTGATTTCAAAACAACTATCAAGAAAATGACAAAAACAACCTCGACCACCAACATTAACACAAACAAAATAAAACCTAATCAACCGAATCAAACAAACAGATTCAACCAAATCAAATAAATGGGCAAAAACTGTGTCAGTAGAGAAATGTACAAGTGTGTACAGCAATCAAGAAAAGGATTTTGTTTATTTTACTTTTCCATATATTTTTTTTCAATCGAAATTGTATGCATTAAAATCAAAAAAATCTTATCATAGTCTTGTCTTTTTTTTGTTGCGATTAATTTGTTTCAAGATCGGCGGCATGTATATTTATTATATATATCTATCTATTATTATCTATATATATATCTATTATACTATTATTATTATCTATCTATCTATCTATTATACTATCTATCTATCTATCTATCTATCTGTCTGTCTGTCTGTCTGTCTACTTATATATCTATCTATCTTTCTAGCTATTTATATGTACATACCTCACAACATACATACACACAATTGAAAAGCTTTTTCTTGAATGTAATGGTTATTCAAAGGTCCAATTATCGTACAAGCAAATCATATGCGCAGGCAAACTCTTGAAATAGGGTGCAAGGGTAGAGAGAACTATGAAACACAAGGCTGGCACCACCAGAATGATGGAAACATTAAGATGGGTAGCTAGCACCTGAACTCCCTCCATGTGTATACGCATAGAGGATATCAAATATTTTTTATCACACGTTAAAAACATGCAAATCAGGGCAGTAGTTAGCTTATGGAAACATGAAAACAACCAGCATGAACACCCACCGAAGACGGAGTATGCAGACTGTGCAACAACATACTGCCTACACATCGTAAGCAAAACAAAGTGCATAAAGACATTCGAGAAAATTCAAACCACTTAAAAAAAAAAAAAAAAAATGGATCTAGTCACTTTGACCTTCTTTCTGTTCTTTTCGTTGATGACATTGAACAATATTTTCATCCTTTATTCAATCCATCCATACATTTCAGCACCATCCAGGGGACCAGACCCCTCCCCAGAGGCTGGGATCCGACTTTGGATCGACTTCTGCTAATTGTGCCGGTACTTGGGAAGCCATCCAGGTGTCCAGTCTCTTCAGCATCATTCTCAACGTTTGGGGATCTTTGCTGGCCAGATCGTGACGCTCCTCAGGGTCATCTGTATACATGGGTCACACAGACACATTGATACGACAGGACAGGCAGGCGTGGTGCATTGTTATTGTTATTGTTGTTTAAAGCCCAGCCGACTGCGTAGAGCCACATCAGGGCTATAACCATTTCAAAACATAACAATATTTCAACAAGATAAAAAAAATAAGTGCACATATAATGCATTCGCTCACATAATCTAAGGACATGTCCCTGGCGTTGACCACTCCGTCCAATTTGTCGCACATGGGGATTTAAAAAACAAACCTGACAATAAATTCAAACATAACTAAGTAAACTAAAACAAAAAAAAACGAGCACAAATTACCTAAAACTGCTTCCTCATATCTCACCTCCCTAGAACCAAAAATGCACTTAATACATGTACCCAATTATCAATCCTAGGAAAAAAGGTACGTATGACTTTACTGAAAACATACGGGTGAATGGACCAGAAAAGCAGGGAATAGGAAGAAACGACAAAAAGCAAAGGAATAAGGCAGAAACAAAGAGAGGGACATAAAAGAGGAAATTTCTAGCACAGAATTTCCGGAAGATGGGGATACTATTTATACAGAAAGAGTCCCCGGCATCCCCACAGGGAAAGGCTTGGTGCATGCACGCGAGCATGCAGACACACGCGCACGTGAATGAGCGTACTTGTACACGCACGTACAAACATACACAAACATGAGCACACACATAAACACACGCGTACACATGCACCACGAACACATTTGCAGATTGTGTCTGATATGATCATTGTTGTATGGACATGAATGATGTCAGTTCCACAAAATGTCTGTATTATAGCAGTGGTAGAACTACTACACTGTATTACCACTATTACTATTGTTATTACTACTGCTTCTTCTTTTTTTCCTACTATACTGTTACTACTACTACTACTGCTGCTGTTACTACTACTACTACTACCACCACTACCACTACTATTACTACTACTATAACTTCTCTCCTCCTCCTCCTCCTTCACTATACTACTACTACTGACACGACTACTACTACTACGACCACGACTACTACTACTACGACCACGACTACTACTACTACGACCACAACTACTACTACTACTACTACTAGTACTGCTACTGCTGCTGCTGCTACTACTACTACTGATGCTATTACTACTACTGCTGCTGCTGCTGCTCTACTACTACTACTACTCTGCTGCTGCTGCTGCTGCTACTACTACTGATGCTATTACTACTATACTACTACTACTAATGATGATGATGTTAGTGAAGATGATGAGATGATGATGCTGCTGCGATGGTGGTGGTGTGGTGGTGATGGTTATGGTGGTGGTGATCATAAAAATAATACTATTAATGATAACGAAAATAGTAACGACGATAATGATGATGATTATGATGATGATGATGATGATGATGATGATGATGATGACGATGACGATGAGAAGAAGTAGAAATTCCTCTTTTCTGTGACTCTCTTTATTTCTTTCTTCATCTTTTGCTTTCTGTCATTTCCTCCAACCATTGTCTTGCCTTTCTGGTCCATTCACCTGTATGTGTTCGATAAAGCCTTACATACTTTCTCTTAGGACTGATAAATAGGTGCATGTATTAAGTGCATTTTTGGCTCCAGGGAAATTGGATATGCGGAAGCAACTGAGGGTAATTTAGATATGTTTTTATATGTTTTAGTATCCTTAGCTATGTTTTAAAATGTATTCAGGCATGTTTTTTTTAAATCCCCTGTGCGATAAATTGGACAGAGTTGACAACTCCAGAGGTATGTCCTGAGATTATGTGCGCGGATGCATTGGTATGTGTAGTTAATTTACTTTTCCCTTTTTCCTGATGAAGTATTGTGTATGTTTTGTAATCGGTTAAAGCCCTGATATGGCTATACGCAGTCGGCTGGGCTTTAAACAAAAATAACAGTAAAAATAACATAATGTAACTCTGATGTCTAAGTCCATGTTTTGCATCCATTCATGAAGAAAGGCGAACAGTAGAAGTGCATGTGTAGAAATACACGAGGCAAGGAGGCTATCTTTTCAACATCTTTATTCAAGCCTTGCATTCTTTCAACTGACTAAAAAAAATTTTCGATCTCTTCAACCACTTTTCTTAGTGAACTCCTCTCAGGCATTCAAGCAAAGCTGACACACGCACCATCCATTTAGAATAATAGTTCACAAATTACTACAGCATGCAAAACGAGACAGTAGGAGTGCATGCAAGACGAGACAGTAGGAGTTTATGCAAGACGAGACATAGTGAGTGTATGCAAGACGAGACAGTAGGAGTGTATGCAAGACGAGACAGTAGGAGTGCATGCAAGACAGACAGTAGGAGTGTATGCAAGACGAGACAGTAGGAGTGTCATGCAAGACGAGACAGTAGGATGTATGCAAGACGAGACAGTAGGATGTATGCAAGACGAGACAGTAGGAGTGTATGCAAGACGAGACAGTAGGAGTGCATGCAAGACGAGACAGTAGGAGTGCATGCCAGACGAGACAGTAGGAGTGTATGCAAGACGAGACAGTAGGAGTGCATGCAAGACGAGACAGTAGGAGTGCATGCAAGACGAGACAGTAGGAGTATGCAAGACGAGACAGTAGGAGTGTATGCAAGACGAGACAGTAGGAGTGCATGCAAGACGAGACAGTAGGAGTGTATGCAAGACGAGACAGTAGGAGTGCATGCAAGACGAGACAGTAGGAGTGCATGCAAGACGAGACAGTAGGAGTGTATGCAAGACGAGACAATATAAGTGCAAACAGATGAGACAATAGGGTGCATGCAAGACGTGACAATAGAAGTACACGCAAGACGAGACAATAGGGTGCATGCAAGACGAGACAATAGAAGTACATGCAAGACGAGACAATAGAAGTGCAAACAAGACGAGAAGTAGAAGTCTATGCAAGACAAGACAATAGAAGTGCAAACAAGACGAGACAATAGAAGTGCAAACAAGACGAGACAATAGAAGTGCATGCAAGACAAGACAATAGGGTGCATGCAAGACGAGACAATAGAAGTACACGCAAGACGAACAATAGGGAGCATGCAAAACGAGACAATAGGGTGCATGCAAGACGAGACAATAGAAGTACATGCAAGACGAGACAATAGAAGTACATGCAAGACGAGACAATAGAAGTACATGCAAGATGAGACATAGGGTGCATGCAAGACAAGACAATAGAAATACATGCAAGACGAGACAATAGGGTGCATGCAAGACAAGACAATAGAAGTACATGCAAGACGAGACAATAGGGTGCATGCAAGACAAGACAATAGAAGTACATGCAAAACGAGACAATAGAAGTGCATACTAGACGAGACATTAGGGTGCATGCAAGACGAGACAATAGAAGTGCAAACAAGATAAGACAATAGAAGTGCATACAAGACGAGACAATAGGGTGCATGCAAGACGAGACAATAGAAGTACACGCAAGACGAGACAATAGAAGTACACTCAAGACAAGAAGTAGAAGTGCATGCAAGACATGACAATAGGGTGCATACAAGACAAGACAATAGGGTGCATGCAAGACGAGACAATAGGGTGCATACAAGACATGACAATAGGGTGCATACAAGACAAGACAATAGGGTGCATGCAAGACGAGACAATAGGGTGCATGCAAGACGAGACAATAGGGTGCATACAAGACAAGACAATAGGGTGCATGCAAGACGAGACAATAGGGTGCATACAAGACAAGACAATAGGGTGCATGCAAGACGAGACAATAGGGTGCATACAAGACGAGACAATAGGGTGCATACAAGACGAGACAATAGGGTGCATACAAGACGAGACAATAGGGTGCATGCAAGACGAGACAATAGGGTGCATACAAGACGAGACAATAGGGTGCATACAAGACGAGACAATAGGGTGCATACAAGACGAGACAATAGGGTGCATACAAGACAAGACAATAGGTGATACAAGACAAGACAATAGGGTGCATACAAGACAAGACAATAGGGTGCATGCAAGACGAGACAATAAGGTGCATGCAAGACGAGACAATATAAGTGCATACAAGACGAGACAATAGGGTGCATACAAGACGAGACAATAGAAGTGCATGCAAGACAAGACAATAGGGTACATACAAGACGAGACAATAGAAGTGCATGCAAGACAAGACAATAGGGTACATACAAGACGAGACAATAGAAGTGCATACAAGACGAGACAATAGGGTGCATACAAGACAAGACAATAGGGTGCATGCAAGACGAGACAATATAAGTGCATACAAGACGAGACAATAGGGTGCATACAAGACGAACAATAGAAGTGCATACAAGACGAGACAATAGGGTGCATACAAGACGAGACAATAGGGTGCATACAAGACGAGACAATAGGGAGCATGCAAGACGAGACAATAGGGTGCATGCAAGACGAGACAATAGAAGTGCATACAAGACAAGACAATAGGGTGCATACAAGACGAGACAATAGGGTGCATGCAAGACGAGACAATAGGATGCATGCAAGACGAGACAATAGAAGTGCATACAAGACAAGACACTAGAGATGCCTACAAGACAAGACAATAGAGGTGCCTACAAGACAAGGCAATAGAGATGCCTACAAGACAAGACAATAGAGGTGCCTACAAGACAAGACAATAGAGGTGCCTACAAGACGACACAATAGAGGTGCCTACAAGACAAGACAATAGAGATGCCTACAAGACAAAACAATAGAGGTGCCTACAAGACAAGACAATAGAGGTGCCTACAAGACAAAACAATAGAGGTGCCTACAAAACAAGACAATAGAGGTGCCTACAAGACGACACAATAGAGGTGCCTACAAGACGACACAATAGAGGTGCCTACAAGACGACACAATAAAGGTGCATGCAAGACAAGACAATAGAAGTGCATGCAAGATGTTCAAGATGGATCTGAGAGCAGTGGTTTTGTCTCTTCGGATTGGTTACAGTTTTGGAAGCGCTGTAGTTGTTTGAGCAGTTCCTGAGAGGACTTTTGACTTTGATTATCACTTTGTGTATTCTATTATTACTATTATTATTATTATTATTATATTATTATTATTATTATTATTATATAGTAGTAGTAGTAGTAGTAGTTAGTATAGTAGTAGTAGTAGTAGTGTAGTAGTAGTATCGTTGTTATTGTATGTATTGGTTTTACTATTATATTGTTATTTTTTATTTTATTTTTTTTTTTTATTATATTTTGTTATATTTATTGTTATTTGTTATATTGTAATTGTTTTTGTTGTTGTTATTATCCATCATCATTATTAATTGTTATTTTATTGTTATTATCTATATTATGTTATTATTATTATTATTATTATTATATTATTATATCATTATTATATTATCATATATATTGATTATATTATTATTGTATTAGTATATATTGTTATATTGTAATGTAGTTGTTGTTAGTATAGTTGTTATCATTACCGATCACTCCAGATTACTCGTACATTGTAATATTTCATTCTTTTCATTATTTGTGTTTTTATGTTACATTTTTAACTGTTGTCTCTTATGTATGTGGAGTAGTGTTCAGTAAGTTATTAGTATCGCAGTAGAGATACGTAAAGTAGTTGATAGATCTTAGTATCTGTGAAATGTTAAGTAATCTTTCCGAACAAACATACGCACAGACTTACCCGATATTGTAGAGCTGAGGTTTCCATTCTTTCTCATCACTTGTCCCGTCATCTGTGATGTTACGTTTTGGTCGTCAGCGTGGTGGTCGTCTTGTGATGTGGAGGTAGGTTCAGGATACCAGTCATTCAGATCGCCTGGAGATCCCGTCAACAGTTTGAAGTCCTTG